>CM053769.1:314576344-314620223 GCA_028658325.1 Potorous gilbertii | reverse complement strand
CTAAAGGAATAGCTTGATTTTTCTTCTCTCTCTTTTTTTCGCCTTATGAGTAGACATATATATCAATAACATTTCTTAGCTCGGAGGACTATAGATTTAGAATTACAAGGAAACTTATAGATCTTTTGGCCCAATCACCTCATTTTACAGATGAGGAAACTGAGGCTCAGAGAAGTCAAATGCTTAGAGATTACACATTTTGTGAGTGGGACAAAGCCATGATGTAAACCTATGTCCTCTGACTCCAAATGTAGGCTCTTTCGACCATTTTTCAGTTTGATTTGTCTTTTGTCCTGCTCTTACCACTTGAATAAGAATGATGAAACATTACACATAAAATGCAAGAGGTTAAAAAAAGAATTCACTGCGCTCTTTTTTCTGGTAAATTGAGGTTGGACATTTTACCTTGTCATTCACCCAGTGAAAGGAATGGGTACCACTCTCCTGCCAACCCTCAAGCTATTGGGCAGGCTTTGGAGACTTAAAATTTACAGCCAGAGAAATGCAATACCATCCAGTCAGTGGATAACTTGGTTTTAGACTTTGTTTCATATCAGCCTCTAGTCCTGTCAGTCCCTGACTTGAAAAGTAAATTAATCAATTAAACATTGATTTTATGTACCCTTTCCATTTAAGCTATTCTTAAATAATGTTTGATCAATGTACATTTAAAACCTTTGCAGTTTAAACAAATCATCGCCTGTCCTTTTAGATACAGACACAGGAAGCTAGACAATAGTCTGTTAACTTATCTGGTATAGGTCGAAAGTGCTGTCTTGGCTTATCTCCTTAAATGTGTTTTTGACATATAAAACCAGTTCACTAAGTCACATCCTGAGAAATTCAATAGCAGAATAGTTTTAGAGATTGACTTAAAATCATATGTAAATCTCATAGGCATGTACTGGGTATAGATTAAGTGTGCTCCTTGGAAGGGTTAGGAGGAAAAATGTGGTTGGTACCTCCAGGGGCTCCAGGAATTTTCTTTAGAAGCTCTCACTGTGCTCCCATATCATAGTAGCAAGGCCTAGCAGGTATGGGGAGGCTACCTGGCAGACTTTTTGGAAGCTCGTGTGTCAGGCTTGTGGTAAGTATCTAGGTTAGTGAATGGATAGCCTATGTGCTCCACTGGTTATTTCACAATGGCAGGAGAACTACAAAGGGAGGTATTCAGCATGCCCCCCTTGTGGATGATTTATGGAAATAAGATGCAGAGGAAGGTCAGGCATTGCTAGAAGAAATACTCACATCTGTGAGATCACAAATTCATTGGTATAAAGAATTATACGGGGTTTGGAAGGGCAATATTGTCATGATCATCAGCCTTGGCAAAATGTTTTGATATGAATATTTGACATCGTACCACACAGCCTATAACAGTAAGTACTACAACATACACGGTAGAGCCTATTATCACAGGTTCTTTGATCTACTTTTCTAAAAGGAAAGGCAACTTTTGAGGGGTTAATAATCTCCTTTAATCAAGCACATATATCATGCACTTAGTTCAAGAAATCAACAGACAGTGCTGCTTCCAAACTGCATGACATAAGCAATACATATATCACAAATCAACAGACAGGTCTAACTGTCTGACCATGGTTGTGAGAGAGGGAAGCACCAACATCTGGGTTTTCAAACCCTGGGAGCTCCTTAGCAGCTTCCCACAGTCTCATCTGGCACACAAAGCTTCTTTCCAAAGTTAAGCCCCAAAGTAAAACCTTGCCCTCAGAGTATTTATATCTTTTTTAGAGGCCAGAGCGCATCCCAACTCTTGAGAACCAGTGCCTCAAGTTGTGGGCCTTCTTACAAATCTTCCCTAATCAAATTCCCCTTAATGGGCAGGCCCATTAATGGGTGGGGAAGATCTTTAATCACATTAATAATACAAACACATATACTGTTTCTAGTTAAAGAAACTCTTGCTTCTGAATTTCACTCCTAGTAAAGACTCTTGGTTGATAAAGGCAGGATTCAATCAGAGGCACTTTATACTTCTTGATTATACTAAAACAAAAAAAAACAAAGGATCCTACTTTGGTTGCTCCTACACAGCCCCTTCCTACCTTTATAGAAGTCAACACAATGCTTTTTAATGATTACTATTGTAGAATTTTCTTATTTCTATGCTTTGTCAGAGGATTTTCTTAATTCCAGTACTTATTGAAAACCCCTCAATGCCCTCAATCCTGTGATAGACATAGTAAAAAAGAATAATAGGAAAATAAATAGAACTCATCCTCAACAAGCTTAGCATCTTGTTGAGGAAGCAAGACAACTGATGTCTTAAGCAAGGCAGTGTCTGTTTAAGTTCTAAAATGGGTGCTACATGTAGAAGGATTACAGGTAAGAAAACAGAACCAATAATAGGGAGGTATGATAGCAGTAGCTCAAATTTATCTGGTGAATTATGGCCGACAAAGTGTTTTTCTTCACATTATTTTGTAAGGCAGGGAGGGGAAGTATGATTACTTCATACCACATTTTGTGGATGAGTAAACTGAGGCTCTGACAAGGGACTTGATCTGGCCCTGGTTAAATGGTTATTGTGTCAGAGTCAGGGCTTAAACCTGGGTCTTGTGATCCTAAGTCCAGTGCTTTTTCCACATAGACTCCTCCATACAGTTTGTTTTGCTTCTCTCTAATAAACTTATAATGTCATGTTATAGTTATCTGTATTTGCATCTAATCCTCCTACAAGACTGTAGATTCTATGTGGCCAGGGAATATTTGTTTTTGAAACTTTGCTTCTTCTCCAGTGCCTAGCTCAATGCTTAACAAATAAATATTTGTTGAGTGAATAAAACTTCTACATGGCAGGTCAGACATGTTATAGGCCAGATTTGGTTTTATATATGATGGAAAAGGTCAGGGGGATCCTGTATTTTAGGGTTATGTCTCACATTCACTTCCAGGCCATTTTCATTTTGCAGTTTGGTGGCAGGGAATTGTGGTCTAGGCTCATCTTCCCCAGACTGCTCTATTCCCTTGCTTTCTAGTTCCTATCCTGCTCCTGTCATTTCCTTCCTGATCATTAGTACCTTCCTTATGCCTTCCTCGAACTGAATTACAACTGAACCAGTGCTTTCTTATCATGTCCCTTGCTGATCTCTCTGTTTCCTACTTGATGCTCCCCTTCCATTTCATATGTGCATTATATCCCTGTATTGTTTCTTTAGATGCCTTAATTTCCATTTTGATCTCTTCCTATTGTGGTCTCTATTCTGATCCTGAATGTTCAGACATGCCTAGCCTATGAATAGGATTCTTGATCTGTTCATAACTTCTTATATCTAAACTTAGATTATGAAGGAATCTTAGGGATCACCCTAGACCAACTCTTTCTTTCTATAAAGAAGAAAACTGAGGCATAGGCAAAGAAAGTGACTCATTAGCCAGTCTAGAAGAGCTAAGCCTAGAAACTAAATTTCTTGATTCTTAGGCCCATGTTTTTTCCTTCTATACCACTGGACTGGAAAGAAGACACCTTTCTAGAAGCATAACTATTATGGTGCAATTTGAAAGATGCTGAGAGCCCATTCTGACCTATAGTCTTCTGCTATTTTGGAATTCACTCCATTCGAATCATTAAAGAATCATCCAATAATCAGGCAAGGGAATTTTTCTCTGGAAGTCTACCATTAAAATATGTCATACATATTACCATGGAGAATTCTTTGAGTTTTCTCTCATTAATATATGAAAAGAGATGACGTTTTTAGGATCCCATGATCCCTGACTATCAGAGTTCTTAAACCTTTGATTTTGGACCACCCCAAGAAAGAATGTTTAGAATATTATCAAGGATGAAATCTTGGTTGATTTTGAAACACAAATTCTTTATGTCTAACTTCCTTTGATGTTCCCTGAGCTCAAGGCCTCAGCTACTTGAGTTTGGAACATAAGACTCACTTCCTCTCAAAAGGCTAATCACAGGGCAGTAGAAATCTCTCTACCTACCCCCAAACCAGGACACCAGACATGCAGATATAATACACAGATATACAGATACAGATATAATGCACAGATATAATGAGGTTCTATTTGCCTCCTCTCTCCTATGCTCAGTACTTATTCTGTTCCTGCTATGTCAATGGAAAAGACCTTTGCACTGTAGATGGCTAAAAGGGAATTATACTCATGATAATTAAGGAAATATAGCAAGAGAGCACCTAGTTGTTCTTGATGACTTCCTGTCTTCTAGAGCAGATGAGCTACATCCTTGGATACTGAGACAACTGGTGAATATAATTGCTGAGTTCTGGTCAATAATAGTTTAAAGATAATTGAAAAGGGGAGAGATACTAAAGGATGGGGAAAGAGTATGTGTCCCAATTTTCTTTTTCTAAAAATAGTACTTTATTTTTTTCTAATTACATGTAAAGATAATTTATAACATTTATTTAAAACATTTTTGAGTTCCAAATTTTCTTCTTTCCTCTCTCACCTCCTTAAGATTGTAAGCAGTTAAATAAAGATTATATATGTGCAATCATATATAATATTTCCATTTTACTCATGCTGTGAAAGAAAAAAACAGACCACAAGGGAAAAAAAGCATGAAAAACATAAAGAAAATGAAAATAGTATGCTTCAATCAGCATTAAGACTCCATCAGTCCTTTCTCTCAATGTGGATAGAATTTTTCATCTTGTGTCCTTTGGAATTGTTTTAGATCATTGTATTGCTGAGAAGAGCTATATCATTCACAGGCAATTATACAATGTTGCTGTTACTGCATTCTCCTGGTTTGGCACACTTCACTTTGCATCAGTTCATATAAGTCTTTCCAGGTTATTCCTAAATCTCCTGTTCATCATTTCTTATAGTACAATAATATTCCATTACATTCTCATTCCACAGCTTGTTCAGCCATTCCCCAATTGATGGGTAGTCCCTCAGTTTCCAATTCTTTACCAACACACAAAGAGCTGCTCTAAATATTTTTGTACAAATAGGTCCTTTTCTCCGTTTTTTGGATTTCTTTGGGATACAGACCTACTAAGTGACTCATTAGACAGTCTAGAAGAGATAGTAGTATTGTTGGATCAAAGGGTATGTACAGTTTGATTGCCCTTTGCATGTCCCAATTTTCAAAAAGGAAAGAGAACGGAATTTATAAACCATTGGCTAGTGAACTTGACTTTGATTCTTGGGAAAACTGTAGAAAAAATGATTAAAGAGATCATTAGTGAATTTGCATAAAAGGAAACAATGAATACTAAGAGTCAGCATTACTTTAGAAAGAATGTTATGTCAGACTGACCTTATTTCCTTTTTTTTTTTTTGTATAGGATCACTATACTGGTAGTTCAGAGCAATGCTGTAGATATAGTTTAGTTAGAATTTAGTGAAATGCTTAATAAAGTGTGGCTAATTAATCTTGTGGAAAAGATGGAGAGATGTGGGTTGGGCAAAAATGTAGTTAGATGGATTTGGAATTAGTCTAATTGTTGGACTCATTGAGTAACTGTTAAGATTCAATTCCTTAGTGTGATAGGCAGATTCCAATAGTGTGCCCTGGGAATCTATGTGCTACCCTGTACTGTTTAACTTCTGTATCAGTGACTTGGGTAAAGGTACAGAAGGCATGCTGATCAACTTAACAAAGGATGCAAAGCTGGAGGGACACTGGCAAATATACCAGATGATAGAATCAGGATCCACAAAATTTCTGATATGGCATAGTATTAAATTGAATCTAATATGATGAAAGCAGTAATTCTTGAGTAAAGCTCTGTGTTTGGTTAAACATCATTTCCACAACTATAGGAATGGGAGGCATGGTCATCTAGCAGTTCTTCAGTTCAACCAGGGTAGCAGAGTGGAAACATCCAGGAGTGAGAGAACTTGGATTAAAATGCTGTCTCTGATGCTCCATCATCTGTATGATCTTGATCAGGTCACCTAATTTCTCTGGACCTCACTGTCCTCCATGTATGATGAAGAAAGTTGGCCTCAGAGGTGCTGTCAGCTCCAGATGTGTGATTCCATGTTTGTCTGGTTCTCTGTGTTCTAAGGGTTTCTGGTGGACCACAAGGTTTGTATGAGTCAAAATCAGATCTGACAGCCAAGAAAACTAATACAATTTTATGCTACATTTAAAGAATGAATGAATGAATAAATTAATGAAGTATTTATTAAGCACCTATTATGAGCAAAGCACTGGAGACACAGATAGAAAAGTAAGACAGTCTGTTCTCATGATGCTCAGCATTCTAATAGGGGGAATAGCAAATAGGGAAGGTTTCAGTAGCTGATTGGAAAGTCTGACAGTTCTTAGGGTGGAGCACCAAAGCAGATGGTAATGTATCTTCTTTAATGCTATTTTTGTGATAAAAATCATATCAACATGTAATGTTGTGCCAAAGACTTTGGTGACAAGAGCTGTCTTCTCTAGGTCTTCAGTAGCTGTGGCTGCAGCATCCATAGGGGTAGTTCCATGGCTACATTTCCATGGGAGGAGCTCCTCAGGATGATAGCTGTGCCACTGGGCTGGAAGTATTGCTATTCCAGAAGGGTTTGCATTCATGGCCGTGGTCTGAGGGTAGTTAATGGTCAAGGTAGTGGTGGTGGCTGTTCAGTATTGGAGTGGTGTAAGCTTCTTCCTCTCTCTCCTTCGGGGTTCCTTGATGTTTCAGTTAGGCTGTTCCACCTGCCCTGTTAGTGGCTATTGGTTGGCAGTTGATCAGGATGGCTGGACACCTTTTCACAAGGGACATATCTCCCAATGGTTATAACAAAGGTTGGACTTGGAGGCAGGTCTAGGAATGCTGTAGATAGAGTTTGTTGTTGTTATTCAGTAGTTTTCTAACTCTTCATGACCCCCTCTGGGGTTTTCTTAGCAAAGATGCTGGAGTGGGTGGCCATTTCCTTTTTTTAAAAATTGCATTTTTAAATTTATTTAAATTTAAATATTTAAATCCAGGGAACAAAACAAGCATTTCCAATAACAGTACAATTTAAAAAAGATAATGGTTCACAAAACTACAAATCTATCACATATAACTTGCTATTCTCTCCAAATATGCCACAAAATGATCATGTACATTTTTTCCCCCATTTTTTCTTCCCCCTGCCTTAGAGATGGCTATCATTAGACATAAATAGGCATATGCATGTAAAATTATTCTATACACACTTCTATTTCTCAGTTCTTTCTACAACTCATTTTACAGATGGTTAAACTGAGGCAAACAGGGTTAAGTGACTTGCCCACAGTCATATATATCTAGGAAGTGTCTGAGGTCAGATTTGAACTCAGGAAAGTGACTTCCTAACTCTAGGCCCAGCTCTCAATCCACTGCACCATCCAACTACCACCTAAGTTAACCTAACTCCAGGCCCAGCCCTCAATCCACTGCACCATCCAGCTACCTCCTAAGTTAACCCCTAGTTATAGTTTACCTAGATTGTAGTCAAGTTGGAGTAGGGGCAGGGTTGCTGTCATTCCTGGGCCGCCTGGGCTTATCTCCCTGATGGTGGCAAATGGTTAGCAGTTGTTTTTGGTGGTGGTATCCCCGACAGTGATTTCTCCCCTCAATGGTGACAACATCAACACTGCTAGAAGTAGGTCTAGATTTTGAGGAGACATTGCTATTCCTAAAACTCTTGGGTTCAAGGCCCTGCATTGTCTTCATTAGGGTAAGAAGTCAGTTGATGGTTAAAGTGATAGTGATTGTTTAGCTTGTTGGGCATATCTGTCTCCTGACTCCTCCCTTGTGGTACCTTGCATCTTCAGTTTAGCTCCCTTGGCTTACTTGCCCTGTGATTAGTTGGTGAGAGGTGGAGTGTCCAGACCAGGAAAGTGACAGTATTTTTTGTATCATGCTATGTTCAGACAACATCTGGCACATTGAATTCAATTCTTGGTGCCACAATTTAGGTATGATGTTGATAAGTGAGACTGTTTAAAGAAGGGTAACAAGGATGGTGAAAAGTCTTGTTGAGTCCTCCTCATATGAGGATTCATTTTCAGAAAAGTAATTATTAAATAACCAAATGGAAATATTGTGGAGATCCAGGATTGTTTCCCTTCCTCATTTGGAGATTAGATCAAAATTTAATTCTCAGAAGGGTAGGAACAGGTGAAATCCAGCCCATTGTGCTCCACTAAATCAAGTCTGAGTAGAAGTGGATCCCCTTTTATCTAGATTGCCCTAGGCGGGGGTAGTCAGGATAAGAGTCTCTTTGACCAAAACTGAGTAACCAGAATCACCCCCAGACCTCCATTAGAATAAGCCCATTTCTCATTATAATATCAATTATCTCATTACTTGTTAACCAATCAAGGTTGGTTGCTACCCTCAGGAATACCCATTCTTCCAAGTGCTAAGTGGGTTCCATAAGGGATCCTTGGCATTTGAGAGTGCTACTGACTACTTTTTAAATTATCTGCTAACATGATTAATAAGATGAATAATTACCAAGAAACTACTTCTCTCAAACTTTTTGTACATCACAGTTTAAGGAACCAGAGTATTTAGGTTAGAGAAGACATAATAATTGTCTTCAGATATTGAAAGGATTACCCTGTAGAAAAAGACCAACCCAGGAACAATGAATAGAAGTTAAAAAGAGACAAATTTAGACTTGCCTTCAGGAAAAACTTCCTGAGAAGTTAGAGCTGTCCAAAAGTGAGATGGGCAACCTCAGGAAGTCATAGGTTCCCGATCATTGGAGCTCCGTAAGCAGAGAAAAGTTGACCATTTGTCACATTATAACAGGAATTCCTTTAAGGCATGGGTTAGATGTGAGATGACTGCTGAGGTCTCTTTCAATTCTAAAATTTGGTGATTCTATTTCTGTGCAAACTATATGATCAGGAAAGTTTCCATACAACATCAGGGAAAATCCTGAGTCTGCTCTGATGGAGACACTGCTGGCAGCCTCATGATATGAGAGAAAGGGTCATGCCCTCTTCAGGGTTATCAACCGCAGCCATTGACTTCCTGCCTTCACAACTCAAGGGCACGTCTTTCTTTATTGCATTAACCATTTATCAGATTATGTAACCTGAAACTTTAGATCCTGAGGAATGAGGAGAAGAAGACTGGTAAATTTCAATGTGAGAAAATGGGGTAAGAAAAAATCCTGAACATGAGGGAGTGAAGGAAGTTTGAGGATGTGAGACCCTAAAAGCATGGAACTTCTTGGGATGAGCATGTGCTTAGGAGTTAGGGAGGGTCTACCAGAGATAAACTATAAACATTTAAAAATTTGTATTAAGAAATATATACTAAGTTTTTTTTAAAACAATTTCTGTCTAAGGCTGACCCTGGAGAAGAGCTTTCTTTGTATTTTCTACCTATCCTTAGAGAAGGAAGACATCAATTCAATTCAATTCAACTCACAAAACATTAAATATCTTCTATGTATAAGACTTTGTGCTAAGTACATATAAAGGTAAAGATGAAAGAAGGAAAAAAGAAAGAGAAGATGAAGGAAAAAAAAAGGAAGGAAGGAAGAAAAAAGAAAATAAGACAGGGACAGAAAGAAAATTCTTATTCCAAGGAGATAATTATGCTACTGGATGATAAGTAAACACATACAAATAATGTATGAAATAGCACAAAGTAATTTTGAGAGAGAGAGAATAAATGAACAGAATGAATGAGTGCAAAGCTTTTTAAAAAGTGCTTATTATGTGCAATGCACTGTTGGTTGCTGAGGATACAAATAGAAATGTAACACATTACCTCCTTTCAAGGAGCACTCAGTGCAAATACCTGGGGTGAGGGAAAAGGAGAAAAAGAGCAATAAAATTAGAAATAGAAAAGATGAGAAGATTTGTAGAATATGAATGGAATTTACTTGGTTTTGTTACTTGTGGGGGCATATGAACATGATTTGCCTCAGAGAGCAAACTTCTTCTACCCATGAAGGAATCCATCTGTATAGTTGAGTGTTTTTGTTTTCTCCTATAAATATGTGCTATTTGAAACTGTTCTCTGTGCAGCCAGATACCTCATAAGCATTTGGACAGTCGCAACCTAATCCAGGAGTGGTAATGAGGAACCGGTGAAACGGGGCCATCATGGCACCTTAGGGTTTCCTATGCCTGTGCTGAACCTTCATAATCAAATGAAAATACATGTCTATCTGTGTTAGTAATCTGCAACTTTTGCCCATTTTTCAGCATAATTAAATGCGGGCATGAAGTTTTGAATATATCGTGATCCCATACAATGAGAATAGTCTGTTTAATCTGCAGTGCATAGGAAAACGTGGCAACCTCCAGGACCTGAATTCTGACGAGTTTAAGAAATAGGTACTTGGTTTTCTAGTTCCTTCCAATTTGGAGGAATAAATGCAGTGATAAAATAACAAACTTAAATAATTTCCTTTTTCAATTCAGTCAAACAGCAATGATTAACGTATTGCCAGGTACCAACTAGGTAGCTAGGAGCCACAGCGGATAGAATGCCAGCCCTGGATTGAGGAAGACTCATCTTCCTGAACGCAAATTTGGTCTCAGATACTTGCTGGCTGTATGACCCTGAGCAAGTCACTTAATACTGTTTCCCTCAGTTTCCTCATCTATACAATGAACTGGAGAAAGACATGGCAAACAATACCAGTATCTTTTTGAAGAAAACCCCAAATGGGGTCACAAAGAGTCAGACACAACTGAACAACAACAGGTACAAACTAGGTCAAGACAAAAATGTAAAGTATGTGCACTAAAGAAATTTATATTCTCATTTGAATACTAGAATATAGATTTAGAGCTAGAAGGAACCTTAGAGGTCATCTAGTTCTGCTCCCTAGAGAAGCAAAATGTTTTTCCCAAGGTTACAGAGCTAGTAAAGAGCAATACCTTTACTTGAACATAGGTCCTACTATATGACACAGATTGCCTCAAAAAGCTCATATTCTGTTTGTTTTAAGGGATGCACTATATTTACACACAAGCACGTGCAAAAATCTATATAAAGTAAGCACAAAATAATTTCAGGAGGGGGCAGTGTACTAATAATTAGAGGGATTAGGAAGTGACTGCAGTAGGAAATAAAGGCAGTCAAGTGGCCTAGCAGATAGAGTGCTGGACCTAGAGTCAGGAGGACCTGCGTTCAAATTTGGCCTCAGACACTAGCTGTGTAACCCTGGGTAAGTCACTTAATCCTGTATGCCTCAGTTTCCACATCTGTAAAATGAACCGGAGAAGGAAATGTCAAACCACTCCAGTATCTTTGCTCAGAAGACCCCAAATAGGGTCACAGAGAATAGGACATGACTGAAACGACTCAATAACAATTAGAGGTAGGAAAGAGGATTAAAACTGAACCTTGAAAGGAGTTAGGGACTACCAGAGGGAGAAATGAGGAGGAAGAGCATCCCAGGCATCAGGGTCAATCTGTACAAAGGCATGTGCCACATGCCATATGTCTCTACTACCAGGGAGATTGAGACTGATGGATTGCTTGAGCTAAGGAGTTCTGAGCTGTTGTAGAGCTAAGTCAATTATGTATCCACACTAAGTCTGGCACCAGTAAGGAGTTCTCCAGGAAAATGAAGGGTCCACAAACGTCCCTGAGAAGGGGCAAACCAGTCCAGTTTGGAAACACAGAGTAGGTCAAAGTTAGGTCATACAAAGTATGTCCATACAGCAGGGGAAGCTGACCTGCTGTGAAAGTGGCCTCTGGACTAGGTGAGACAGATGCTATATCTCTAAAAGACAAAATAAGCAGACAAAAGGTAGGAAAGCAAGAGGAGCGCCAATTCTGTAATGCAAAATGCATGAAGTGAAAGAATACACTATCAGTCTAGGAAGATTGTTGCTGATCTTTCCTTTTTGAAGAGGACTGATGACATCACTGGGTAACATCTTGACTCATCTGTGAATTGGATTTAAGTGAGGCAGAGCTGCACAAAGTTGTTGGCCTATCAAGACATGTTAAAGTCAGATAGTAATGGTATCCTTTTCTTTGGGGGTTTATTGGTTCAAAGGTTTCCAAGATTTTTTTAACTTGTAATTTAATAGTTTTTTTTTACCCATTATTTCTTAATTGTCCAAATTTTTAATGTTTAACAGTTGACTTCAGTGAATGAGTTGGGTATAGTAGAGAGCAATTATCCAAGTGCCGCAATATGCTATGGGTTTTTGTAGCCCTCATGATACTCTGGTCCAAATCATACCTGAGCAGAAATCCCCTTGACATCTCCCACAAAGTTTTCTCTAGCCTATGTTTTAAGATGTCCAATATTGAGAAATACATCACTATCATTCTTTGTATGAATTCCATAAAAGAAAAGTCTCATAGAGGAAGCTAAGTGGTCCAGAACTTTGGACATAGACTCAGGGAAACCCAAGTTCAAATTCTGCCTCCTATACTTACTACCCATGTGATCCTAAGCGAGTCTGTTCACCTCTTAGCTTACCCATCTTTAAAATGAGAACAATATATGACCTATCTCCCAGGGCTGTTATGATGATATATGTAAAATGTCATAAAAAATAAAGAAGCTCTACATAAAGATGAGCTATTCTTTTCTTCTTGTTGATAATAAAACTAAAGCATTTTGGAATAGTTCTTTCAAATCTACATAAAAAGGAAACAAGCATTTGTTAAGTGCTGACCATGTGCCTGGAGCTGTGCTAAGCACTGTGCAAATACTGTCTCATTTGACCCTCACAATAACTCTGGGGAGTAGGTCTTATTTTTGTCCCCATTTTATAGTTTAGGAAACTGAGGCAATTTGGTTGTTGTTCTAAAGATGACCCAAATGACACCACTATATTGGAGTCAAGGTACAGGGTGTCCAACTGTGACTGATCAGATCAATTCAAGCTCAGAAGACTCTACCACAGTTGGGGCACAAATAGTCTATATAACATATAATGGAACTGTGGCAAACAGAGATTAAGGGACTTGTCCAGGGTCATATACCTAGTAGCATTGGAGATGGGATTTGAACTCAGATCTTCCTGACTTCAGGCCCAGCAAAAATCAGGCTTAGTCTTAACTGCAAAAATATTGAAAAGTAAGCCAGATGTTTGAAAATGTCAAAAGTTTGCCAAATTGACTTATTTCACAATAAAGTAATACTTTTTGGGGGCGAGGGAGAAGCAATAAACTAATCTAAATAATAGAATATAATCCCATCTCCTAATAGCTTTTCTGTTATTTATTACTACAGTAAATCCTGGATAGCTGGAGATAGTCTGTTTACGATGAGATAGCTGATTTATTTTTTAAAATATTAGCATTATTATTTATTAATTCTCCTAGGAATCCTTCATGAACACTCTATAAATATTAGCATATCTGATGGCTCATAAAGATCTGATGGAAATGGAAACATTATGCTTGATGTACGGTGAAGATTTGACATCTTACTTTTGCATTGTTTATTCTTTACAGTTTGTGATAAGAAAGAGTTCAAGTAATTAATAACTCACATCAGAACAAATAGAAAGGAGAATAGAGCTAGCATAGTATTTTGAATATTCTCTTTGACTTAGAGGCATCATTGTTTTCTAGATAACTACTAATTAATCTGACAGTTATTGTTGGAGGTGTTCCTAAAATCCAAACTTAATATACAATTTTATTTAAAACACCTTCCTTCCTTCCTTCCTTCCTCCCTCTCTCTCTCTCTCTCTCTCTCTCTCTCTCTCTCTCTCTCTCTCTCTCTCTCTTTTCTTGCATTTCTTTCCTGTGATTTCATCAGTGTGGGAAATTCCTGGTATGGGAAACTCCCTCCACTGATAAAGATTGACAACTTATTTCACATTTAGTCTTTACACAGTTCTTTTGGGGCACCAAGAGGATGAGATACCATGGTTATGCCGACACTGTATTGTCAGAGGCAAGATTTGGACCCAAGTCTTCTTAACTCTGAACCTGGCTTTTTATCTGCTATGCCACATTGCCTCGTGTTTCTGTAAGTCTTTAAACTACAAGAAGATACCATATGTATTTTTAAAAATAAATCTTTATTTATAGCTTTTGTTTTTATGTCACCCACAAGTGTCGATGTTTCTCCTTCCCCTCCCAGAGAGCCATCACTTAAAATAAAAAATAAGGGGAAAAAATCACAGTTCAGCAAAACTAAAGAATATATTGAAAACATTGGATGTATGTAATGCTCCCCACCCATCGATCCCACCTCTGGAAAAAAGAGATGGGGTGAGATGACTTTTCATAATTCCTCTTGAAAGCCAAACTTGGTCCTTATAAAATTAGAGCATTAGGTTTTGATTGTTTCATTGGTGTATTTCTTTCCATTTATGTTATTTTAGCTCTTTATTTTTTTTAATCATTTTTCTGGTTCTGCTTTACTTCACTTTGTATCATTTCCTATGAGCCTTCCCATGCTTCTGTACATTGATCATATTTATCACTGTTTACAGTGCAGTGATTACCTATTATCTTGCTGTGTACCACAACTTGTTCAGTCATTCCTCATTCTATGGGCACCCACTTTATTTGCATTTCTTTGCTACTTCAGAAACTGGTGCTAAAAATTATTTTGGAAGACATCATATTTTTAATAGTATTTTTGTCCCTCTCATTAAACCAAGTGTACTGGCAACACTGGCTTTCACTGATGCATGATGCCATACTAAGTATGGCACTGATCAAACCCAATGTCTCCACCTCTGAGATAACAGCCAACAAGGATTCAGTGAGTGCCTTTATATTTTGAGCTCTGTGCTGGTTGCTGTGGGGCATACAAGAAGAGACAAGGGCCCTGAAAACAAGGGTTATTAAGAGGCTCGAAGGAGATAATATATGTGAAGTGCTTTGCAAACTTTAAAGTGCTATGCAAATGTTTATTATTATTTTTAAAGTCTACTTAGGCTGTGGATGTAGATACATTGCTATTTGATTGTTTTTCAGCCCTGTATGACTGTTTGTGACTTCATTTGGGGTTTTCTTGGCAAAGATTCTGGAGTGGTTTGTTCTTTCTTTTTCCTGCTCATTTTATATATGAGAAAAGTGAGGTAAACAGGGTTAGGTGACTTGCAGCTAGTAAGTGTCTGAGGCTGGATTTGAACTCAGGTCTTCTGGATTCCAGGCTTGGGGCTCCTAACTGCCTCTAGATGCATATAGCACAATATATAATAATCTATAGATCATTTTTTAAGATAACTTTGACCCTCACATCTAGAGAGGACCTGGTTTGCCCTCTCCAGTGGTTTCATTGGCTTGGCAGTTTATAGCTGGCAATCTAAAAAAATCCCCAGATTTAGTTGTGGAGAACAGTTTAGATGTGCTGGATTTCATCTTTCTCAATAACCAAGAACAAAACGGGTTTTGTGAATTGAGGTAAGATTACTACATATCCCCTTGGAATATGCAGGACAACCATGGGATTGGAGATTTAGGTCTTCAAAGGACATTAGAAGACACCTTGGTCAACCCCTTCCTTTGACACAGGAGGAAATTAAGACTTGGGGAGGGGATGTGACTTATTCAGGGTCACAAGGAGCAACTTTGCAGAAATGGGATTGAGAACCAGCTCCTACCCTAATCAATTCTCTTTCTGCTGGACCAGGTTGATACTTGGAAAGCCTGGATTTTAGCTTTCTGAAATATCTCCTCAAATTTACTTAATGAATACATTTGGTCTTTCTCTGGATGTTACTTCCTTACTAATTTCCTCTCTTTTACTCATAATTTTCAACCTTTTCTCTTTTACTTTACTTTCCTTTGCCTATCTCTTTCCCTTTCCCATCTTTCTAGTTCAGAAAGAATACTGTTTACTTGCCAAACCCTGCTGTCTGTCTATCTCTCTCTCTCTCTCTCTCTCTCTCTCTCTCTCTCTCTCTACCTGTCTGTCTTCCTTCCTGTCCATATGTATACATTTACAAAATATATAAATGCATATATAGATATACATATGCATATAGATATAGACTTATCTATATCTATATATTTCAAAATTGGATGAGACTTTCAGGGTTCCTTTAGTCCAACCCATAGCAGAATATAGGAAACTCCTCCGCAGAATCCCGCAAAGTGGGCATCCATTCTTTGCTTAAAGATCTTCAATAAAGTGTGTATTAAATCCTAAGGCAACCTTTGATAGGAGCAATATCTTAATTTTTCCCCTCATGCAAGTTAGGCTTGTTTTTCTTTAAAAGGTATTGAGACATTCCTCAAGCCTTGGTTGACTCATGGGATTAAGAACTCAGACGGTTGATATTACTTCTTCTATGTTCAAAGCAGCCATGAGAATATGTGTGTTTGTGTGTGTATGTGTGTGTTCATGTGTGTGTGTGTGTGTGTGTGTGTGTGTGTGTGTATGTGTATGTAGTCTCTCAGATGCTTGGCCAGTGAATTATGACGGGAGCTTCACTCAGCTGAATGAAGGGATTCTCAGATACATATTCTGATTGACTATCCTTCTGCTTTGTTGTTGCTGATTCATTTCAGTGTGCCTGACTCTTCATGACTCCATTCGGGGTTTTCTTGGCAAAGATATTGGCATAGTTTGCCATATCCTTCTCCATGTGAAGAAAACTGAGACAAATGGGATTAAGTGACTGGTGAAGAGAATGTTGAATGACCTATGAGGGTATCATTTCATTCCAGTGTAGAACTTAAACTACTAGAGGATTGCCATAAGTTAGACCCAGCCCAGAGCACAGCCCTTTCCACTTTTGGACAGTACTGTTAGGACTGCTCCTTTAAATCAAACAGCTTCCACCCATTACTCTTATTTGCCTTCTGAGCCCTAGCTGATTCAATCTAATTCCTCTTCCATATAATAGAAATTCAGATATATCAAGAAGACTATTTGCTCTCTCTTCAGTCTTTTCTTCTCCAGCCTTAACATCCCTAGTTTCCTCAACTGGTCTCCATTTGACATGATATCAAGTCCAGTAACCATCCAGTGAACTAGCTCCAATTTTGTTAACTTGTACTTATATTTTCCATTGCAGTTTCTAGGTCTTACTTGTCTCTCCTGATCTGTCCTGTCATATTTGGTCACACCTATTTCTTTCCCTCTATCTATTTTTTATAGACTGGAATCATACATAGCTCCACATGGCAAATAAGTTGGAGAATTCTATTCCTACCCCAGAAATAGGCACTAAATTTGCCCTCTATCTTCTCCATTCACTTACTGGAAATTTTAATCATTTTACTTTAGAATTAAAAATCAGTGGTTGGAAAAATTGAGTAGTTCCTTTCTCTTAATTTTGTTCCTTTCTCTTAATTTCTCTTAGTTTTTGTTCTTTATGTTACTTACAAGTAACACTTTTGAACCCAGAGGAATTTTTTATTTGATTTGGCATTTATTTCAACTTTTCACTGAATCAAAAGGTGCCTTGTAAAGTATATGGGAGGGCATCTTTAAGTAAGATTCTAACATGGTTAGAAGTGAAATTCAATATATATGTATATGTATACATATATATGTCTTTTATTTTCAAGTACCTTTATTTATAAATATATTGCTCATCTTTGAGGCAGATGGCCAAGCTTGATCACTGTAATTAAACAACATTCATTTTAATTTTAAGTATTCTTTTCATTTACATTGTTATAGTCGTTGTGTATATTGTTTTCTTGATTCTTTTTACATCACTTTGCATTAGTTCATATGTCTTCTTTTATTTCTCTATGTTCCTCATATTCACAACTTCCTATAGCATAGTAATAGTGTATTACATTCATATACAATAATTTATTTAGCTATTTCTCCAATCAATGGACATTTATTTGGTTTTAGTTCTCTGCTACTTCAAAAAAAATTCTGCTATAAGTATTTTCGGGAATATAGGGTCTCTCTTTCTTTCTTTGACCTTTTTGGGGTATATGCCAGGCAATGGGAATACTGAGTCAAAGGGTATAGACATTTTAGTCCCTTAACATAATTCCTAGTCACTTTTCCAAAGGTGAAGCTCTGAATGTGTCATCCTCCTACTCAATAAATTCTAGTGGCTCTATATTAACTTCAGGATCAAATACAAAACCTTTTTTTTTTTTGGCATCAAAAGTCCTTCACTGTTTGGCTTCTATCTTTTCAATATTCTTACCTCTTATCCCTCTTTTTGTTCTTTTTGATCCAACTAACACATGCCTTCTTGCTGTTCCTCACCCATGACATTCCATTTCCTGATTTTGTGCATTTTTACTGACTTTTCCCTATGCCTGGAATGCTCTTCCTTATCATTTCCTTGCCTTCCCTCTCCACCACAGGTAATGCCTTTCCTTTGAGATTACCTTCTAATCTATATCTATAAATATCTTTAACTGTAATTACCTATTTACTTACTTCCCTACCTCTATCTATATCCATCAATCTATTATCTATCTATCTATCTATCTATCTATCTATCTATCTATCTGTCTGTCTGTCTATTATACATAGTTGTTTGAAATGTTATATCCTCCACTAGAATATGAGTTCCTTGAGGGCAGAGGCAATATTTTTGTCATTTATTGTGTAACAACCTCTGGCAAGTTATTGACTAACTTCAAAAGACCTTGTGTTCTTCCTAGCTTTGAAAGAGATAAAATTAATGTGAGATCAGTGCTCAGATGAGAGGGTGGACGTTTTTCAAATACAAAGCAAGGCAAGAGTTTTGAAGGAATTTTGAGAGAAAGCAAGGAGAAGAGAAGTGAGAGGTGGTCATCATCCCATCCCGGTGGCAACTCTTGGTGTCTATGACACCTGCAGTTCTCCTCAAAATCACGAGATGTATTTCTAAATGGACAAGCAGTGGGTTATAGAATTCTTTTGTTTTGTTCTTTAAAAGTAGCTCTGGCACTCCTCCATTAGAAAGAGCACAGCAAGAAAACTAGAAACAGGAAACAGCAGACATAATTCATTGATGGTCGTTACCTCTCTGCCTCTTGTCTTACTTTCACTGAATTGTATGTGTATGTGTTTATTCTTTTAAATAATATCTTTGGCACATTTAAACTTATTTCTCATAAACACCTAGGCTTGGTCCTGTTCTAATATTGATTTATTTATGGAGGCAGGCAAAATGAGAGCCACAAAGGAGAGAGCAACCTTTCCAACAGAGATGTAGGAGCTCAAAGTCCTAACCCATTGCCATACAGTTTTAGTCTATAACTGGAGGCACAAACACTAGCCATTTACTAACTATACTTTCAAGGTCATAATTAATATGAATACTGGTCACTTAAAAATAAAGTTTCCCTGTGGACATGAGTCTAATAGTAACCAGATGTTATATTTGTATCCTCAGAACTTAGGGGAGTGCGTGACCCATAGCATGCACTTAACTATGACTGGCCATAGCTTTCCAGAATGATTGTACCAGTATACAACTCCTCCAATAATGTATTATTGGTATGCTTATCCTTCCACATATTCTCCAACATCAAATATTCTCTTCTTTTGTTATCTTTGTCAATTCGTTTGGAATGAGGTAAAACTTCAGAGTTCTTTGGATTTCCATTTCTCTTGTTATTAATGACTTGGAACAGTCTTTCACGTGGTTGTTTGGAGTTAGCAATTTTTCTTCTGACAGCTCTGTGCTCCTATATTTTAACCACTTACTCACTGGAGAATGGCTTTTAAGAACAGTGAAATTTAAAACCATTCAATGCTTCCTTGTAGTATCGCATATACACATATTATCTAGGACCATGGAAAAGTCAGCAAAATGGAAGAAAGAAGGGATGCAGCCAATACACTACTGTCATAAAAAAATGTTTACTTGGTGATGAATTTTCTTCAGATAAGCCAGCACTTCATTGATGCTTACAACTCACATTTTTAGTGTGCTTTCCCTGACCCCATGATGACTTACTCAGATTTAAACTGCTACTATAATCTCTTTGTCCCATTTCCTACTTAGGTCTTGGCTTTGGTGTCCCTTTGTCTTGACTTGATAGGAAATTCTGTTTATTTTCTGGAATCAAGACTTGCACCTCTTTTCCCCGCCCTTGAGGATTCTTTCTCAGAATACATTGATTGACTCCTTATCACAAGTAGGCATTGGCCTCAAATCCTGACTATGTGATAAGTATTTGACCTAGAGAGCTACTATTTGGAATGAAAATGTTATCCATCTTGAATATTTTCTACCATGTACATTACTAAGCCTCAAGTCAAGGGCAACAGAGACATTGGATTCAATTAAATTGAATTAGGCATTTATTAAGTGCTTACTCTGTGCAAGATACTGTGCCAGGAATTGGGAGGTACAGAGATGAATAACACTGTCATCTTTAACCTGTGCTCAAGAAGTTTACAGTTTACTGGGAAGATATAAGTATGGTACAAAGTAAAGGAGAAAATAAAAAAGATGCATTAGAAAAATTTGAAGAGGGAAAAGTCATTTTTAATTGAGGGTATTAGGGAAGATTTCGTGAAAGAACAGACCCAAAGAATTGCAATGTCAACAACCCCCCCCAATATTGGGGTGGTCGTGATGGTCAACAGTTTTGGCATTGAGGGAAAGGTCAAGGAAGATGAGAACTGAGGAAGAATCACTAGATTTAGAAGTTAGGAAGTCACTGGCAACTTTTCAGAGAGTAGTTTCAGTAAACTGGGACAGTGAAAAAGGTCAGATCTAAATGAACTGAGGAGTGAAAGAATGATTGGTGAGGAACTAGAGACTGTGAATGTAGGCTACTCTTTCTACAAATTTCTCTATGTGGAATTGTGTGATGGCTTGAGGGGATTGCAAAGACAAAGGAAGCTTTTCTTTGGCTGAATGGGGAGACCTAAACCTTTTTATAGCCCAAACAAGAAGGAGCTTGTAGGAAGGAAAAACCAGAAAGAGAAGGAGAAACAGAACAGTTGGTGGGACAAATACGTGGAGAAGACAGTATAGAATGTGATTAAAGGCACAAGGAGAGGTTTATGACCTTGCAAGAGGCATGACCACCTAACACTCTGAGAGTAGCAGAAAGGTGAAGGATCAGATAGGTAAAGACATAGAGAGATTTGGAAGCAATCAGGATGGGTGATGAAGGAGCTCAATCTTCCAAGTAAGGGAGAGGTAAAATCATTTGCTGAAAAAAGGGCCATGGTGGGGGGTGGGGTGGTGTTGTGGTGAATAAAGTTTAGAATTTGAGAAGAAAATACAGCAGTATTTTAAGATCAAAGGTCTAGAGCTGAGAAGTAGTTTCAGAGGCATCAAACTCAGAAATGGGGGCCACTAAACCATGCATAAGAATCTCTGCATGCTGCATATTGAGTTAGAAAATCACATGTTAATGTATCTATGTTCTCCTGTATTTTTATTTAGTGTATTAATTATTTCCTGATTACATTTTGAATGGGTTTGGACTTCACTAGCCAATATTGCTAGTGGCTGCCTGTTGGATACTTCTGATTTAGTGAAAGCCCTCATTTAATTATGACTCAGGTAAGAGATAGTACTGCTGTATGAGCATCAACAGAGACAAATCACTATGTGGGGAAGTTACCCATACCTGGGAGCATCATTAAAGGCTTTGTGTAGAAGGTGGTACATGTTGAGCTTTGAAGGAAGCTAGGGATTCTAAAAGGCAGAGGTGAGGAGTATATTCTAGCAATGGGAAGCAACCAGTGCAAAAACAGGTGTAAGGCAGAGAGAATAAAGTAGGGGAATGGCCAGTTTGTCTGGGCTGGGTGTGTGGGGAGCCTATCTCTTTGAGGCCACATGGGTCTCTCTAGATCCTCAAGTACGGCCCTTTGACTACATCCAAACTTCACAGAACAAATCCCTTTAATAGAAGGGTTTGTTCTATAAAACTTGGACTCAGTCAAAAGACCACACCCAAAGACCTGGAAGGATATATGTGGCCCCCACAGGTTCCTCACCCCTACATTCTGGGCCATACATAGTGTGTATAAATAGGAATAATGTCTAATAAGAATGGAAAGGTGGGTTAAGATAAGGTTTAAAGGGTATTTAAATACTATATAGTGGCATTTATATTTGAATCTAGAGGTCATAGGGAGCTCCTAAAGTTATACTGGATTGGGAAATGGCAGTAGTCATATCTGAGCTTTAGGAAAATTATTTTGGCAGCTGTGTGAGGAACTGAAGTGGAGAGAGACTTGAAGATGAAAGACCAAGTAGGAGATTATTGCAATAGTTGGGCAGGTGGTTAGGGCCTGAACTAGGGGGCTGGGTGGTTGAATGGAGAGAATGAGATATATCAGAAAGATGTTGTAGAGATAGAAACAAGATTTAGAAAGTGATTGGACATAAGAGGTAAGTAAGAGTGAGTAATGGAGGATAACACAAAGGTTGCAAGCCTCTGTGATTAGTAGAGCCTTCAATAGAAACACGGAAGTATAGAAGAATGGTGGATTTAGGGAAGACAAGTGAATTGTTTTGGACACATTGAACTTGGCATGCCTATGGAACGTCCAGGTAAATATATTCAATAACTAGTTCCTAATATGTGACTGAATTAGGAGAGACTAGGGTTCCCAAGGACTAACCATATCAAAGCCAAACTTATCAAGGACACCACCAAGCTCAAATGATCCATTAACCTCTGTTTCTTCAGTAGCTGGTGTTACAGACATACTCTTCAATAACTCTGGAGAGAGCGGTTTTGTCTGAATAATGTACTATATTGTAAAGGGTCCAGAAGAATGTTAGAGGATAGTTAAATGGAAACAATGGGTGTAGATGACTTTTCCAAGGAATTTGGCTCAGAAATGAAGGGAAGATATAGAACGATGGCTTGATGAAGAGGGCACAGATATTATAATCCCTACTTTACAGATGAGGAAACTGAAGGTCAGAGAGATAAAGTGATTTACCCTTAGTCACACAGTTAACATTTTGGAGATGAGATCTGAATCAGGTTTTCCTAACTCCACATTCAACATGCCACTCTACTTCAACCTAAATGGTTTTCTGTCTTGCGTGATTTTCTTCTGCTTATGCAAGTTGTGACCCAGGGTTGGAAAAAATGTTGCAGGATGCTAAGAATCACAAAGTTTTCACACCCTCTTCCTTTTAACTTTCAATTTAACTGTTGAAACTCTAAATGTGAGATGTTTGTCCAACAGCCAATGAGTTGAGATACTATTTGGAGGAAGTGAACCATGTTCATATTGACATTTCTTGCTATAAATGAAACCAAAATACAGAAAAATGTTTCTGTCAAGTGAAAGAAATCTTTGCTGGAGGCAACAACATTTTACAGGCATTTAGGGTATTCATTTTCAGGATGTCTCAAAGGAGAAAACCCTAAAAGAATGGAAAAAATCAGGGGTAGTATTAGAAGGAAAGGCAAGGTCTTCAGGAACCCAGGAAAAAAAATCACTAGTTCTTTCTCTCCTCATCTCTCAAGCGTTATGAAGGATCTCCTTCAGATTTATCAAAGCTTTAAGACACGTTTCATACCCTATCTGCTAGCTGCTGAAGACATGATAGGCATTGGAAGGACAAATGGAAAGCAGTGTGTGTTTCAGATTTCACGTGGAGGGACACATGGTCTGAACTTTGGGGAAGAGGTTAAAGGCATTTATTAAGGGACCCTTAACTAGACAGGATAGACGACTGGGAGATCTTGCAGTGAGGTAAGTGTATGCATGTGTGTGTGATCTAGGCAAGATCTTGATGACTGCCTAAGTGACTCTTTTATGTTTCTATTAGTCAGATGTGAAGGAAAGATTCTAAAATGTATTGATTAGCCCTTAAGCATGTTGTCCTAGGGCAGAAGTGAAAACATTTCTCCCTAAGGAAGGAGGAGATGCAGCAGTAGATAACAGTGCCAGCAGATGGCAGTGGCATCTTGACTGAGAAGTAGCAAAGGATTAGCTTTAGAGATGAAAGTGGGACCTTAGATGTCATCTAGTCCCATCCCTCCATTTTACAGATGAAGGAACTGGGGTTCAGAGAAGTTAAGTCACTTGCCTGAGGTCATGAAGGTAGCAGGATAGTAGAGGTGGGATTAAGTCCTGGAGGAAACTGTAGAAAATCCTAAGACTATGGCTGACTGGTCCCCTACATATTATGTTATTAATATCAGTTGGCCTGTAGCAAGGTAATCCCAGTACACCTCTCTAGTTGCTTCCTCATCCTATTCACCACAGGGCTTTTCCAAACTTCTTTCCTCAGGTGTCATATGCAATTCTTTTCCCCCACTCTCACCCAAGGACTTTCTCATACTTCATAAAAAATTTTTGAGGCCATTTGCTAAGCATTCCTTCTTCTTCCATCTTTATTATCAGAAATTCTTGTGACATCATCTTCCATTATCTTCTTCACTCTTGTCTCTGGCAAAGAGTCAGTCCTGCTTTTCAGGGACAACTCCTCCACATGTACCCTCAATCCTATCCTTTCCCTTCTTCTCTAGAAGAATCCTCCCAAGATCACACTCCTCTCTCTAATCTTTAGTCTCTCCCTATCTATTTGTTCTTTCTCTGCTGCCCCAAAACACTCTCATTTCCTGTATTCTTGAAAACATCCTCATCACATCCTCCCATTGTTGATAGCTATCATTCTATTTCTCTCCTCTCGTTCTGAGATAAACTCCTTGAAAAAAACCAACTCCCCTTGATGCTTCTACATCCCTTCCTCTCTAGAGTCTTGCCTCTGTCTCTGACTTCAACTGTCTTCAGCTGAATCTGATTACTCCAGTTACCAGTGATTCAACTTTATACATGTGATTAGTATGATCTCAGGGATTCTTAATCTCCAAATATTTTCTCAGTTCTCATTGTTGACATTTTTGCTGCATTTTACACTGTTGGCCATTCTCTCTCCTTGCTGGGTTTTCATGACTCTGCTTTCTTCCGATTCTCTGTCTACTTGGTTGAACTGATCACTTGATAATCTTTTCCCTTTGTTGCATCTTCATCCAGGTCATGACCAATAACTGTGGGTATTCACTGACAGTCTCTGTCCTTGACCTTCTTTCCTTTTTTTGTCTATAAAACGATCACCCCAGCTCTCATGAGTATCATCTTTATGAAGGTGATTCCCAGACTTACATCCTCAACTATCCATTGGACATTTTGAACTTGGTATCCCAATGACATTTGAAACTCAAAATATTCATAACCGAACTCATAATGTTTACCCCAAACATTTATCTCTTCCTAATTTCCCTGTTGCTGGTAATATCTAGCCACATAGCTTCACTACCTCAATGACAACCTCACCTCATCACTCTCAAATTCAGTTATTTGTCAAATCACATATTCTCAACCCTCATATTCAGTTATTTGTCAAATCTTGTAATTTCTTCCTCCACAATATCTCTCACACATGTTACCTTCTCTCTATTTGCACAGTAACAACCCTTGTTCAGGCCATTATCACTTCTTGAGAGGACTGTTGCAATAGCTTTCTGGATATTCTTCTTTCCTCTCTAATTCACCCTCCATATAAATGCCAAAGAGATTTTCCTAAAGCACGGTTTTAACCATGTCACCATCCTACTCAATGATCTTCAATATTTCCCTATTACCTGTAGGACTAAATTGAAACTTCTCTTTTTATCATTTAAATTTTTTACATCTTTATTACTCTTCTCCACACACTTTATGGTTCAATCATATATGCTATTTCTCATACGTGATATTCTACATACTCTGTGCTGTTTTACAGATTGTCCCCAGACCTAGGATGCTTTCCCTACCCTTTAGTTCCCAGAATCTGTGACTATGTTTAAAATTCAGTCCAAGCACCATCTGCTTCAGGAGGTCTTTCTTCCAGGAGGCCCTAAAATTCTAGCTCCTTCTCTTTGAAAGCCACTTCTATCTACTTCACATATATCTTGGATATACACACATATTTGCCTGTTGTGTGCTCCATTAGAATGGGAACTCCTTTTCCTTTGTAATCCCTAGAACTTAGTACGGTATTGAATAAAATCTTGTTGGTTTATTAATTGGTCTATGAAAGAATATGGACAAGAATCACATCTGATGAAAATCCAGGAATGGGTAGCAATCTACAATGATGGCTACTGATGAGATCATACTGATGAGATCACAGGTCCATTGATATATTTTCCTAGTGTAAAGTACGTGCTGTCCACCTCCAATTTGGACATATAAATGTTTATACAGGAAGGCATTTATAGATAACTTAAGAATTTTACCCATCATTTTCCAAGAGATACTGTGATTCCTACCTTGAAAGGAGAACAAGAAGGTATCTTAAGACTTGGAAACCTCTTCTCTGAGGTACAGGACTAGAATTAGATATCTGCTCCCTTAAATATTGGTGACCTAGGGATATGGTTACTAATTTAGAACAAAACTTTACTTTTTTTGTCCACTATTTCTTATGAGGGAAGGATAGTCTTTAACTTATATCCACTGATTTGGATCCTTCTTGTCAAGTTATATAAAGACTTAGTGAATAATAATTGAACTTCGTTGTCTGCATGAACAGCAAACACAAATCAAAAAAGTTACACAGATTAGAATGTACTAGAAAATATACAAAGTAGATGAACTCTCCATTTTGGAGTAAGATGTTTTAGTTCAATCAAAAGTGACCTTGATCTCATCTGAAGGGGGGAATTCTTCTGGAGTTTTTAGGGAGTCAAGGGGAAAACAGATCCTCTAAAGGCAGCTAGGTGGCCCATTGAATAGTGTGCCAGGCCTGTAATCAGGAAGATGTCTTTCTGAATTCAAATCTGGTCTCATACACTTACTAGTTGTGAAAGAAAGTCACTTAACCCTGTTTGCCTCAGTTTCCTCACCTATAAAATGAGTTGGAGAAGGAAATGGAAAACTGCTCCAGTATCTTTGCCAAGAAAATCTCAAATAGGGTGAAAAAGAATCAGACTTTATTAATATGACTGAACAACCTTCTCTTACCTGTCTACAAAAAATACTTTTCTCTTTCTCTTCCCTGGAGTCAATGCCAAAGAGAATTTGTAACTTGAAGTGAGAAAAATATCCTTCCTCTCCAAAGCTCTCTCAACAACTCTAGCTGCCATTCAGTTACAAGGGATCAGTCAGTATTCTCTCTGCAAATTAGGAGAGTCTCATACAAAATGTTTTAGGCTTAGCGGAAACTTGGGTTATACTAGTAGAATCATAAAGATGAAAATCTTGGAGCTTCTCAGTCTCAGAAGAATCAGAATTGCAAGTAACCTAAAGAGAAATGTAAAGATATGTGGTGAGTATGAGTAGTCTCCTAGTCACCTAGGATCACAATCTGGTTTGCCTCTTCTCTTTCTCATCCCATATCCCACAAGTGGTGATGTCCTATTGTTTCTACCTTTGTAACATCATTTGTATATGCCCACTTCTCTCCTCTGACAGTGCAACCACCTTGGTGAAGGCTCTCATCACTTCATGCCTGGCCAACTGCAATAGACTGCTGGTTGGTCTCTTTGCCATAAACCTCTCCCTATTTCAATCCATCCTCCTCTCAACTGTCAGTGATCTCCCTAAAATGCGGGTCTTACCATATCATTTGCCAATTCAGTAAACTCCAATTACTTTATCTTCAGGATAAAATACAAAATCCTCTGTTGGACTTTCAAAATTTGGTCCCTTCCTACCTTTCTAGTATACTTAGAACTTAATCTCCTCCACATATTCTAAAATCTGGTTAAACTGGCCTCTTTTGCTGTTCCTGACACAAGGCACTCTATCTCACAGTCTCTGAGAATTTTCACTGGCTGTTACTCATACCTGGAATGTTCTTCCTTTTCATTGGTACCTCCTATTTTCTCCAGCTTTCTTCATGTCTCAAGCAAATTTGCAAGAAATCTTTCCTAGTTCTCAATCTTAGTGCCTTCTCTCTGAGATTACTCCCTCAATTTAACCTAAATCTCTCTCATTTGTACATTGTCGTTAGCATGTTTTCTCTTTTACTAGATCATGAAATCCTTGAGAATAAGGATTATTTTTTGCCTTTCTTTGTATTTCTAGAATTTAGTATAGTTCCTGGCATATGACAGGTGATTAATAAATTCTCCTTGATTGACAAATTAATGGTGACTTGTATGTGAAAAGTGCATAAATGTTATTTTCAAGGTCAAACATGACCAAAATGAAAGTAGATGGTCATCTACCCTATGCTAAATTGTAAAACTTAAGTTTGTCTTTAGTAAGCCTGGATTTTCCTCTCACTAATTCTTCCCCTATCCTATATAGCTCCATTTCCTGCTGTCAATGCTTATGGTCTTCCATACAAGAACCTTCCCCTTTTCCTCTAGTTCCACATATTTTCAGGGAAGGATATGCTCTCAGACTTTGGAACCTTCATTGAATGCCATTCAATCACTGTGTTATTTCCTAAAGGGAGGTTTGCATTTTAAGACTTTCTCATTATGAAATAAAAATCTGCATCTCATTTGGAAAGAGTTTCAAGTATTAGTTAGACAATAGAAAAGTTATAATTTGGGAGCAGAGGCCACATATTAAATACGAAATCCAATAAAACAAAATGCAAAATAATATTCAATGTGTACAATATATAGAGGTCTATGTGAAACCTTGTGGCTCTCATGAGCTACAAGGCTGAGATAAGACATTGGTACCTGACCTCACATAGCTTGTTGAAAAGTAGCAGAATAAGATGAGTGAAAATAACTCATATACAATATTAAAAGATGAGTGTATTGAATATTACAAACCGAAGTGTTATATGTGGTATGAGAGGAGATAACCATTATTATTAACTGGAGGAACAAAGAAAGACTTCCTGAAGGAGATAACATTTAGATTGGGCTTTAAAGATGAGTAGCAGTGATTCACCAGATAAAGATGGGGAGAGAGGAGCTTCTAGGTCTAAGGAATAGCCTTAGTAAAGTCATAGAAGTATGAGATCCCTGTGCATATTTGTGGAACACAGTTAATTTGGAGTATAGAATGCATGAAGGAGAGTGAGATGAGATATAGTTTAAAAGGTAAGGTAGTAAGAGATTGTTGAGCTATTTGAAGGTTGAGCAGTCAAATTTTGCTAGGAAGGCAGCAAAGAACCACTAAAGATTGTGGAACGTGATCAGATCTATGGAAATTAGAAATTATTCTGGTAGAGTTTGAAAGACAAGTAGGATGGGAGTAGAGAGGGGATGATCTGCTAGGAGTCTATTGTAGTTGTCCTGGATGTGGTAATGAGGATCTATACTAGGATGGTAAAAGTTGAAATAGAGAAGAGGGATAGACTCAAGAGGTGCCATAGAAATCATGCCATAGAGAGGGGTCTCCCTTTTTGTAAGACCAGTCTCATGCCCGGTCAAAGGGATGTTCAAGTATCTATGAGGGAAAGGTCAGTACCTACTTCCCTGTGAAGATGTCCATCCTTCAAGAGACCTGATATTGGGAAAGACTATCTGGCACAAAACAATAAAGGGGATTTTTCTGTTAGAAATAAAGCATTTGATTCTTCATTCAGCATGTAAATAAACTAGCCTCAACAGAGCTCACAGAAGCATTATCCTTTTACCAAAAGAGCTCCCCTTCTCCTTACCAAAAGCTAATTAACACAGCACAAACACAGATTTATATGTTAAGGCAACATAGCACAGGCAAACTGAGTGATTAATAGTAATGCCTCAGGCACAGTTATAATGCCTGTGGCTTAAGGCTGAGTGACTTTAATCATAGCAAAAGTACAGTAATTGTCCTGAAATATGCTGGACTGGCTGAAATGCCTGACTCCTATTACAGAACTGCATCCATCAATACAGATCACAGTGGCAGCAGCTCCCAAACCTTTCCTAGGAAAGCTTGACCTGTCAGTCAGGAGGGTCTGCCAACGCCAGTCCTCATGGAAGCGCCCATGTCTGCTCTTCATTTGCTTGAAGGGCAATGTATTGCCATTTGAGGAGTACTGGATGCAGATTTGTTGAGATCTTGGTTCAATTGCTGGATACATTTCCAGTCCCATGGATACAGCCTCCTCATCTCAAGGCCTCAATTTCCTCATCTGAAAAATGGGGATTATAAAACCTACCCAATAAGGTTGTTGTGTTATGTACTGTGGCCTCATAAATGTGTGTTATTATTTACTATTATATTCACTCTGCTGGTTCCAAACATCTTCAAGGACTCTCCTGGAAAGTTTTTCCTAGCTAGGCTGGAGAGGTTAGAAGAGATAAGACCTTAATCATTTGCATAGTACTTGTCATTTTGCAAAGTACTTTAACATCCCTTGTTTGATTTTATCCTCACAGCAACCCTGTGGAATGAGGAGGGGATTTTACAGCTACATTGCATTATTCGAATTTATAGTTTACATTTCCATTGGGTTGAAATCAATGACCATATTTTAAGTAATCATAACTTCAAATAAGGGCAACTAGGTGACACAGTGGATAGAGTGTTGTCCTGGAGTCAGGAAGACTCATCTTCCTGAATTCAAATCTGGCTGGGGGACTTTGGGTCACTTACCCTGTTTGCCTCAGTTTCTTCATTTGTAAAATGAACTGGAGAAAGAAATGGCAAACTACTCCATTGTCTTTACCAAGAAAACCTTGATTGGGGTCATGAAGAGTCAGACCCAACTGAAAAATAAACTTTAACTAATATGAATTGAGATACATGTGCCCACTGTAAAGCATTCATTATTGGCTCTAATTGAGACTTAACTATATTGTGCCCAATTTATGACTGAGGAAACAGAGGCTCGAGGAAGTTGATAGATCTGCCCCAAACCGTACTAAATCAAGGGCAGAGTCAGAATCCCTAACTCTAAGTCCTACTTTCTTTTGACATGAATAACATGTTTCCTGAGGCTGTGAGGTAAAAGTTCTTGAGGTCTAGTCCTCTCATTATCTTAGGAGGATAACTGCTTCACCCTTTATTTTTATTGCTCTATATTCTTTTCGTGGTGCTTTTCCCCATCTGTTTGTGGAAGAAATCTGGAAAGTCTGCAAATTTCTGCCCTACTCTACCATCTTCCTAGAATGCCCCTCCTTGCACTTTCCAAACTGTTTTCTGTGGAAAGCTAGCCTTCTGCGAGAACTGTTCTTTTCATCTTCTCTCCTCCAAATCCTTTCTTTCTCTTAATTTCCTTGTTTTTGAGGGCACCATAGTCATTCAGATTTACAACCTTGGCATTATCCTATCGCCTTTCACTCCCTTCCCCACACGCCAAATCCAATGAAGTTGTCAAACCTTATGAACATCTGTTGGATCTGTCCTCTTCTCTCCATTCACACATAGTTAAACATTCATTCCATAATACAAGTCCTTATCACCTTTTGCCAGGACTAGTATAATAGCCTCTAATTGGTGTTTCCAATCTTTCCCTTCAATTCATCCTTCACACACCTGCCATATTATTTATTTTTAAAAGAGATACTCATCATCTCACTCCCTTTCATAAAAACTTCAGTGGCTTCCTATTAACTTTGTGATAAAGAGAAAATCCTAGGATTGGTGCTTAAAAGCCTCTTCAATCTGCACCCCACCTATCTTTTCAGTCTTATATCCTATTACTCCCCTTTAAATAGTCTTCATTATAGTCAAACAAGCCTGCTATCTGTTCCCTAGACATAACATTACATCTTTTAGCTCTGGGTCTTTGACACCACTGACCATATGTCTGGATGCACTTCATCCTTACCTCTACCTCCTACAATCTCTGAATTCCTTCAAAGCTCTGATTACCCAATATAATTAAGAGGATGGTGCTGCCTCCCTTATTTATTCAATGGTATAACAATTAAAATACTGATGCTTTTTTTAGAGAGCTAGAAAAAAATAACAAAAATCATCTGAAGGAACAGGTCAAGACTATGAAGGGAATCAATGGGAAAAAAAGTAAAGAAAGGTGGCCTAGCGATGCCAGATCTGAAACTATATTATAAAGTAGTAAGCATAAAAACAACTGGGGACTGAATAAAAAATAGAGTGGTTGGTCAGTGGAATAGATTAAATGTACAATATGCAGAAGGAAATGACCACAATAACCTGGTACTTAATGAATCAAAAGATCCTAGCTACTGGGGTAAGAACTCAGTATTTGACAAAATCTTCTGGGAAAACTGGACAGTGGTCTAGCAGATAGTAGTCATAGTCAACCTCTCACACTAGATATCAAAATAAGCTCAAAGTGTCTACATGATTTACATATTAAAGGTGATATCATAAGCAAATTAAGAGGATATGGAAAACAGTTACCTGTTAGATATACGGATAAAGAAAGAGTTCATAACCAAACAAGAAATAGAGTGGATGACAAGAGAAAATGCACAATTTTGATCACATTAAATTTAAAAGGTTTTACATGAAGAAAATGCAGCCAGAATTAGAAGGGAAGTGGGAAACTGGGGGAATAATTTTACAGTAAGTTTTTCTGGTGGAAGTCTCAATTATCAAATATATAGGGAACTAAGCCAAATTTATTACTATTTTTTTTAAAAAGAGCTATTTCTCAATTGAAAAATGGTCAAAGGACACAAACTGGCAATTTTCAGAAGAAGAAATCAAAGGCATAAATAGCAAAGAAAAATGCTTCATGACTAATTATTAGAGAAATACAAAATAAAGCTACTCTGAGATACTACTTCACACTTACCAGACGGTCTAATGAGAGAAAAGGAAAATGATAGATCTTAAAGGAAATGTGAAAAAAGTAAGTACACTAATTCATTATTGGTGGGGCAATCATTCTGGAGAGTAATTTGGAACTATGCCCAAAGGGCCATAAAACTGGTCAAAACTCAGCAACACTGCTACTAGGTCTATAACACAATGAAATTGAAGAAAAAGGAAAAGGACCCATAGGTACCAAAATATTTATAGCACTCCTTTTTTGTGGTGGCAAAGAATTGGAAACTGAGAGTATGACCATCTAATTGGGGAACAGCTGAGCAAGCTATGGTATACGATGGTGATGGAATACTATTGTGCTATAAGAAATGATGAGCAGAGCGGTTTCAGAAAAACTTGGGAAGACTTATACGTACTGAGGCAAATTGAAGTGAGAACATTGTACACAGTACTAATATTGCAATGACAATCAGCTACTCTGATAGCTACAATGATCCGTGACAATTCCAAAGGATACCTTACGAAAAAGCCTATCCAATTCCAAAGATTCTGAGTACGGATTGAAACATATTTTTTCCTGTTTTTCTCTTGTTGTTGTTTTTGGTAACTTGGCTAATATATTTCGTGTGGAATATTTTACATGACTTCATATGTATAATGGGTATCACATTTCTTGCCTTCTCAATGGGTGGGATGGGGATGGAAGAAGAAAGAGAATCTGGAACTGAAATTAACATAATATTAAAAATTAGAATTAAAAATACACACCACATCTCTGCTCACATGATTCCTCCTGATAATAACCTCTCTTTAAAATCATTTCATATATTTTGCATTTATTTATCTGTATATGTGTTAAATCCTGCCCCAGCTGAAGGTACAATCCTTTGAAAACAAAAGAATGTTTTGTTGTAGTCTCTTAATTTCCAGACTTTCACTGTGGGGACTTGCATGTAGTAAGGGCTTAATACATCTGTGATGAATCAAATGGAATTCTGTAGGATTGTTGTGTAGATTTATGCTTTAAGGATTTTTTAAAAAATACTGCGTTTTGTCATAGTTTCCATTTGCTTGAGGCAATGGAGAAGCATAGCCTATATTTAAATAATATGTAGCATATTACCAGTGAGATCTTGTGTATAAGAAGTGGTTTAAAAAATCAAGAAAATATAAGAAAGAAAAAAGAAAGAGATGAACTGGTCAGGGAGTGAGAATAAGGATTAAAGCTGACTTGGCTTTAGTGTTTAGGGTCCAAATGGAAAAGGAACTTCTCCCATTTGTTAGGTTCTCCAGTCATTGCTCTTTGTGGTACCCTTGTGGTTATTCAGTTGTTTCAGCTGTGTCCAACTCTTTGTGACCTCATTTGGAGTTTTCTTGGCAAAAATACTGGAGTGATTTACCATTTCCTTCTCCAGCTCATTTTGTAGATGAGGAAACTGAGACAAAATGAGTTAAGTGACTTGCCCAGGGTCGCAGTGTTGTTAAGTGTCTGAGGCTGTATTTGAACTCAGAAAGATGAACTTTCCTGAATCCAGGCCTAGCACTCTATTGACTGTGTTATCTCACTGCCCTTTTGTGGTACCTAGTGAATTTCAAAAGTACTAGAGGAAGGCCTCTAGCCCTTTGGGGACATCCATTATACATGATTTATGGAAGGACATAGATAAGAATTACATGGGATGTAAAAATGTGGATGCATTGAGATCTGCACTGTTGGTGCCTCCATTGATGAGGACATAGATTGACTGAAGCATGAGTCAAGGTGTTATCCAATTTCTTTCTCTTCTTCTATCTCTAGGTTATACTTCTACGGTTTCCCTCTTGTGCTTGACTGCACTGGTCCCCAAAAGAACATTATAAATGTTGCCACTTATAGGAGCAACATTAAAAGTAAAGAGCCTTAAAAAAAAATCACCCCTATGACTTTCTGTCTAATCACTTCACTTTGATGCTTACTATTTCAGATATCCTCTTTCTCCCTTTTATGACAGATTGCTGGCAATAATATAGGTGAGAACCTCAGTGGATCTGTGTGGTCTATCCATGTGACTGTTCCTTTCAGCTATGTCTTCTTGCCCTAAGTGATTCTTGTTCATGCCTTTCCATGACTGCCCAACCTACTGGAAACTGTCCTAGAATGCTCTTAGCATTTGGTAGGTACAAGTGAACAGTTCTGCAATAACTCTTTTAGACTATCTATTAAGTCACAGAGAGGCTGCAGTCAGCATTGATGGAGGGAGGAAACACACATGCGAAATCACAGATTCTTTATGTAATGAAAGAGAAGTTTTCTGCCAATCCTGCCCGACCCTCTCTCCCCTTAATATCATCACTTCCCACAAGTTCCCAGGAAAGCTCTCAGTTCCATGACAGAGAAATATAAAGAAGGATGTCATCACAGTTCACATTTATAAATAATGTAACAGTGAGTATTTCAGTCAACCAACAGGTAGTCATTAAGGACCTACTATGTGCCAGGTACTTTGTTAAGATCTGAGGATACAGCTACAAAGAATAAAACAATCTTCACTCCTAATGAATTCTCCTAATGAGGGAGACAATAATAAATATAAAGTTAATAAATACAGGCGCACATACACAAAGTAGTTAAATAAGAGGTAGTTTGGGAGGGAGGGAATTAATAGTTTGAAAATATCACTACCATATCTCGTAGGTAGGTCAGATCATAATTTTTCATTTTAGGAAATTCAGGAATAACAATATTAGACTTACCCAGTCAGACAACTAGGGTTCTAACACAAGTATTCCAAAACCAAGGCCAATGTTTTTGTTTTTATTTTTGCCATACTGTGCAGCCTCTTTTAGAATGGGTGTACTCGGGGGGTGATTGGCATCTGCATCTCTACGGATAAAGGATCTTGGTCAGAAGTTTCCTTTTTTCCTTTCCTTTTCTCTTTTTTAAGAGTTGGGGATAAAGGGGGCTATCCCCTCAGGGCACAGACTTTGTAATATCCTTTTTTCAGAAGCAATGATACACAGTGAAAAGGAATAAAGGACATTTAAAAATAATTGACATGAAGTCAGAAAAATCAAATGATATTACTGTAAAATCCTTGCTCTAGCCAGGCAATAACTTGGCAGGGTCTGTATGCCATAGTTCTGTTTGTTCTGTAGTTGTTTCATTATGTATTTTTATTGGTTATTTTCCCCCTTTATCCCCTGTTGATAGAGGGTACTTAGCTGTTTATGAGTATTTCTAAGGGTGAAGTTTTCTATTTCCTGCCTAGAATTCTAAGTGAATAGGCCAGATTGGGGCAGATTGAGAGAGTCACAACTCCATAGTGAACTGTGGACTGTGAGTGGATTTTTTGGTACCCAGGCTATAGCCAGATATTCTGAGGTATTCTGGAAAAGATATACAATGTCCCCAGTCCCAGGGAGCTTATACTTTAGTTGGGAAAGGCAAAAATAATAGATATACATTAATTAGCAAACCACACAAAATAATATATTCAATGCCTAAATGAGTGCTGTGGGCAAAATTGGTTAACACATCATTCAAAGGGCAGTCAGTGAATCTCTAGGAGAGGAGAGTTTTTAGATCTGGAAAGAGTTTTAGACCTTAAAGATAAACTGCCAACCCTATAATTTTACAAAGGAAGAAAGAAACTGAACCCCCCCAAGTGGTGGTAATTATTTCAGGGTCACATGAGTATTTATTGGAAGAGCAGAAATTTGAACCCAGGTTCTCTGACCTTAAATATAGCACTCTTTTCACCATAACAGTGGATGTCAAACTCAAATAGGATTTTTTTGAGTTGTATATTGACTTAGAACCACAAATTAATATTATCTATGTTTTGTTATATTTTTATTCGTTTTTGTTAAATATTTTCCAATTACATTTTAATTGGTCAACGAGTTTTACATCTTTGTGACTGATATTACACTATCTTCATTATAGAATAGAGTGGTCAAGGAAAGTTTCCTGAAGGAGGAGGGATAAAGCAAGACTCTAAGGATCAAATATTTGTTTAGATGGTAAAGTATTTGTCCCTTTCCAGTCATCATGGTCTATATCTTGCCACTGGTCCCAGATGGCTCTGGAGGAGAAAGTAAGGCTGGTGACTTTGCACAACTTTCCTCACTTAAACCCAGCTCACTTGCATGTCATGAAATCACCTCTCTGATGTCATGGTCCTCTTCAGGAATGAAGGACGAACAACAAAATGTATAGAAGGAGTTCTAGGTGGAGACATGATAATAAGCACACTGTATTTGGAGGATAGTGAAAAGACAATTGGTTTGGCTGGAGCAAAGGTTATACTGGCTTTCCTAATCATATCCTTTAGGAGGGCCTTTATTGGAGTCTGGTGAGGACTACATTAGCTAAGAATCATAGCCCTGATCCAGCATTCCCAGTTTAAGGAGCAAAAAAAGGGATTGCAGAGAAGTCCTAGTGTAGGTGGAGGTGAGGAGTACAGTATACTATACCAAGATTGAGAATGGGCTTGCTAGATCAGTGATGGGGCAAGACCCAGAAGCAGGAGGCAATGTTGGCAGTAGAAGTGGAAATTGGAAGGTCAAGATCAGAAATTCAAAAGAAGGTTTGAGAGTGGAAATAGCAAAAAGCCAGGATCAAGTTTCAGTGCTGGAATATCAAAGCTAGGAGTTGATTGAAACTGGATACAAAAGCTGAGGAAAATAAAAAATGGCTTTATGGTTATTTTTGTTTTAGCTATATTTGGAGAAAAAGAGAATTGAAGAATGAATCAAACCATCGCTCAAGGTAAATGGGACAGTGATAAAGATGAGTATTATTAGGTATTGTTATCAACTCTTATTTTGCTTCTGGTTTCTTTGTCTGGGACAATGGTCTTTGGGCATGAAAGATAAAAACAGAAAATGGTTAATGGGGAATAGAAACTTAAGATGATAAAAGCTGATCCTGACATAGTAAAAGTTTGCGAAAGCTTTTCATATTTGATCTCATTTGAGCATTATAACACTCTTGTAAGGTCTTTGCTCTGGCATCATTCCCATCTTAAGGTGAGGTGGGGCACTGAGGTACAGAAAAATAAAGGGGATTGTTACAAGACTAATTAAATGTCAAAGGTAGGATTTGAACACAGATTTACTTGACTTCAGGTCTAGTATTTTATTTAATATGCTGTGCTGCATAAGAAGGTAAATCGTCAAAGTGCCTAACTGCTCTTGATAAGGTAAAGTCATTAGACTCAGCTGAGCTATATCCCTGAATACTGCAAGAAATGACAGATCTTTGAAAGATGCTACAGAACTGGAGGACAGATATTGTCCTGGTTTTCAAAAAAAGAAAGAGAATAGAGGCTGTAAACTACAGTCCAGTTAGCTTGGCTTTGATTATTGAAAAAAAATATATTACTCAAAGGACGGCAAGTGAACATCTAGAAAAGGTAGCAGTGATCACACAAAGTCAGCATGGCTTCATCAAAAACAGGTAAAGCCAGACTAGCCAACTTTCCTTCTTTTACAGGGTTACTAGACTGGTAGATCGGAGAAATACTGTAGTTATTCTTCTAGGATTTAGCAAAAACAATGACCAAATCCCTCATGCTGTTCTTGTGGCAAAGTCAGAATATATTAATAATAATATATTTAACCATAGTTAGAATAGATTGAATGGTTGGATACAGTCATAAATAGTTTGATATGAACTTGCAAAAAGGCCTCTAATGGAAAGCCCCAAGGATCTATGCTATGTCTTGTGTTGTTTCACACATTGATTAATGCTTTAGATAAAGACATTGATGATATATATGTCAAATTTACAGGTGACAACCAGCTGTTTGGGGGGGGGATAGCTCACACAGGTTGACATTGTGTCACATTTAATGAGATGACAGTTAATTATTTAATAGTCTTACACTGGGTTAAAAAAACAATTTCACAAATACATTATGGGGAGGTATGGTTAGACAGTAATTTGACCTACAAAATCTAGGGATATTAGTAGATGGAAAATTTAGTGATATGAGTGTGATATGGCAAACAAAAATGCTAATGTGATATTAGGCAGCAAGAAGAGAGAGTGTCTAAGATTAAGAACACTCATCTGATCAGATCACTTCTGCAGTATTATATCCAATTCTGAGGGCCACATTTTAGGAAAGACTCTAAGTAAGCTGGAGAACAACTTTGCTGATTGGCTAATTGAAGAAATTGGAGATATTTAGCCTGGAGAAGATAGCTGTGTTCATGTAATTGAAGGGCTATCATATAGAAGAGTGATTTGCTTGTTCTTCTTGGTTCCAAAGGGAAGATCTAGTAGAGTAGAAATAGCAAATAGATATATTTAGGCTTCTTTTAAGGAAAATGCCCTAGGATTTCCAAAAATGGAGTACATGGTCTGTTTCCCCTCACTAGATGTTTTCAAGAAGAAATGAATGACCACTTGTTGGGTATGTTGTAGAGGGGATTTGTGTTAAGGTATATGTTGGACTAGATAGTCACTAAGGTCATTTCCAACTTTGAGATTCTGCAATTTAATTCAGTTTAATTCACATTTATTAAGTTCCTTCTTTTATACAGGGTGCTGAGATACACTAACCCTAGCAATCTTGCCAATCTGTGTCTACTTTGGCCCAAAAATTTGGTCTATCACACTTACCTATAGGAATAGAACTTAACTCTGGAGTTGAAAACAAAAAATGAGTTTTTGAAAGAGGAAGAGGGCTAAGAAAGACCAAGCATAGAGCCTTGTTTACAATTAATTGAAGATCAGTGCTTTCTACAGGCCTTTAATACTTGGTAATTTTGTAATTTCTCCTTTTCACTTGTTATTTGTGGTTTGATATTTTGCCAATTTCCATTTGTCTCCTTGTAGTTACACTCTTCAAAAAATAATAAACCAGAGAATAACAAGGAAAGCTTAGAATTAGAACCAAAAAACATCAGAGTCAGAAAAAAGCCTTGGAGATCACATGGTACTACCCCATGTTTTGCAGATGGAAAAACTAAGAACCAAAAAATGATGAATGCCATCATTCATTCAACAAACATCCAAGTGCCTACTGTATACATGGTGCTGTGAGAGGTGCTGGGGGAGAGAAAAACATTTATGTCATTAACTTCATGGAGTTGAAAATCACACACACATACATATACATATACATATACATATACATATACATATATATATATATATATACATATATATATAAACCTAGATAATACACAAAATCACATGACAAATGTACAAGAAAGGCACAAAAGAAGGTACTGTGGCGCAGTGCAAAAGACTGCTGGTTTTGGAGTCAGAGGACCTGAGTTCAAATTCTGATTCTGTCCTGTACTATCTAGTGATCATGGACTTTCTGGGCCTCAGTTTCCTCCTCTGCCATATGAGAGGACTGAATTGGACTAGATGACCTCTGAGATGCCTTCCACCTCTAAATCTAAGTCTCTTTGTCTGAAGAGAAAGGGAATGACTGGAAGAGAGGAGAGAGGGCTCTCTGGAGATACTGTTTAAGGTACTTTATGGTTGTCTTTTCTTCCTTTTTTTTATTTATTGTTTGTGTGTTTTTTCATCCTGAACTAGCAGGGCAGGATTTTTGTTACTTCCTTGGCAAAATCCAAGGGCTATAAAGAGTCAGTAAAAAACTGAAAGACATTGGGGGCCCTTTTGAGAGAAGCCATTTCATAAATTCTCTTCTTAGTGGAAGATTTTAGATTTTACCTGCAGGTAGCATCTATTCATCAAGAGAATAATTGGGCAGTTATGGGGTAGGGATGGAAGATTTCAAAAGCACTTTGTTTTGCACAGCTCAAACACACTTATCGTATAAAATTATGCATCAGAGTTATCTGTGCATGTAACTCTTCCTTCTTGTTACACTGTAAGCGCCATAAGGCCAGAAATCTATCTTATCTAAATTTTTTTTATCACCCCAGTGAATGCAGAGGTCTGCATTCAGTAAGCACTTAATACATATTTAATGGAATTGCCTTGGAGAGACTTTAGAACATGTTCCTAGGGATCGGACCCCAGCGGCTAATCCCTCTTTGTACGTATCTGATGAATTTAACCAAAGTGGAACTCGAACCAAAGGAATTGGGAGAATGATTTTTTTGGGGGTAATTCTAAACAGTAAAGGGATGAAACAAACCCAACACAGCTACTGCAATAGATCTCCCAGCAGTCCAAGTGAATTTTCAGTCAGATCCATTAGCTATTGCTGGTGAGAAGTATCATTAAAGGTGAAGATTCTTAGATAAAAATACTTGGTACTGCAGTCCCTAGATCCACTCAACTTTCTATAAACAATTTAGAGCTGTCAAAATAACTAGAATTGCATGAGGCTTATACTAGCATTTCATATTTTTTTCTTCCTCCAAAAGGTCAAACATATGCTTAGAGTAGGACATTTCCTTCAATCACTTTCAAAATAACAATTTGCCAGAACATTTTTATTAACCTTGAAACTTGTCCAATCTGCTGAGGAATAATAGGCTACAGTGATATGTATTATAATAAAGTCCCAAACAAACCTGGCCAATAAGTGACACATGGTCTCTATCTTTGCACATAATTAAATGTTTTTAAATGCTGAATGTGATCAGCATACTGAGCTGCTCTTCTATATTCGCATGGCACACAGCACAAAGGGGAGGCAACCTCCTTGTCTTTAATAAAGAGATAGTGGCAGCAATATTTTTATTTTCCAAAGGAACTCATATTCATCAGATCAGACATGCAATAGCATCTGTGCAGAAGCTGGGGATTGAGTTTGCAGGTGGAAGTTGCTATAAGAAATCTCAAGATGTGAAAATCCCAATTTATCATACCTGAAGACCTGGATTTGAATTCCAGTTCAGACCCTTAATGGCTGTGTGATTCTGGGGAAAATGCTCACCCTTTCTGGGCTTAAGTTAAGGGGATTGGACTGAATGAACTTTAAGGTTCTGTCCACCTCTAAGTTTATGATCCTATAATAAAAGCGGGTGGGGAAAGTTGTTGATGACTAAGATTGCTCAAGGATTTTTATCTGGATAAGAAGATTCACCTGGGAATTGTCAATAGTTATCTAAAATAGTTAATTGTCAATTTTAGACCATTATACCCAGGGGTGGAGTGTTTGCATATATTTTCACATGTTTGTCATTTTTCAGTTAGGTCTGAGCTCTACATGATCTCATTTGGAGTTTGCTTGGCAAAGATACTGGAGTGGTTTGCCGTGTCCTTCTCCAGTGCATTTTACAGATGAGGAAACTGAGATAAATGAGGTTAAGTGATTTGTTCAGAGTCATGCAGCTAGTGTCTGAGGTCAGATTTGAACTAAGAAAAAGAAGTCTTCCAGACTCCAAACTCAGCACCCTATCCACTACACTGCCTAATGTCCTATTTTGATGCATAGACAAATGTAAACCTTATAGTCTTAAGAGCCACTTTTTTTGGGAGGGGAAGGGGGCATTGTTTAATTGTTTTTAAATCACAAACCTAGCAGCTCTCTACAAATCTAAATTTTAAAAAAAGGAATAAATGATTAAATAAGGGATAAGAACTGAACCTATTATTCCATTGGTACAGGGAATTCCCATATAAGGAAACTCCCCCTACCCATGTAGGTCTATATCTTCTCTGCAGCTGTTTCTAGCAATACTGACATCCTGGCCACTTACAATCTGAGAGAACTGCCTAAAAGCACAGAGAGGCTATGACTTGCCCAGGGTCACACAGGCAGTATATATTAGAGATAGGACTAAAAGTCACATCTTTCTGGCTTCAAGACTGGTTCTTTCTATCCATCACTCACACCATCTACAGTTTAATGGAAAAATGTAATTGTATCCTGATATTTATGTGTTCTGTATTTCTTTTCAAGTCTGTCTCTCTGTGTATAAAGTTTTGTTGTCTTTGTTGTTTAAAAAATGTTCAATTGCAGTCAATGTGAATATTCTTCTTCTTCTTACTCTGAATAAGTTTGAATAGCTCATTAAATATGTCTTTGAATTCTTCACATTTGTTGGTTGTTAGGATGCAATATCATTCCATTACTTTAATGTACTCTTGCTTGACCACTCTCTAACTGTTAGACAAGTAGGTTACTTCCAATGACCATTTTTTAAAAAGAAATAAAATCATTATCTTCTGTGCACAGTCTTACGCCAGGTGTTAAGTATATGAAGACAAAACGAAAAGTAGTCTCTGTCCTCAAGACACTCATAGGCTCCTGTGAGGACACGACATGTAAATACAGGTTTTTATTTGATAATTTGAAGAAAAGGGAGAGAGTGCATCAGTGAAGACTGTCACTGACCATCTGTGTGACCTTGAGGACATGAACTGAACCATAAAAGAAGCAAAGCATTCTAACAGGTGAAATTGGGGAAAATGTTACATTCTCAGAATTTACAATAGCTTAGGCAAAGGCATGGAGTTGGGAAATGGGACGTCATGTAGGGGAAGTAGCAAATAGGACATTTTGCCTAAACCATAGCATGTATAACATCCATCAAGAATGAACATGTTGCACACTTGAAATGCTCATCAAAATTTATGTGAAAACTGCTCACAGATTTTTAGGCACATGCCTTTTGGATATAATGAAAGATGCTTCTAGTGAATCTTGACTCTTAAAATTTGTACTAGTCCCTAGTACAAATGCTACGGTTAGTGTTTCACTAATTTTAGCTGTACTAGTCACTTAACCCCTATAGGATGCTATAAACTAGTAGCCTTACTAATCCAATTACAAAAGGATTGCTATATAAAGCCAAAAAATTAATTAAAAAATTCATTTAGAGGAAGAGAGGTCAAGAATCTTAAGGGAAATAATGAAAAAAAATGACAAAGAAGGTGACCTAGAAATACTATACTACAAAGATTACAAACTATACTACAAAGAAATAATCATCAAAACCATTTGGTACTGGTTGAAAAATAGAAATTAGTGCATTAGATTAGAGATTAGGTATCTACAGAAGAAAATGGTCCTACCAGTATAGTGTTCAATGAATCCAAAGATCCTAGCTACTGGGGTAAAGACTCACTATTCCCCTAAAAAATTGCTGAGAAAGCTGTGAAGGCAGAGATTAGCTTTAGATCAGCACCTCACACCATAGAGCAAGAGTAACTCCAAATGGACACATGATTTAGATATAAAAATTCTCATCATATACAAATTCAAAGAACTAGAAAGAAATTTCCTTTTGGATCTAAGAATAGTAGAATATTTTTTTTGACCAAAAGACAAAATGGACAATTTTGATTTTATGAAATTCAAAAGTTTTTCACAAATAAACAAATTCAGCTAAAATTAAGAATTTTCCAGTTAAAAAAGAAACAAAAAATTGGCAATTTTCTCTGATACAGATTTTATTTCTAAGATACATAAGCAACTGATTAAAATTTGTAAGAGCAAGAGACATTCCCTAAATGATAAGTAGTTGAAGGATATGAACAGGCAGTTCCCAAAGGAAGATATCCAAGCTATCCACAGTCATATGAAAACAAGATCTAAGTCAAGCAATTCTAAGGTTCTGCCTTATATCCATCAGACTGACCATGATGGCA
>CM053769.1:314545820-314575844 GCA_028658325.1 Potorous gilbertii | reverse complement strand
CTTGCCACACATACACACTCACATTCTAAAGGGTATTTCCCAGAATCTCTCCTCCCATTAAGCCCTAAGGTCCAAGGTTGTTCCCACACCACCGCCATTACTCAACTGAATCCATCTTAAAATATTAATTTGCTGCTTTCCCAGTGCCTATTTTATTCAGGTACTTGCCCTAGGAATCAGGAGTGTTGGTTACAGCCTTGCCAAGGCCCAGCAGTTGTAACGCTATTGTTGCTCTACACATTCAAGGTGAAGAGTTGCAAAAGGAGGAACGAACGACACCTTTCCCAAGCAAACAAACCACCCAGGCTTTGCTCCTGTAACTTAATATTCTTCTGGTCAAATTTTACTGTAATTTTTCAGGTTTTCATTAGCCTGTCAGAAGGAAAGGATTAACATGCATTTTGATTTCTCTTGAAAACACGTTGTTTCAGAAATAAAGTGGGCACGGCAGGCTTCTGGGTTGATTTAATCTCTAACACAGGAAGCTTATTTATAGCATCACGGCCTTCTGAATGTTGAAAAACTCAGGCTTTCTCAGCCTGCTGCGCTTTTTCCAGGGGCAGATGAGACAGTACCAAAAGAATAACGCTTCCTGAGCTGGTAGCATAGACTACCCTAGAATTAAACATCACTTTCATCAGTTCCTATTATCCTTCTTCTGGGCATCTTGGACTTTCCCAGGGATCATGCCTATGAACAAGACTCCCACCCCAAGGAAAGAACCAGAGTCTGAGCATTGAATGTACTCAGGTCAAATTGTTTCCCCCTCTCTTACCTCCTCTTCCCAACAGGATTCACCTTGTTCACTGAATATACCTTTGAACTAGACAATTTTCTAATGGTGGTTCCTTCCTCTAAGATAACCCAATCTTCTAGAGGATCTATGCTCATTTTCAAACTCCTTATCTCAAGACATGGTGCCAATACTTTCATTTTTCTGTGATTCCTAAAGTCTCTCTTTCCATGTATATTTTTTACAATTTATTAAACAATCATTGTATACAAAGCACTTTAAATTCTTTATAAATTGTAAAATACTACATAAATTTGAATTATTTTATTGCAAAAAGAGAAGAAATAAAGCAAATAGATATAATAAACAGATAATTAAATAATAAATAAATAGATATTAAACACTGTAACCTGTGCAGTGTGAAATAGATAGAGTTTAGATAAGATGTGATATCGACACTGAAGGAACTTAGAAGATTAGTTGACTTATCCATGGCAACATCTAATAAGTTAAGAAACTGGCACTCAAACCCAGGTCTTCTGAGAGTATGTCCTAGGCTCTTTCCAGTATGTCATAATGTGATTAATTGTTCATAGGAGGTTTTTTTGTTGCAGAGTTCGGTGGATTCCTAGCATGAAGTCACTGCCATTTAGAAGGAACTAAAGCAGATATCATATTTATAGCTACTGTCGAAGAATGTGTATAAAACTTTCATTCAATTCAATTTAATATTTATGTAGTACTCCTTTTGTGGCTATATACAAAGACCTCACAGGGCTGAAGGCACTGATAGACCAATTAACAAGGACTGGGAAAAAGGGACAAATACCAAAAGTATGGAAAAAAATCTCAGGTCTTAATATTACCCCCTAAAAAGTAATTAAGAGGATGTCAATGAATATTGACCCATATTCCAACCTTCTCATCTATACAAAAAAATTTATGAAGATAATCTATAATGTTAAAAATATTAAAGTGCTGCAGACCTCTAATCAGTGCGTGACATCAGAAGATTAATAATGAAGCCCACTTCCTGCCTCTAGGCTGACAGGTGGCAGGCAATAGGTATGGAAATGAGGCATTTATTTTTAGACATGGCCAATGTATTGATTTGTTTATTAAAAGAGAGAATTCTATTTGGAGGGAAGGAGTTTTGGGGAAAGGAAAGTCTTTTTAAAAAAAGAAAAGAATACCAATAAAATATTTTTTTAAAAATAATCTATGTATGCCTCAAGGACATCCTTGATGAGGCTATCAGAAGATAGCTTTGATAAGTGCTATTCCACAACAGTCAATGTCTTTACAATTGTACAATTGACTGAAAAATGTAAAGAATACAGTATTCATCATTTATTGCTATAAAAAATAATTCAATTTGGTAATACAAAATGCCACCTAAAAGATTGGGGAAGCTAGGTGGTGCAGTGGATAGAACACCAGAACTGGAGCAAGGAAGACTCATCTTTCTGAGTTCAAATATGGCCTCAGATATTTATGACCTGCGGGGCCCTAGGCAAGTCACTTAACCCTGTTTGCCTCAAGTTCATCATCTCTAAAATGGGCTGGTGAAGGAAATGGCAAACCAGTCCAGTATCTTTGCCAAGAAAACCTCAAATGGGGTCACAAAGAGTCAGAGATGACTGAAATAACTGAACAACAAAAAACCTTGAAGGCTCTCCCTCAACAAAATATCTCCCCTGCACATGTCAGTATTGTAAATACTTTGAAAGATGCATCAAAAGAGATCACTTGATTCAATTACCCCTTGATTATTAGCACCAAGCGAGACAAAAAAAACAAGGTGAATATACTTACCAAGTGAGTTTGCCACTTTCCTGGAAGAAAGCATGATGCCATGATGCAGAGTCCCACTTCAAGAGAGAGTCCCCTTAGCAAAGTCTTCCTGATACGCCTACTTACAGATGATGTATGATGACTATGCCAAGTCATAGAATGCACAGAGCATCCTAAGTGAAATGTATAACCACTCAAAATTATGAGCTGACCCCAAGACTGAACAAGAGTAGGTTGAATAGCCTTTTTGGAAACTTCCATAACTCTCTGAATGATTCCAAGCTTATTCCTGAAACAGAGGTCCAACCACATTATTCTCCAAGTGAAAAATTTATGACTACAAGTTGTCTAAGACAATCTCCAAGGAACTTATGGTAAGAATGGCTCCAAGGGCAATGGGAAGATACATGATGAAGCAGCTACGTGGTGCAGTGGATAGAGTATTAGACTTCAAGTTAGAACGATTTGAGTTCTAATCTTTTCTCTGATGTTAACCGGGTGACCCTTGACAATTCTTTTAACTTCTCCCAGTCTCAGTTTCTTTGGTTGTAAAGTGGGGATAATACAGAGTTGTAAGAACCAAATCAAATGAAACATACATAAAGTGTTTTGCAAACCTCAAAGTTATTAGCTATTATGATAATGATGGTATGAGCAGGCAACAAACAATGCATTGTGAAACAAATTGCATATAAACGTTATAAAGAATATCACCCTGGAAATGATGACAGGACAAAACAATGAACTTACTATGTTTTAAGAAGGGATAGCTCTCCTATTTCACTGGTATTCATATAATGAGAAAGGAATGGAAAGAAGACCCCTAGCAAGTTTTTTGGGAGAACATGAGTAAGAGTCACATGGGATGAGCGGGCGTGAACAGGCTGAGAGGTGCATTATCGGAGGGAATACCTGAGCCTCTTATAGGTGCACAGAGTAAGATATTGTAATATTAGCATATTCCTACATGTCTGGCCCTATACTAGGAATTATGAGGTTAAAAAAAATCAGAATCTCAGAGTTGGGATTTCCAAGATAATCGAATTCAGATCATACCTGGCCAAAAATCTCCTCTATGATACACCAACAAGTGATCACTTAGCCTTTGTTTTAAGACACCTAGTGAACAAGATCCCAATACCTCTTGGAATAGTCCATACCAATCCTTGACAGCTCAGGAAGTTTTTTTTTTTTCTTAAATCTGCCTTTGTAACTTCCACCCATTGATCCAAGTTTTGACTTGTGAAGCCAAGAGCAATTTTAATGCCTCTTCCATCTGAGAGTACTTCAAATACTTTTAAAAAAATTATTATGTCCTTAATCCTGAGTCTTCCCGTTCCCAGTCTAAACATCTTTAATTACTTAAACAAATCCTTAAGCAGTTATATTCCTTCTACACCATGGGGATTAGGGGCATGATATTACCCCCACCTTTCCCCTGCCCCCTACACTATCTGGAAAACCCATATAAAAGTTTTTGGTTCTCCCTTTATACCAGAGAAGAAGTTTGAATTATTATAGTATTAAAAGATAAAATATGTTGATGTTATACAACACTATTTTTTACAATACAAATATTTTACGCATTTCTGAGTTTCCAAACATTTTCTGGGTCATCTACTGGTCTTCATATGTCATCCATAGCTTCTGAAAAACTCCCCCAAAATTCATATTTAATTTCTTATGCTGATCTCTAATGTATTGAAACTATGATAGAGAAAAGTCACGATGGCAAAGTCACTATGTGCAAGGGATAACTCTACTGTGTGAGTTGAAGACCCTTCACCATCCTGGTTGCCCACCTCCAGCTAATCAATGCCTTTTCCAACATAGGGCACCCAGAACTGAATCTAATATTCCAGATTTTCTTTCACCAGTGGAGGATTACAATGAGAATATGACCTTGCTATTTTGGACAGTTGATCTTTCTTAATACAACCAAAGATATATTGATTTGTTCTTGTTTTTGTTTTTCCTGCCATCTCATATTGTTGACTTGTATTGAGTTTGCTGCCCACTAAAACTGCAAGATTATTTTAAGCATTACAGACTCTAATTCTTTGCCAACACAAAAAGAGCTGCTATAAACATTTTTGTACAGATAGGATCTTTTCTTCTTTCTTTGATCTCCTTGAGGTATAAGACCAGAAGTGGTATTATTAGATCAAGGGTATATACACTGTCAGTAACTTTTACAGGGATAATTATAAATTGCTTTCCAGATCGGTTAGAATAATTCACATTGGGGAATGGCTAAACAAATTATGATACATGTATGTAATGGAATACTGTTGTGTTGTAAGAAATGAAAGAGACAATTTCAGTGGGATTTGGTAAGATTTATATGAACTAATACAGAGTGAAACAAGTAGAATCAAGAGAAATATTTACATAATAATATCACTATTGTAAAAAAAAACCACACACAATTATGAGAGACTTTAAAACCCTGACCAATTAAATAACCAACAATGATTCCAAAAGACTAATAAAGAAGAATGCCACCTACTTCATGATAAAGAGATGGTGGATTAATTTGCAGAATAAGAAATGCATGTTTGTATGTGGCCAATGTAGGAAATTTATTTTGCATGATTTTGCTTATTTTATACAAGGATTCTTTCCTTCCTTTCCTTCCCTTTCTTCCTCCCTCCTCTTCCTTCTCTCTCTTTTTCTCATTTGTCTGTCTCCACATTGGTATCAATGGTATCTAATTTGGTGGAGACATAAGGCAGATTTTCCTTGCTCTTTACTCTTCATTTTAAAGTCTATTTGAGTAGAAGAATCCAAGCAAATATATTCTTACCAAGTTTTATTAAGCACACTCCAACCCTGAGGCTAGAATTTCCATTTATAGGAATAGAAGCCTTCATCTGGAAATCTACTTTCCATGACATAAAACCAAGATTCCTTTTGACTCTTATGATCTTTTTTCTTATTTTCCTCTTGAAACTCATCTTTCATTTTCTCAAGGAAGACTTCATCAACCTAGAGAATAATGAGGTGTTCCTGTACATACTTGTCTATGGCAGAGATATAAAAATCTTGTATCCCATGAAAGTCACTGCAAAATTCTCCCTGCTCTCCATATTTTCCAAAAGTAAAATCCTTCGTCATTTCACTGTGTTGACCATAACTCCTATGGAGAACTGTTGTAGTAAACCATAAGAGGACATCCTCCATTCTGGACTTTTATCTCTTCACCTCCTTAGCTACCTCTAGTCTCTTACAATGGTAGTATATTGACCGCTCCTCCTAACCTTCCTTCCCTTGTCACAGATCATTTGCTTATGCTTTGTCTTAATAACTTGATTTACTTGTTTTCTCTTTATTACATTTTCTTACAGACTACTGAGTCTCCCTCTCCTCCATGTTGTTACTTTCTCTTTTTTCCTCATCATTCAGCCTGAGTTCTCCTTTTCTTTCCTCTCTTTAGATCCTTCTGCTCAAGCCCTTCTCCTTCAATTGAAATTCTTTTCTTCCTACAACCTGAGTTTTTTTCCTCTTTCAGTTTCTTTCCAAATGCTCTCAAAGTTCTCTTCCTTGATCTCAGTCTTCGTCCTTCCCATTCCCAAAACCTTCCAAATCTCTTTCCAAGATTCCCTTGTCCTCCTTCAGCAAGAATCATTCTCCTGCTCTCTCATACGGTTTCTTCCCATTAAAGTCAGTAGTAGGTAGAATAATTGGATAATGAATCCCTACCCTGGAGGAGCTTTCAGTTCTGTTGAGTAGATGAAATCGTTATTCACAAGAAGCAATTACAAAGCAGGACAAGATAGATTTATTATTAAGTGCTACTCTGAAAATAATAAAGGATCAGAGCGCATGGTAGGGACAATAAATGATGTGATCAGTGAGGAGCAGAAGAGATCAATGAAAACAGGAGGAAGAGATCTAACACCCCACCCCCATATCTGTTACCCAACAAGTTAGCTCTTCAGCAAGCACATAACAGACATTTGCTAGATATCCAGCATCACAATGGATGAATAGGATAAGTGAAAGAAAATTGGATATAGATATCAAGATGTTCCCCATGGAGGGTGGCAAGAGAGGGAAAAGATGTCCTTTATGTCAATCGGATTTGAACCCAGGTCAATTTGGCATTGAGGCTAGCTCTCTACTATGCCACACTGATACAATGTTGAAAAAAGCTTGGAAGAAGAGGTAAGCATCACATTTTAACATGGCATCTGAACAGGGCCATAGGCAAGTTATATGGCAGCATATCACAGCAGAACAGATGATAGGATGGAAAGAGTTAAGAGTCCAAGTCTTAAAGTAAGTTTAGCCTCTTTCCTCCATCTGCTTCATCATCAGTAAAGCAAGAAAAGAGAAGAAGGCATGAGTCACTTGTATTATGCTGGTCTCCATAAAGGACCCAAAGATAAGAACGTCTGCCTAGTTTCAGCTGCTTAGGAAGGATGTGAAAATAGCCGAAAATCTAGTGAAAATCCAGACCCAGGACTAGAAGTGTCCTATAGCTAGTGCATAAACTCTGGGAAGAGAAAGAACAAGATTAGGAAAGGGGAACAAGGTATAATGGGTTAGAAATACCTGCTTATGTTTTTACCTGGCCAATGGACAGGACTAAGAGGTTTGACTTTGTTGTGCCCTACAGACAGTCACCATATCCACTGCATTTGTTTATGTAGAGGGCAGAACTGGAAATGGAGAAATGGTGCCTTTGAGAGAAAGCTGGGACCTAGACTGCCTAGATAACTAGGACCTGCTGAGTGATCACGTAGAAGCAACGACCCTGACATACACAGGAGGGCCTGCTCTCACAGGTTCTTTCATCTACTTTTTAAAAATGAAAACAACTTTTGAGGGGTCAGCAATTGCTTTAATCAAGCACATGTATCATTCACTTAGTTCAGGGGAAAAGGTCAGCACCCTGAGCTTCAGAGAAAATACAGAGAAATACAGATCAACAGACAGGGCTTTCAACTCTCTGACATAAGCAATACATACATCACAGATCAACAGACAGATAACTGTCTGACCATACATACATAGTTACCAGGGTAAGACACACCAATATCTGGGTTTTCAAAGCCAGGGGACTCCTTAGAGGCTGCGCAGAGTCTCATCTGGCCAAACAAACACTTCCAATGAGTAAGTCCCAAAGTACAATCTTACCTCAGAGTACTTATACACTTTTCAAAGCCAGAGGGCATCAAAACCCTTAAGAACCAGTGCCTCATTAACAAAAGGTGTGGATCTTCCTACAAATCTCCCCTAATTAAACTCCCCTAAATGGGCAGGCCCATTAATGGGTGGGGAAGATCTTTAATCTCATCAGCTACCATTACAGGCCAATATGTCTTTCATGGAGCAGTGAAAATAGAAGATCTAAATATAGATCCCCAAACTATGTTCCCAGAAGTTCTACATTTTGGTTGTACCTATAGACAAGGCTTGGGCTGCCTAGAACTGAGTGGTACCATAGTCAGATTACCCTCACGATGATTGTTTTATTGTAATTTATTCTATTCCTTTTGCTTCTTTGGTTAGAAATAAAAAACTCTAAAGACATAAGCCATACTTGATCCTATGCCATGATCTTATGATTGGAGGCAATTCAAACTTATAAGTAAAAGAAAAGAGTGTAATCTCCCAGAGGGTGGAGTATGAGACAAGAGACTAATGGGATAAATCTACACATACCATACTCCTAGACATAATAAAATAAATACTACCCACCAAAATGGATAGAGATAGAAGATAGAGGTCACAAGTTCTTTCAGAAACTTAGAAAACTGAGTGTTGCCCCTTAGTGCCTTCTGTTGTTTGGAGGAATGTATAATTGCTAAGTTGTACAGGATCAGGCAAGTGGCCAGAAGCATCCCCTGGTGATTGAACAGGCTAGTAAAACCAATAAGAGCAGGTTAAAAGTGGGGTCAAGTAGTCCATAGAGCTTATCAAATTTGTTACATTGAACAAGTAGGGCCTACAGGCCTTGGTCAGGACCCCTCTTCTCTCTCTGATGAGCCATCTCTATGAGAGACAGCTGTTAGGAATGGAGTGCCTGGTATGTTTCATGGCCCATATATCCAAATCTATGTCTAAAACAATCAAGATATAAAGGGAGTTCTACAGTATTCATTAATGTGATTACGATGGAAGGAAGTAATCCATTGCTTTAAAATCCACAGGAAAAAAATATTAATTCAAAACTGCTGATATATCATGAAGAAGTAGTTGTCCCTTATTCTTAGAGTCTCGCTTCTCACTACTGGGTCATCCTGCCACATACCCTGAACCAGGGACTTCTTGAAGACAGCCACAGGGTTAACAAGCTTTATTTGGGGCAATCAAGGTGACATAGGCCAGAGTTAGTCTCAAGGCTTGACCTGTCATTATGACATGACGACACTGATAACCAAATAGATAGAATAAAGTGGGTATTAAGAGTCAGGAGTTGCCAGTCTTCCAAGAGAAGAATTATACGCTTGGCAGGCTTTGGCTTATTATGAGTTCAGCTCTCTGACAATGAAAATCCCAGCTGAAAAAGAAAGCAGAATAAGAAGGGCAAGGCTAATAATGAAAGCTAACTTGACACCTAATTCTTACTCATTCCATCAACAAGACACTACCTAATGCAATGAGTTGTGTTGCGTGTCTTTTTCCTAGTCAATGATGCAAATAAAAGTCTATCAGGTGAATGAAGCTAAGCTCTTTAGCCAAGTCATCACCTGGGATTCCCTGACAAGTTCAGTTCAGGTCAAATTGCTCTGATGGTCTTTTTGGCCACGTAAGCTTTGAAGCAATCCCGTCCTTTCCATCCCACCCTTTTGTATAAATGAATACAGGAGAAAAATATACCAGGTCTGAAGGTAAGAAATGTATTTTATCCTTCACCTTAGGAAGAGACCTAGAATGCCTTCCAAAATAAGTGAGCCTCATTTTGGAGGAAAGGGTAAAAAATGGTTGTTCTGATAACAAGGTAATGAGAAGGAGATTGACTTTGGTGAAATCAAGGGAGCAGTTGTGGCCATGCTTGGGATGTGGGGCCTTGATATGGCAGGTGGCAGAGCCCTCATGCTATACAGTCTTCCACCCCTCTCCATGCAGTTACACTGCAGACCAGCATTGCAAAGGGGACCTAAGCTCACATCATTCCTGCGCCAGGTTGAAAAGGAAACAGATGATTCTGTCATGGTTACAAGGAGTAAAACAATCTGCATTCATTTGTAAGTTGGGGAGGAGGTGGGAGAGGGAGAAGGGAGACAGCCAACACAAACAAAGCAGCCAAACAAACCCAAGAGCGCAGCCCATACAGCAGTTTCTTCCTCACCTGGTGAGCTGAAGTATATGTTTACAATGTGGCTGACTGTGAAAATAAGGAGTATATAGAGCTCCTGACTAATTCATGGCTCCTGCCAGTGATTTACTGTCGCTATTTGTTACCCATGCAGGCCTGCCTGGGCAACTCTGTTGACAAGAGGGGATTATCATAATGTGTATGGCAGTCTGTGTGTGTGTGTGTGTGTGTGTGTGTGTGCATGTCTGTAAAGGAGAGAGGGGAGGTGGCAAGGGGAATAATGAGACATTAAAGCAATGATTAAGCAGATAGTTCCAGATGTTAATTCTTTATATATCTAGTTTTCCATTCTATAATTGTTTTCATTTCTTACTTGACACAGTAAAAAAAAAAAAAAGCCTCTTGGAAAATGATTCTGATAGAAAAACAAATTTAATCCTTCACATACAGGAAGCTTTTGACGTTTACAACTTGTTTCCATATTCATGATCTCATTCTATCTTCACAACCCCATCCTATGAGATAGGTAGGATGTACCTTCATATATAAGGAAACTGAGCCTCAGAGAGGTTAGATCGTTAGTCCATAGTTACAGCCAGTAAGAAGGAAAACTAAGATCCAAACCCATGTCTTTCCACCCCAAGTCCAGTGCCTTTCCCACTACGACACAGCAAGAAAAGTAAACTGGAAATATTACAACAAAAATCTGTTTAGATGAAAGCAAAAATCCCAAAGACAAGGTCCCTAGAGAGGAAACCCACCAAGCACAGGGCAACTATACGTGGGACTGAAATTAATTCATAAGCACCAAAAAAAGCAAAGCTACTGTGCATCCACAGGTATAATGCCCTTGGTGAACTAGAGAGCGGACAGAGCTCTGACTAGGGTCAGCTCCTACCAGGAAAAGCTCAAGATTGGCTGGAGATGGGTGAGGAGAGGTGGTTATCAGAGCAAGAACATGAAACACTCACTTCCGAGATACCCTGAAGCTTCAGTGGAGGCATGTTGTCATCAGCATGGATCAGACAACAATCCTTCTGTGCCTCCTCATTCTATTCCATTCAAGTCTATGTTTGCCCCATGAATCTTCCATAGAAAATTCACCCAATCCACCATCCTCTCACTCTTTTATAATCTCAGGGATATCAGTGGACAGCTGAAGTTGTCCACTTGTTTACAACTACAACATGAACCTGAACTGGAAGCGTATCAAATTATTTCATCTGTGTAGATAGTTTGGACAACTCAATCAATCAATTAATAAACATTTATTAAGTACACTAGGTGCCAGGTACTGTGCTAAAGAGGCAAAAGATAGTCTCTGCCCTCACCATTTAATAGGTGCTACATATGGTTAATGAACTGGATCTCAAATTCAGGAGGGAGAATGAGCCCAGATTCATGGCCTTTCAGAATCAGAAGTCATGTTCAATTTATACACCCAAAAGATCACTACTACTACCCACTCAATACATTGGACTAGGAAGATTGCGCTTTTTCTAGAAGATCTCTCCTGAAGGGGACCCACTTCTTGCCTGTCTCCCAAGGTGTTATGTCCTCCCTACGTCTTTTCCAGGACCCAAATTCCTAGTTCCTTCAACCCATCCTCATTTAGCATGGCCTTAAGGTCCGTTCAAATCTACTGGCCCCTGAAAATAACCATCTCTTTGATACTCATCTTCTTCTGTGATGACATTTGACTATCAATCATGAAAGAACACAGAATCTAAAATTTGGAGCTGGAAGGGGCCAGAGACCATCTAAGCCAGAAACAAAAAGATGTCCTTACTTTTAAAATGAGGAAACTTAGGCAAAGAGATATTAAGTGACTTGTTCAAAGTCATATAGTAGAGCCAAGATTCAAACTAAGGTCCTAAGAGTTCAAGTTTAACATTTTTACCACTTCACCCCAAGTTCAATCTTCTCATTTTACAGATGAGGAAACTGAGGCCTAGTTAGAATAAGTGATTTGAACCAGGTCCCACAGGTTGTAGTCCCATTTGTCCCACAAGAACTGGAGCTAGGATTTGAACCTTGATCCTAAAGACTACAGATCATGATCTCAGGACATAAATGCTACAAAAAGCAATGGAAAAACACATTGTGAGTATGAGCATGCTACAGTAACTCAGTCCCAAATATTATTTAAGGACCTCAACATCAACCTTAATTGGAACCATGCTCTGTGTGTGGCACCATAAAGAGGCTTATTGGGCATTAAGAAGGCATACAACCTATCTTCAAGTAGTTCCCAGTTTTTACTAAAATATGTAGTTATCCCTTCCACATAATGGGGATTAGGGACATAATGCCCCTGCAATCTGGAAAATCCTCATAAAATATCTTGGCCTTCCATTAGTATCCGAGGAGAAGTTTGAATTATTATAGTATTAAAAGATAAAAAATGTTGATATAATACAATAATATACATATTGTGCATTCCTGAGTTTCTAAAGTTTTTTTGTATCATCTGTTGCCTTTCACATGTGTTTTGCAGGTTCCACAAAACTCCAAAAAAATTCTCATATTGTGGAAGCTAGTCACATAACCCTGTTTGCCTCAGTTACCTCATCTGTAAAATGAGCTGGAGAAAGAAATGGCAAACCACTCCAGTATGTTTGCCAAGACAACCCCAATGGAGTCATGCATTGTCTAACAAGACTGAATAGCAAAGATTTGCATAGCACCTTATATTTGTTATCTCATCTGATCCTCATAAAGACAAAAGGTGGTATCCCCATTTTAAGGACAATAGCTAGCATGTAAATGCTAGAGAATGCTAAAAATGCCCCGATAATATTTGTAGAGTGCTTTGCAGCCCTTCTGCAAATAGTATGTCATTTTAACCTATCGTTATTCTCCATTTATAGAGAAGAAGCTGAGGCAGACAGTGGTTAAGTGACTACCCAGAGCTAATAGGTGTCTGAAGTAGAATTTGAAATCAAGTTTTTCTGCCTCCATGTCCAGCATTCTCCCCCCAGCTAACTAACTTAGATGAGGAAACTGAAACTTAGACAATAAATGTTGAAGGCAAGATTTGAAACTGGTCTTGACTCTAAATCCAGAGTACTGTCCACTACACAGAAGGCATTCAGTTCAGACCTCTGCTCACATTCTAGCTTTGCCTCTTTCTCTGAGAAAGTTAAATATCAAATTTTATCATTTATCAAATGAGGTGGGTGGATTAAATTCTCTCTAAGGTTCCTTCTTACTTTAAATCTGTGATACTGCAGATGTTGGAAGTTAACTCTTATCTGCCGAACAAAATGTCTCTGAACAGTAGAAGAGCTGACATGACCCTTACCCTAACTGGGATGGGGGGGTGGAATTTTGTTCCTATCTCTAGTTTTGCATGGCAGCTCACTTACAGTCTGGAAATGTGTTTCCCAAATAAAAATGCACTTTGTTATTTCCCTTTCTCTTCTCCCTTTTGACTCCATACCCTCTATATCCTTCTCTCTCTGTCTCTCTTTCCCTCCTTGCCCCTCTTTTCTCTCTTTCCTTTCCTCTCTCCTCCCCGCTTCCCCCTCCACACCATCCAGAGCAGTCTACTTGACAATCAGTGGACTAGAACCTAGTAAGAGATAGGAAATCAATATGTAGATTGGTATTCGTTTTTCAACTCTGTACTTCAAAGTCATTTTTGCCAATTGTCAAAATATGGAGTGAGAGCTTTGTGTCCAGCTCCCCCACTCCTTCTTCTGGCCTTCTCCACTCTGCTCCCCGCAGTGAAGCATTTCATGGTGTGTACATTGTTTTTGTTGGCTCTGTTACTGAGGAATGAGAAATCAGTTGGTTTCATTAGCTCTTTGAAAAACGAGGTCGGGCCATGTTGGCGAGGTGACTAGGTCAGAAGGCATCATTTATCATTTTCGATGAGGCATAATGAACTCCTGGAAGCTGGATTCCAATTTAATTGTCTTCCACTTAATTGAGGATAGGGAAGCCGTTCCAAGGTAAACTAGTTGGAGGTGTTTTTATTGAAACACAGACAGCTCCTAACAATGTCCCTTAGGTGATAGGAAAAGACTGCTGCTACCAGTCAACCTACCTGTCATCCAACAGCCTAAATGAAATCTTGATGATAGAAATAACCTAGAGGAAATCAGTGAGATAAGTGTGGTGAATGACAACTTGCTGGAGTTGGAGTGAGAGGATATAGGTTCGAATCCTGCATCTAACTACTTATGATCTAGACGACCTTGGGCAAATCACTTCCCTTTTCTAGGATTCAATTTTTTCCTCTATAAAATGAGGGGGTTGGGCTAGATGACTTCTAAGGTCACTTTCAGATCCAAATTGATGATCCTATGAGATTATTCAGTCTACGAATCTGTTTCCAGGCAGGATCCTTTCAAAACATTCCAGATGGAAGTTTGAGTGCTTTTTTTTTTAAAGAACTTCACAACTTTTCTTTGTTCAGTTGCCCTGCTTTCAAATAGGAAGTGCCTCAGAATGACTAATCTGTTTTCTTCCTACTTTATTCTTCTTGTCTCATCCTCAGCATATAATCATAATAAGAAATCATAGTAGGTTGAAATTAATATTGTGCTTTAAGGTCTACAAAGAACTTCACCTATCTTAGCTTCTTTGCTCTTTACCTTTTAAGGTAGGTAGTAAAAGTATTTTAGAGACTACCTGCCTGAGTGAGAGAGGAGGGGGAAATGTTTGACGGGTGGATAAGGATAGGGATTGGGTCTGCAACTTCACCAGCCTGGGTTAGTCAGTCAATAAACATTAATTAATCGTCTATTATATGCCAGGCACTGTTCTAAGCACCGGAGCTACAGATGCAAATAAAAATAAAAAGTCCCTTCTCCTAAGAAGCTTATGATCTAATGGGAGAAGACAAAACAAAAATGAAAAGGGAGGAGAGAGGTACCTGGGGAGGGGACATCATGAAGTCCAAAAGCAGTACAGCTAGTGGGCATCCAGGAGAAGACTGCTGAATCTTCTCCTTAATGGAGACCCTAAAATCCATGGCCCTACCTTCCAGTTGGAGGAGCCAATCAGAGAGGCGGAGGGTACTAATAAGATTTAATGTTGCAGGATAATGAAATTTTCCAATGACAAGTTTCCTAGGAAAGGAAGGCATGATGGAGAGATTCAAAGAAGACCTAAAGCAATGGAGCTGGTGAGAAATAAGGAATGGTAGAATGAGAAAACGTCTTCTTCCCAATACAGGTCAACAGCTTCTTAACAACTTCTAATCTTAGAGAGTTTTTCAGAGCATTAAGAAGTTAAGTGACTTGCCCAAGGTCACAGAGTCAGTAGGTCAGAGTACAGGAATTCAAGTATTCTTGGCTCTGATGCTAGATTTCTATCCAGAAGATCAATTGCCTCTTGTTAGACTCTAAATTCATAAATTTGGAGTTGGCAGGTAAATTAAAGGCCATCCACTCCAACCCTCTCATTTAGAGATGAGGAAACTGAGGCCCAGAGATATGAAATGACTTGCCCAAGGCACTACAATATAGTAAGTAGTATAGCTATTACTTGCATATAGGTATTCAGACTCCAAATTGAATCTTTCTGTGTTATCATGACTGTATGATAGAAACTGCCCAGGTGAGAGAGAAGTGGAGGAATTATGTCTATAGGCTCATAGAATTAAGTGTCAGAAGAGACCTTAGAGATAAATGAGTCCAAATCCTTCCTTTAAATAAAGGAAGGGAAGCTTCTCTACTGTAGGCCCCCCTGGTACCAAGTGATAGAACTGGTATCTGAGCCCAGGTCGTCTCATTCAAAACGTAGTCTTCTATATACACCACTTTGTCTGAAGATGCTTTTCTTAATTAATCAATATAGCATGTCTCAATAGTCTTAGTGACGTTTTGAGGTTTTGAGGCTTTGAGGCTTAAGTCTGACAATGCTAAGACTTTTGGAACACCTTGTATAGATTAAGTACCTATTTTATGCTGAACATTGAATATTATAGGGGACATTGTCATTATCAGCATCATTATCATGGTAGCTAGCATTTATATCATGCTCTGCTTTACATTTATATATATGTGTGTAATTCTATATTATGCATATTACATTATTATGTATTATATGTATATATATTATATATTTGTGCCTATTATGTATTACATATATATATACACATATAACCCCATTTTATATTTACAATAATCCTGGGAATTATAATTGCCATCTCCATACTTGCACATGAGGAAACAATTTAAATGCCTTGCTGAGGGTCATACACTTAGTGTCTTAGGTAGGATTCGAACTTAGCTCTTCAGTTCAGCATGCTATCCACCTACCAGGTGTAGCCAGAGTTCCTAGTCTCAGGAAATCTTTTGTTTTATCAAGGAGCTAAGATACACCCCCGAAAAGACTACAAGGGGGTTTAAGGTAAGTGACAACTTAATGCAGGCAAGGAAAGTTATGGGAGTTCAGAGGAAAATAGAGAAACTTTAGGTTGGTGTGATCAAGTTAGAATTAATAGTGAAGATGGGGATTTGAGCTAGGCCTTAAGGAATGTGTGTATTCGTCCTTCATTTTGGAAGAAGACCATGCCATCAGAGAAATGATGACATGATTTGCACTTGACTTTGTTTTGAGTGAGGGAGGGCTGTGCAGGTCACCAGCCTCATTTCTCCAGAGTCATCTGAATCCAGTGACCTGATATTCCTCAAGATGACTGGAGATGTCCCAGGATGAGGCAGTTGGGGTCAAGTGACTTGCCCAAAGTCACACAGCTAATGAATGTCAAGTGTCTGAGGCAAGATTGGAACTGTTGACTCCTGCACTGGTACTCTATCCACTGCACCACCTCACTGCCCTTAAGGAATAAGTAATTTTTAGGTAGAGATATAGAAGAAGAACATTCCAGAGAACAGCAATCACAGAAGCAAAAATAAGGGAAAGAGTATGGAATAATAATGAGACCAACCTTCAAGGAGCAGAGGGTTTTGAGGCCTGATCAGGAGGGGACAAGCCTGGAAGGCCGTATGGATCTGGTTGTGAAGGTCCATTCTTGTGCCAGGGATGACATGATCAGAGCTGGGGGTTAGCAAGCTTATCCAGGGTGTATCCTCTGAATCGGTGAGAAGGGTAGAGACAGTGGAGGCAAGAAACCAGTTAAAAGGCTACTGATGTAGTATTGACCTACCCTGAAACAACCTATGGGAATTCCCTGTCCATGGAGGAGGCTGAAAGGTTGCCCAAACCCATCTCGGGAATTTCACTTGACAATGAACTCATTAGGGAAATGTTCTGTCAATAGTCACATCAATAAGTAAATGTGTAATTAACTTGGATTTCCCACTGAGGGGTGTGGAGAAAGCAGAGAGTATAAAAGCCTTGATATCACACTTAATTTTTTCCTTTTTGCTAGTTGAGTCCTCTACCAGGGGCTGCCATGCTAACAGAATTGCTAAATGAGGCTTAATTTGACAAGCCCAACAATCCATTGTTAATGACACACGCCATCATCCTGATTTGCATGGAGCCAATACAGTTTCCTGTCTGCCCTCCTCCCTTCTCCTCCCTATCCTCTCGGACTCCTGGCTTCCTCTGAGCTCATTTCTCCTTCAACCTCACAAATACTGGAGCCCTGCTATCAGGACACAGCACTTAAATAATGTGAAATTTCACTGATGCTGGCGAAATAAAAGTGAGTTTTACAAAACCAAGTTCCTTCCCTGAACATAATAACAGTAAATTTCTAGGGTCCTGTAGTGTAATATCCATTAGATTTATTATGTTGCAATTCCCAGTCCCACTAGTTCTGCCTGAGGGTGAGTATATTACATTTCATCATAGTTTCATTTTCTCCTACAGATGAGAAATGGGAATGCGATTGCAGTTATGTAGCATGCATGTGTTAAATCTGATCTCTAATAAAATCAAACACATCACAACTCAAAGCACTTTAGCACAGTGTCGGCAAAATGAAACACCATCTGTCATCGCGTAGAGATTGCCTTATTATAACGTAGAATCAAACTGCTCAGTGTGAACACTGTTACTTAATAAATGGGTAAATGGAAACTGATAATTATGATCTTATTTATTTTAAATGATTAGTTAAAACCACCAAAAGCGCAGCGTAATTTGTCAATTAGACACTCTGGACCCTGCAACAACACGGAAAGCAAACACCCCTCAGTCAAAGTGGTAAATAGACTTGCAGAGAAAACAAGGGGGAGGGATGTGAGAGAGACACTTCTAAAACCTGCCAGAGCCAGGATGGAGGCAGGAGCTAAAGACTTAAGAAACTGTTGTCAGGACTGATTAGGGGAATGGGGCTTCTACACTCTAATTACCTAGTATTTTACTTCTTCTCTAACCCCTGTTCCCCCTATTCCTCTCTCTCTAAAATTCTACCAGCAGTTCAGCTACAGTAACAGCCTGAACCCAGCAGATAGATGTTGTGATGTTGCTTGGCCGTAGTTCTTATGTGCCATAGTAAAAGGTGAGATGTTATTTCCTTTACCAGTCAATTGGGATGGAAGGGGAAGGGTGTCTAAACTAGGAAGTTTTATCTGACTCCAACTGGAAGGCTTTTTTATTGAGTCCAATCATACCCAGAAGCAACCATTAATAGGCTGATAAGGAGGTGGAGGAAACAATGCCATTTTGGAGAGATTGGGGGTTCAGATTCTCACCCCAAATTCTCCTTTCAGTCAATGAGCTGCTACAAGTCCACCCAGGTGCAGAATGGTGCCTTTTCTCATCTCTGCACAAAAGAAAATGACTCCCTGTGATCAGGGATGCAGGTGACTTTCTCTTCCTAATGCTTTTACCTATAATCTTGATTCTTGTTCTGATGGAGACTAAACCATTCCGGTGACATTGTATAATGTGTAGAGAGTCTGTGAGCCCAATAAGATGTCAATAGAAATGCCTCTTGTCCCTGCACTGATGTCATTTGATGTTGAGAGAAGCCTATGTAATACCAAGGGATTGAAAATATTGACTCTTCCTCTGGGAAGATATCCATGCTCTAAAGCAGCCTTGCAGTTACTGCAACTTCAAAAAAATCCTCTCAGCCCACAAGATATTTCTATGCCAGCCGACAGGCTTTCTCCAGGCTTTGCTATCCTTTGGCAGGGACTGGAGATGGTGTCCCTGATGGCAAAGTGAGAGACCCGGTCTTGAGAAATTCAACACAAAGAAATGAAATGCATGCCAACCCTGCAATATGACTGTAAAACTTGGATAGGTCCATGATCTCATCTTAGTAAATATTCCCTATGTAGACTACAATCAATCCACGTCTTCTTATCTTTGAATAATTGACAGTTAAAAAGATCTTCAGTCATCAAAGGCCTTCACATATATCATTTCTTTGAAGCTTCACAACATTGTGATATGTCTAATTATTACTGTTTTACAAATAAGAAATTGAAGGATGGAAATGAAGTAGCTTGTCTTAGGTTACACAGTTAGTATCAGGGTGGGATTTAAAATCAAGCCTTCCTGAATCCAAGTTAAATATACTACATATACCATGTTGCTTTTCCACTCCCTTTCACAAAGCCTCTATAGAAAAATGTCTTTTGTCTCATAGATCCTATTCACTGATGAGATTTCACCATAGTAGATACTCAACATGCGAGAGGGGGGAATGGGAAAAGTATTTATTAATTGCCAACTCTGTCAGACATCATGACAAACACTTTACAAATATATCATTTAGAATGCACATATTTTAATAATTCACAGGTAGCAACAGGGGCAGCTAGGTGTCACGTGGATAGTGTGCTGGGCCCAGAGTCAGGAAGACTCATCTTCCTGAGTTCAAATCTAACCTCAAATATTTACTAGCTTTGGGACTCTGGGCAAATCATTTAACCCTATTTTGCCTCAATTTTCTCATCTGTAAAATGAGCTGGAGAAGGAAATGGCAAAGCGCTCCAATGTCTTTGCCAAGAAAATCCCAAACGGGGACCTGAAGAGTTGAGCATGACTAAAAAACAATGTGGCATATGGACTATTACTCTTTATTCCTTTTTCTCCTTACAAAACTGACTCTGTCTTCTTCTCTAGGCCTGTATCTCCTTGTGAAATCTTTTACACTACTACTTGTTCTCAAAATATTGTTGTTCATTAATATGCTGTGGCCTACCTATACCCATAATGCCTCTCTCATTATCCTTGGGTTAATGAATATCTTGATTCTTCCAAGACTGTAACGTTTGATGTCGTTCAGCTATATAGCATCACCAGGAGAATCCTATGGTTGTTGTAAAGATGAGTCTATATCAGGGGATAGATTGGGAAAATTGAGAACATGCTGTAATTTCTCAGATACAATCCAGGATGATTTCCTCCTCTCATTCAATCCTAGACCAAACTTGTCCATCTGCAATGTCTACTACAGAAAGAGAGAGAGAGAGACAGATAGACAGACAGACAGAGACAGAGAGAGATACAGATATGAATATAAATAAGATATATATATATAGAGAGAGAGAGATTATATAGATATATAAATGCCGATATAGTCACACATACCCACACAGACATACAGAAAGAAAGAGGTGCTGGTTGAAGGACTAGCACAATAGATTACTCATCCAACTACATGCATTTAGCTAGATAGTATATATTCATCATCCACTTGATTTTTCCTGTGTGGATTGCTAGCCCATGGGTGATATAAAACTAATTCAGTTAACAGTATAGTAGATAAAAAGTATATATAGTAGATTTAAAACTAATTCAGTAGATAATATAGAACAATCATAGTACATTGATCTCTCTCCAGTCCTTCACATAGATGCCACATTAATCTTGTCCTTCCCTCTGCTGCTCACTAAAACAAAAACGTCTTAATCTATCATTTCAAACTTTCCACAAGTGGGTTGCAATGTACATTTTCAATCTTATCTCACCTTACTTATCCCCTTCATCTTTTCATTGTACCTACCAAGCCAGATAACACTAGTTTTTTCCCAATTTTGTCCTATATTCTCTTACCTTTTATGCCTATCTATTCACCAATCCCCATGTCTAGAATGTACTCCCTACTCCTGCTGGAGTCTTTCTCTTTCTTCAAAGACCAGATAAAAGTGATATATCCATGAGTCCTTCCTAATCTTATCTAATAGAGATGATTGACCTCTCTCAGCTGGGGACTGTGTAATTTTGTGCCTTTTCTCCTCGTCACCTAACGCCAGGTCTTGTTCATTGCAAGTTTATAGAATCAAATAAAAGAAATGTGTCTTGGAGAAACAAAAGGCTTTGGTATTTTTTATTCCATTTGGTTCTCATAAAAACATTGATGTTTCTATGGATTTCCAGAGTGATGGACAAGTTCAGTATTTACAATTATTAACAGTGTGATTTCCTCTCCTCCCTCCTAATTTCTTTTGGACATATAGATTTATTAAGAAACTGGACCTAAAGGGAACATCATCTTTAGGCTTTTCTATTTGAGAAACCTCTGTGAATATGTAGAAAAATTCCCAAGGCTCTAATAAAAATCAGAAAAGGTAGGGGGATTTTGTGTTTCAAGATTATGTTGACATGATACTAAAATCATTAATAAACTGGGTCAACTCAATCAAACCACCAGATAATTGGGTCAATGAAAGGGAAAAATTAGTCAAACTTGATTTGATTTGCCGTTGTAGGCCAGGAGGGTAATTAAGTTTTTTACCTAAAGATTTAAAGGCCCATCCAAAATTTTACTGGAGGGAAATTGTAAGTCAGGGCTTTTATTTTTTAAAAGTTTTTTATTAGACTCTAAGCACCTACAGAACAAGGAATATGTTGGCAATTTTTCTTCTTTGTACATCCAGAACCTAGCACGGCATCTTGTTTGTGGTAGGTATTTAATAAACGATTGTAAGCTTTAATTGATAAAAAGGAAAGTCAGGGGACTTTAGAACTAAGGCTGTCATTTCTTCTTCATTATCATATAAAACACAGAGAATTGCCACCCATTTGTAGGAATCTCCATTGAAAGTGTTAGTGTCAGGTTACTGGGGCTTTAACCCAGGATGCTGAAAACCAAAGGGAGTTAAAGACACCTTCCCTAGAGTGTTCCTTCCCACATCTATTTCCAATGATCATACCTCAGGGCCTTCCTTTCCTTCAAACCCTGTGTACCTAGACAGATTTCTCTAGAGGAGTTAACTCCCCCCCCCCCCGGGATAACTGCACAGGGAGGTCCTCTGCAGCACCTCTCCCTTCTCCTGAGGTGAAAAAAATTCCCTATTATACCTCTATTCTCGTTAGAACAGAGTTTAGAAACCCCTGATCCCATTCTTTAGAGAAATATGACTAATTCCTCTTACAATGTCAAGTAGATAAGACAATGGTCACCTATTTCTTCCTAAAGATATCATGGCCAGAAACCTATCATGTCCTAGATGCCATCTCTGTTACCAATGTACCGTGGCAAAATGCTATTGGGAAGAGAGCTATGGTTCCCAACCTTTGAGCTATGAACGTCTTAGTGGGGGATGGCAAAGATTACAAGAGATCCATTTCCAAATAACTCAGAACAAATAAGAAATAAGCAAACATATCTTTTATAGACTAATTATCTCCAACATCTTTATATTACTATTTTAAAATGTATATAGGTACTGTACAATTATTCAAAATCAAACACATTTAAAAGCATTACACTCGTAACTTTTCATCATCATCATTTTTTTCAATGAATAGATGTCAACAATAGAGCTAATATCAGCAGAGATCTGAGAAACATTTGAGGGGAAAGGGATCTTGATGACTTAGAAGGTTAGGATCCATTGGTAGAGAGCTAAGGAAACTGAATTTGGAGTCAGAAAAACTGAGTTTAAATGTCTATACTAGCTTGGTCAGGGCTTCTTAAACTGTGAGTCATGACCAGTAAAAGGTTTTTGAAGACACAATAATCAAAAATTAATTCAAAATCAAGTGCATAATGAATCTGAGATATTTATGGCACTGCTTGTCTTTGTTGCATCGCACAACTTCACTGCAGCCTTGGTTCTGAACACACAACATGTGCACTTTGCATTCTGCGTGCCCTCAGGCTCTGCATCATTGCCAATGATCAGGATCTCAAGTGGAAACAGTTTAAGAAGCCTTGTTCTAGCACACATTAGCCAAGTGATTTTGGACAATTAATTCACTTGACTAAATATCGATTTCCTCTTCAGCAAAATGAAACAGGTGGATCTAGTTGATTTCTAAGATCTTTCCAGCTATGACATTCCATGACTCCAGGATTCTGTTATTAATAATTGCTATTATTATGAAAATAATAACTATTCACATTGTATTTTAAAGTTTGCCAACCAATTTTTGATGACATCCCTGTAGTATTCCCATTCTACAGATAAAGAAACTAAGACTCTTAAGATAGTTGCCCAAGGTCACACAGATGGTCTTAAATTATAAATTCTGTGAGTTCTGTGACCCCTGAGGAATCCCTTTCAAGAAGCTCTCAAGATCAAAATTATTTTCTGAAGAATCCTAAAATGTTATTTTCCTGTTAAAATACTTTTCCCCATTCCAACGACATATCTATGTAAGGCCAAATTTTCTTTGTATACTTCAACTAAAACAATATATCAAAACAGATTGAATGCAGAAGCAGATAGGAAAATCCAGCTGTCTTCTATTAAGTCAGACATTAAAGAAATTTGCAAAAATATGTAAAAACAATGCCACTCTTCACACTGTTTTTGGTTGTTGAATACATAGTTGTTTTTTAAAATAAAAATATGCTATTCATGTTAATATGTAATGGGTTTATTATTATTTCAAATGAAAAAATAAGTAATTTTAAAATATATAAGTTTTAATTTCTAAAGTGGTAAATAACAATATATAGATACACATATCTATATCTAGATATATTTACTTCATATAAATAAAATCTGTTTGAGGTCCTTAGTAATTTTTAAGAATATAAAGTAGTCCTGGGACCAAAAAGTTTGAAAAAAGCTGTCTTGTTTTTTAATGAGAAACTTGCACATAGTAGGCCTCAGTAAAAGTGAACTAAATTGGATTGAATTACCCTCTATGGCTACTCACAACCTCCCTCAACCTCAATTTTTTTTTTATCAGTCAAATAGGAATAACAGTATCTATTCAAATAGGAATACCACCACTACTACCAATAAAAGATCTGATGGCATTTTTATCTTTAGGTAATTCCACTCAGAATTAAGGTTTGCAGAACCAGCTTTCAAAACTTCAGTTCTCTCTGTCTCTCAGCCTCTCTCTCTGCCTCTCTCTCTGTCTCTTTCTCTTTCTCTCTGTCTGACTCTGTCTCCCTCTCCATGTCTCTTTCTCTTTCTCTCTGTCTGTCTCTGTCTCCCTCTCTATGTCTCTCTCTCTGCCTCTCTCTCTCTCTCTCTCTCTCTCTCTCTCTCTCTCTCTCTCTCTCTCTCTTTCTCTCTCTCCTGCCTGGGCTGGTTTAATTTAGACCCTGAACATTAGTTTAACAAAGTGCTTTTATGTTTATTATATTGGATTAGCAAATTATAAGATATCATATGAGGCTTGTGAGAATACCCAGACAAATAGCCTGCACGCAGGGAACACTCAGATACTCACCATATGTGCTTCATTTATTAAAGCTTTATACTGCGAGCTCTGGGAGGACCAGCCTCTTTACCAAGGGGCCCCTGAGGATTGGTTGCTAGGAAGTTACAAAAGCTAGTGTTTTTAATGAGATTTAAAGTATCATAAATTATATATTATTTTCTGCACTTAGGCCGTTCACTGCTCTTCAGTTTATTTTGTATTTCATTTTGCATTTGTGACACATAATCCCTTTACATACAAAACATCAAGCACACAGAATTCCCTCAGAAATTAAAGGAAAATTACATTTCAAATTTTTTTTCTCACTAAAAAAAGTTCATATTGCTTCTTACCCACCCCTTCATCCCCCTTCAGCATGTCCAAGGCAGGCAATCAAGAAGAATTTATTTTCACTGGGTTTAAAAAAAAATTAATCCCAGCCTTTACCAATAATAATTACTCAAGTGAATATTGTAAGTCTGCTCTAGTGTTGCTGCTACGAAGAATTCTCATAATTCCATTTTCAGATGAGCTGGTTAATGTGGCTTCCATGGGTTTAATTCCACCCATAATTCCAAAGGCAATATCTACAGAGGGTGTTAGGCAGGCCCCTGCCCCAACTCCTTCCCATTTTCAACATTAAATAAAGAGGCAGCCATTTCACGAAAGAAATTCAAAAACTATTTCCTTTAACTGCCCATCTTCAAGGAGGCGAGTCATTATGCAAATGTTGGCCACAGAACAGACTGCCCAGGAGGCCTTCACCCAATCTGCATAATAAAAGGCAGCCATGGGGTCACAAAATGGCAACAGACATGTTTCTGCCTAAAGTAGCCCCGATAAGACAAATTAAGATGGTGGTCTTCACTTAAGAAATTGTTTTGATCTGTCGATTTGTGGTGAAATGAGATTTTAACATCTATCTGACCTAGATAACATTCCCAGAAAAATATTAGCTTTTTTTTTTAGCATCACAACTTTCTTTTTTTAAACAGTGCTAAGCTTTGCCCAAATAGCCCTATGTAACATTTTAGAGCTGATAGGCTGCTTTCAGTAACATCACAGCTATTTAGTTTAATAGGCTCTATTTTTCACTTTTAACAGAAATCAAGAGCCCTAAAAAGGAGTAATTAATCAATTCTGGCAGAATTTTTAGAAACATTCATAAAGCCATGGCAAAGGAAATCTGAATGGTTGTAACGGGGCCAGAGCTATCGTTCCTGAACAATCTCATTACTATGTTTTGAGTAATCTTTGTCTTCCCATAATACATAGCCAATTTATTGTAACTTGTCACTCCCCTGAATGGTCCACAGGGACTCTAAAATGAGTCTGTTATATCTGCTATGGGCTTCTGATCCTCCATTTTGACTTGTTTAAGATTCTGAGAAGATTTTCAATTTCTCTCAGTGCATTGGGAAGCCAAAGAGCAAATTCCTGCACTCCCTACAAGGACTTAGAATTCCCATACCAGGTCCTCATGACACAAGCTTATTTGAATGCTATATGCACCAAGATGTCTTTTTCCTTTTCTATCTGTCCTATATTTAAGAGTGTTTTTCATTTACAAGCTACATTCTTTGCCAAAAATTCCCAGAAGTTTTTCTCAGGATGGAAGAATAGGATAAGGAAACTGGATCAGGCAAGAGCTGCAGAACAAAAACTGTCTATTAACCAGATTGGATCCAAAGTTTTATTCTCCCATTAGTTGGAATGTAGCTGTCTGGCATCACTCACTTCTAGAGAGCATGGATATAGGTTTGCTTCTTCGATATATATTTAGTTCTTCAGTTCAAGAAAGGATATTTTATACCTGGAGCAAATTTGGCTGAGTTGTAGAGAATCCTGGGTGCCATGGTGATAGCAAAATCATCAGTATGCTGGGTCAGGTGTCGTTACACTAGGCATAGTGTGATGGGAGCAATGCCCAACACACACACACACATATGCTCATGCTCATGCACACATACACACACACATACATACACACACACACATACACACACATGCTCCCATGCAAGTTAGTCTCATTTTTCCTTAAAAGGCATCAAAAGCAACTCCCAAGACTTGTTTGGCTCAAGGGAGTATTTGTATCACTTACTGGTAAGTATAAAACAGACAAGAGAAACACCAGGTATTCTCCAATACCTGGCAAGTCAACTGTGAAGGGTAATAGAGGTAGGAGAGCTTTACTAAGGTCAATCAGCTTCAGGTGTCCTCAAAGCATATACTAATAATAACAACCACAACTAGCATTTACAGAGTGCTTTAACTTCTGCAAAGCACTTGATCCTCATAACAATCTTGGGAGATAAGTTTTATGAAGAAATTGAGGTGATTTACTCAGGGTCACACAACTAGTAAGTACCTAACGTAGGACTCAAACTCAAGGAATAGGGATGGTGTCAGAATGAAGAGAAAACTCAATTCTAGACTTTTGTCCCCTAGAACAAACCCTGATTACTATATGCTAGCCATGGCACTGCTTGTTGGGAGAAAAGTAAGTTTTAGGGTTAAGATTCTCAACATAAATGAAACATGGAAAGAGGAAAGCTAAGTCAGATCCTATTCTTCCTTGCTCTCTTCCCCCTAAGAAAATGACAAGCATTGTTGAAAGTGGATTCCATATCATGAAATTCAAAGCTGGAAGCAACCTCAGAGATTTTCTAGTTCAATTCCATTATTTCATTGAGGAGGAAATTGAGATGCAGAAAGGCCAAGTATCTGCCTAGGGTTCATAGGTAGTAAGTAGATAAGCCAGGACTCAAATTCAGGTCTTCTGAATCCACAAATAGTGCTCTTCCCTTAGTACTACATTATGTCTTTTTCTTCATTTTCTTCAGAAATGACAACTCTCATCAGTTATATTCAACAAATATTTATGGTGCTAATCCCTGCGCAAGGGGCTAGGATGCTAAAACAAACACTTGAATAGTCCCAGTCATTAAGGAGTTTATAAACTATGAATAAGAGAAGAAAGCAAAAGACAAAGTCATAGGGGTACCCATATTTGGTGGGGAAGAAGAAGAAAAACCAGTGAAAAAAGGAAGGGGAAATAGAGGCATAAATATGAGAAAAGAACTAAGAGAGCTTCACAGAAATGAAGAGAAGAGATAGTATACATTAGGAGATGATAGTCTCCTTTCTACTTGCTTACCATGTTCTAATTTCTATTATAGTTATTAATGTACTTGTATCTTCAAATAGACTCCAAATTCTTTAATTGCAGAGATTGCTCCTTTTAATTGCTTATCTTTTTAACCTCCTCCCCATCCCAATGCTTGGCATATGGCATATTCAGTAATGCTGTCCAAGTGAACCTGAATTTCAAATCTCACCTCTGATTCTTATTACTTGTATGGCATTGGCAAATAGTCAATAAACATTCATTGAGCACCTACTATGTACCAGGTACTGTGTTAAGAATTGAGGATCCAAAAAGAAAAAGAAAAATAATCCTTTCCCTCAAGGAGCTTGCAATCTAAGACAAAAGGAAGCTGAAAAGTTGAGGGGAGTGCCAGAGGATAACAAAGGGCTGGGGCGTGATTGTGCGGTTGAAACCAAGCAGAGCATGTGATGGAAAGATGGAAAAAATTGGGAAATTCTGAATTCTTGATAAAGAGGGGCTTTGGAGGACCTTTTACCTCAGTTACCCAACCTCTAATCAAAGGGAAGAGACAATTGAGGGTAGCAAAGAGTTGTAAAGAATCAAAGCTATGGCCTACCAGAAAGTCATGATGAAAAAAAGAGTCTGGACAATATCTTCCAAGAAATCATCAAGGAAAACTGCTCAGAAGTGCTAGATCCAGAGAGCAAAATAGTCATTGAAAGAATTCCCTGTTCACCTCCTGAAAGGAATCCCAAACTAAAAACACCAAGAAATATTGTTACCAAGTTCCAGAACTACCAAGTGAAGGAGAAAATACAACAGGCATCGGAAAGAAACCATTCAAATATCGAAGAGCTACAGTCAGGACCACACAGAACCTTGCAGCTTCTACATTAAAAGATCGAGGGAATTGGAATATGATATTCCAGAAGGCAAAGGAGCTGGGACTATAATCAAGGATCAATTACTCAGCAAAGTTCAGCGTAACATTTCAGGCAAGCAGATGGATAGTCAATGAAATAAGGGATTTCCAGACCCTTCCTGACAAAAAGGCCAAATTTCAATAGAAAATTCAATCTTCAAATGCAGGTCTCAAGAGAGGCATAAAAAGGTAAACAGAAGAAAAGAAAAACTTGTAACTCGATTTGGACAAACTGTTTACCTCCCTATAAGGGAAGATGATACTTGTTAATCTTGAGAATTGTACATCTATTATGAAATATAAAAGGGATATACATAGAGGGAACGGGTATAAAGTAAATGATGTGATGATAAATGATGTGATTTAAGCATGCAAAGGCATTGTAACATGAGATGTGAAAAGGAGGAAGCAGAAAATAGTAAATTATATCACAGGAAGAAGTACAAAATTATATTACAGCAGAGGGAAAGAGGGGAGGGAGATGAGCATTGTTTGAGAGGTACTCTCTTCTGATTTGGTTCAAGGAGGGATAAATAATAAATAATAAACAAGTATATAATAAATATATTGTAATATATAAATAATAAACTTAATAAAAAATAAATAATAAACTTAAGTACATAAATCTAACTACCTCTATAGGCAGTAGGAGAGGAAGGGGGTAGAAAGGAGAGGGGAAGCTAAAAGGGAGGGAAGAAGTACTAAGGGTAAAAGGAAGTAAAAGGGAGGGTGGCTGAAAGAAGGAAGGGAAGACTGTGGGAGGTGGTGGTCAAAAGTGAAAACTCTATTGAGGAGGGAAAGGGAGACAGGAGAACTAAAAGTATGAATGGTGAGAAAGAGGATGGAGGGAAAGACACAGATTGTAATCATAACTGTGAATGTGAATGGAATGAACTCTCCCATAAAACAGAGGCAGATTGCAGAATGGATTAAAAGCCATAATCTAACAATATTTTGTTTACAAGAAACACATTTGAAATGGGGGGATACACACAGGATAAAGGTCAAAGGTTGAGCAGAATATATTGTGCTTCAGTTGATGTAAGAAAAGCAGGAGTAGCAATCCTAATCTCAGACAAAGCAAAAGTAGAAATAGATCTAATCAAAAGAAATAAGGAAGGAAATTATATTCTGCTAAAAGGCACCATAGTAATGAAGCAACATCATTACTAAACATGTATGCTCCAAGTGGTATAACATCCAAATTCTTGGAGGAGAAGCTGGGGGAATTGCAAGAAGAAATAGACAGCAAAACTATACTAGTGGGAGACCTCAATCTCCCCCTCTACGAACTTGATAAATCTAACCTCAAAATAAACAAGAAAGAAGTTAAGGAGGTGAATAAATTCTGGATAAGACAGATATGATAGATCTCTGGAGAAAATTGAATGGGGATAGAAAGGAATATACATTTTTCTCAGTGGTATATGGCACATATACAAAAACTGACCATGTTCTAGGGCATAAAAACCTCACAATCCAGTGCAGAAAGTTAGAGATAGTCAATGCAGTCTTCTCAGTTCATAATGCAATAAAGATTATATGTAATAAGAGACCATCGAAAGATAAACTAAAAATTAATTGGAAACTAAATAATCTAATCCTAAAGAAGGAGTGGGTTAAACAACAAATCATAGAAACAATCAATAGCTTCATTCAAGAGAATGACCATAATGAGACAACTTACCAAATCTTATGGGATACTGCAA
>CM053769.1:314526750-314545320 GCA_028658325.1 Potorous gilbertii | reverse complement strand
TTGGTGGAGCTGTGAGCTGATCCAACCATTCTGGAGAGCAATTTGGAACTATGCCCAAAGGGCTACAAAAATATGCATACCCTTTGACCCAGCAATATTGCTTCTAGGACTATATCCCCAAGAGATCATAAAAATGGGAAAGGGTTCTACATGTAAAAAAATATTTATAGCAGCATTCTTCGTGGTGGGCAAAAACTGGAAATCAAGGGGATGCCCATCAACTGGAGAATGGCCAAATAAATTATGGTATACGAATATAATGGAATACTATTGTGCTATAAGAAATGATGAACAGGAAGACTTCAGAGAGACCTGGAAAGACATATGATCTGATGCTGAGCGAAAGAAGCAAAACTAGGAGAACTTTGTGCACAGCAATGACCACAGTGTGTGAGTGTTTTCTGGTAGACTTTGAACTTCATTGCAATGCAAGGACTTAAAAAAAAATCTCTATGGGCTTTTAAGGCAAAATACCTTCCACATCCAGAGAAAGAACTATGGAATTCAATCTCAGAATGAAGCAGATCATTTGTGTGTGTGTGTGTGTATGTATGTATTACATTTTGGTTTGTTATATGATTTCTCCCTTTCATTTTAATTCTTCTACACAGCATGACTATAGTGAAAATGTATTTAATAGGAATGTATGAGTAGAACCTATATAAAATTTTATGCTATCTTAGGGATGGAATGGGGAGGGAGGGGAAAGGGAGGGGAAAAAATCCAAGTTATATGGTAGTGATTATAGAACACTGAAAATAAATAAAATTAATAATAAAAAAAGAATCAAAGCTGAATCAATCAGGTCAAGTCACATTATCCCCCTGGGTCTTACTTCCTTCATCTGTAAAATTAAGGTGTTAGACTAAGTGTCTACATGAGCTAATGCTAGATTGTGTGTAACATTAAAATGGCAGAGAAGTTGGGTTTGGAACATCAGAGAAGGATGCTGGGCAGGGGTCCATATGTCCTTGGTTTCAACAACAAAGAGCCAGGGCCACCCTGGATCATCCTCCACAGCAGGCTTAGGCTATCTTCATGTGACATTTCAGAGGCCATTTGAAGATTTCTGTTTCATGACAGGGAGGGCAGACTCCCAGCTGATGCCTCAAAAAATGTCTTTGATTATTCTCTTGTAAACAATGGAAAGTCCATAAGGAGCTAGACTTAACTGTGGCATTTGACCTAGACACAAAACCCAACTGGATTTAAACATACTCAGTGGTGATAGGTAATTTCAAACTACAGTAATAATCATTCATTTTTATCAGGTTCAATAAAAGAAGGCCAGGGAGGGGAGCCAGGACAGGGGTTTAACAAAACACCCTGAGTGAACCTTTATTTAAAAAAATTATATCACTATTTTATGTCTTATCTCTGTCTCAAATGGGATAAAAATATTCAAAGTGCTTTGCAAACCTTAAAATGCTGCTCAAAAATGGTATAGTCACTTTAATAGTGCCAAATAACCAGCAAGTGATTAGTGAATAAATGGTGACTTGATTTGTATTTAACCAACTGGTTTGAACAAAGAATAGTTGAAATTGGTTTAAATTTTTTTTTAATTTTTATTTAATTCAAATTTTTGAAACGTTTTGGTCTGCACACAGCCCACATTCCTCTGAGAACTACAGTGAAATTAAGATTACATTCCATGGTTGTAGTTTCCCCTCCATAAATAACTGTCCTAAGTCCCATGGGAAGTTACAGTCCTTATGGTTCTGCTTTTTTCTCCACTCAATTTTAGTCTTGTAGAAGCAATGGACGGCTTGAACCAGTGAAAACAGACTTTCTAGAAAGTTCTCTGTCTGGCATTAAAGAATGCTCTACATATGCAACGTAAAGGGGTGAATAGAAATATTCACCCAACTATTCCTTCCACCTCCTCTTCCTCCATCCCCAAAGGTTTTTCCTGAAATATCCACATAATTGATTAAATTAGAATTTTATATTTTAATTAAATTACCCTGGTGATTCAATTATGAATAATTGCTTCAGTTATCTGCTTCTTTTGACTACTGCTTTCTTTGGCCATATATCTCCTTTTCACTCCGTCACTTTTCCAGCCTTATTCTATATTACTTCCCTTTTCTAAACTTGTGTCCCAGACAGGCTTGACCACTAGTGGGCTCACCAAACTCAGCATGCCAACTTCTGCCTCTATATATTTATACAAACCATTGCCTATGACTGGAATTCACCACCTCCTTAGCTCCAGCTGTGCTGACCTCATTGTTGTATGCCTATGAAACATGAACAGTCTACCAGTGCCATGCCAGGAAACTGAATCATTTCCATTTGAACTGTCTTAGAAAGATTCTGAGGATCACCTGGCAGGATAAGGTACCAGACACTGAAGTCCTTGCTCGAGCTAAACTGCCAAGCATTCAAACTATGCTTCAGAAGATGCAACTCCAATGGGCTGGCCATGTTGTTTGAACGCAAAATGTACACTTGCCAAAAAGACTTTTATGGAGAACTCACATGGGGCAGGTGATCATATGATGGTCAAAAGAATCAATACAAGGACACTCTCAAGGTCTCTCTCAAGAACTTTGAATTTGACTATGTGACATGGGAGACACTGGCACAGGACTATTCACCATGGCGTACCCACATCAGAAAAGAATGCTGTACTCTACAAGCAAAACAGAATTGAGACAGCACAAAGGAAACAGAGGATGCATAAATTTGGAGTAACCACCCCAAATATTCACAAGGACTATCTGTGCCCAATCTGTGGTAGAGTATTCTGAGCTCATATTGGTCTGATCAGCCACAGTTGGACACACTGAAACTTCACTTTATCAGGATGGTACTTTTTTGGTCCTCTTCAAGAACAAAGGACAACAACCAACCAACCAGCTCCAGTCCAAATTCTATTCCTTTAAGCTAAGAACTCAAGTACCACCTGTTCTATGAAGCCTTCCTCAATTCTCCTAGTGTGTTAGTATTCTTTTTTTCTCCTTCCTCCAGTTACCTTGTATTTATTTGTTTGAATACTTGTTATATACCTCTGAATCAAATTCAAGGACTGGTTTCAAATCCAGCCTCAGATCCCTGCTAGCTGTATGACCCTAGACAAGTCACTGAATCTCTTTTTGCCTCACTTTCCTCAACTGCAAAATAAATCCAAAATCTCCACATCCCAGGGTTTTTGTGAAGATCAAATGAGATAACAGTAAAGCAATTAGCACAGTGCCTGGCGTATAATACTCTTAAAAAACACTTGTTTTGGGGGTAGAGGCAAAATGGCAGAGTAGAAGGATGGACCTGTAGAAGCTCTCCCTCCACAGCCCATAAAATACCTGTAAAAAATGACTCTAAACAAATTCTAGAGCAACAGAAACCACAAAATGTCAGTGAAAGAAATTTCCAGGCCTAGAGGGCTGACAGGAAAGGTCTATTGCACCAGGCTCAGAGTACAGTGCAGCCCAGCCTTGGCCTCATGGTGGAGCAGGCTTCAGAGGGTTAGAATCATGAGTAGCAGCTGAGGTTGCAAGATTTATCAACCCACAAATGCCAAAGACAACTTAAAAGGTCAGTGAGAAAGCTCTTTCACCTGAGTGAGAAGGGAGCAGGGTCTGGCCCTAGCCCCAGCCCCACAGTAGCAGTATCCATGTTGGGAGCCCTCAGCCTGGGGTAATTGAGCAGTTGATCTTGGTCTCATCCCCAAGTGGCTGCCCTGGAATGAAGAGGAGCACTGGCTCGTGGAGCTGGTGGAGGTTCTGGAGAGGGAATTGTACTCACAGATTCTGGGCAGAAAAGCTTATGGTTGCTCCCAGACCAGAGCACAGGTCAGGAGAGGAGTAAACTCTCTCCCTTGATTGTGCCACTGTGGAGGAACTGAGAACTTATAGGTCCCTAGAGTATATCCTCCACTTGACAAAGGGCTCAAAAGTCAAGTAATTGGCTGGATAAATGCCCAGAAAGGGAAAAAAATAAGACCATAGAAGGTTACTTTCTTGGTGAACTGGTATTTTCTTCCATCCTTTTAGATGAGAAAAAACAATGTATACAATCAGAGGAAGACATCAAAAACAAGGCTTCTACATTCAAAACCTCCAAAAAAGAACATGCAATGATCTCAAGCCATGGAAAAGCCCAAAAAGGATTTTGAAAATCAAGTAAGAGAGGTGGAGGGAAACTTGGGAAGAAAAATGAGAACAATCCAAGAAAATCATGAAAAGCGAGTCAACAGCTTGCTAAAGGAGATCCAAAAAATGCTGAAGAAAATAGTACCTTTAAAAATAGACTAACACAAACTGTAAAAGAGGTCCAAAAAGTCAATAAGGAGAAGAATGCTTTAAAGAGCAGAATTAACCAAATGACAAAGGAGGTTCAAAAGCTCACTGAAGAAAATACTTCTTTAGAAATTAGAATAGAGCAGATGGAAGCTAATGTCTTTATGAGAAACCAAGAAATTACAAAACAAAACCAAAAGAATGAAAAAATAGAAGATAATTGGAATATCTCATTGAAAAAACAACTCATCTGGAAAATAGATCTAGGAGACACAGTTTAAAAATTAAGGAACTACCTGAAAGCCATGATCAAAAAAAGAGTGTAGATATCACCTTTCATGAAATTATAAAGGAAAACTGCCATGATATTCTAGAATGAGAAGGCAAAATGTGTGTGTGTGTGTGTTTGTCCTTCATTGCTGAAGAAGATCATGCCATCAGAACTAATGACATGATGTTCACTTGACTTTGTTTTGAGTGAGGTAGGGCTGAGCAAATAATCAGCCTCACTTCTCCTCCAGAGTCATCTGAATCCAGTGACCAGATATTTATCAAGATGATTGGAGATGACCCAGGAGGAGGCAATTGGGGTTAAGTGACTTGCCCAAGGTCACACAGTTAATGAATGTCAAGTGTCTGAGGTGAGATTTGAACTCAGGTCCTCCTGACTCCTGCACTGGTGCTCTATCCACTACACCACCTAGCTGCCCCAGAGGGCAAAATAAATATTGAAAGAATCCACTGATCACCTTCTGAAAGAGACCCAAAAAGAAAAACTCCTAGGAATATTGTAGCCAAATTCAAGAATTCCTAGATCAAGGAGAAAACATTGCAAGCAATCAGAAAGAAACAATTTGAGTATCGTGGACATACAATCAGGATAACATAATATCTAGCAGCTTCTACATTAAGGGATCAAAGGGCTTAGAATATGATATTCCAGAAGTCAAAGGAACTAGCATTAAAACCAAGAATCACCTACCTAGCAAAACTGAGTATAATACTCCAGGGGAAAATATGGTCATTCAATGAAATAGAGGACTTTCCAGCATTCTTGAGGAAAATACCAGAGCTGAATGGAAAATTTGACTTTCAAACACAAGAATCAAGAGAAGCATGAAAAGGTAAACAGGAAAGAAAAATCATAAGAGACATACTAAAGTTGAACTGTTTACATTCCTACATGGAAAGAAAATATTTTTAACTCTTGAAACTTTTCTAGGTATTTGGATAGTTGGAGGGATCATACACACACACACACACACACACACACACACATATATATATATATACATATAGACAGAGGGCACAGGGTGAGTTGAATAGGAAGGGATGATATCTAATATATATATATATATATATATACATATATATAAAATTAAGGGGGGAGAGAGGAATCTATTGGGAGGAGAAAGGGAGAAATGTAATGGGGCAAATTATCTCTCATAAAAGAGTCAAGAAAAAGTTTTCAATGGAAGGGAAAATGGGGGACGTGTGAGGGAAAAAGTGCAGCTTACTCTCATAACATTTGGCTTAAGGAGGGAATAACATGCACACTCAATTTGGTATGAAAATCTATCTTACACTATAGGAAAGTAGGAGAGAAGAGGATAAGTGGGGTGGGGGGGGGGGGAATGATAGAAGGGAGAGCAAATGGGAGGAGGGAGTAATTAGAAGTAGACACTTTTGGGGAGGGACAAGGCCAAAAGAGAGAACAGAACTAATAGAAAAATATAGTTTAGTCTTTCACAACATGACTATTATGGAAGTCATTTGCAAAACTCTACATATATAGCCAATATTGAATTGCCTGCTTTCTCAGTGGGGATGGTTGGGGAGGGAGGAAGGGAGAGAAGATTGGAATTCAAAGTTTTAGGGACAAATATTGAGAATTGTTTTTGCATACAACTAGGAAACAAGAAATACAGGTAATGAGGTATAGAAAGCTATCTTGCCCTACAAGAAAAGAGAGAAGATGGGGATAAAGGAAAGGAGGGGTGTGATAGACAAGAGGGCAGATTGGGGGAAAGGATAATCAGAATGTACAGTGTTTTGGAGTGAGGGGAGGGGAGAGCTGGGGAGAAAATTTGGAACTCAAAATCTTATGGAAATGAATATTGAAAACTAAACATAAATAAATTAATTTTAAAAAACAAATAAACACTTGTTTCCTTCTTTTCTCCAAGAGGTTGCTTTGTTTTTGAATCCCCCAGAGCTGATCACAGTGTTGCACACAATAGGTGCCTAATAAATTTTTTGTTGAATTGGATTGGTTAGTTCAAAGGCAAATCTTAATGACAGTAGACAAAAAAAAACTGATAATAAACCAGCATTCTAATATATCCAAAATAAAATATATCTCTTCCTAATTTTGCTTTTATCAACTTTTTTTCTCACACTTTCCTGCTTTTGGGTCCCATAGAATATCTCTGTCTGATTCCCTTAGCAAAGAAGACTAACCAATATCTTTACTAAGAATATATATTTAAGGGGAAAAAAAGGAAGGTCGAGGTCTTCTTGCCCACCTGCACTTCACACTGATTTTCCAGTTAAACTGCCACTACAGGAAACTAAAATAATAACCTATACAGCACAGCTTACATTTTTCTAAGCAGGTTCTTCAAAGGTGGCTATTAATTCCCCTCAGAGGATACATGATGGGAAGTAAACAGGGGTTTTTTTATATGTTGATAAACTCATGACTTAAGCTTCTTTTTCTCAATTATAGATAACACAACCTTCCCTGTATATTAACCAGGGCCCAAACAAGGTCTTAACAGGAATGGTTCTCCTACACAACCCTCCAAACAATAATTAGATATTCCCTTTGAAAGGAGAAAGCTTTTCAAAACATCAGAAAAAGATGGGGACAGTGGATGGTATTACTGTTCTCTGTCAAAAAGTAGGTTCTCAGGAGCCAGGTGAGAGGAGGTGTCATTAATCTTTCTGTTGCAGAAGCACTGAGCATCACTGGCAGCACAAGCTTAAATTCCAGGTCCCAAATGTTTGTTAAGGGCTCTCCTCCCCAATGTGGTCCCTTGTCATGTACCCAGAATATCCCCCTCCTTTTAAATCCTCTGTAGAGAGGTATGCTGGTAAATGGTTAACAACCAGCTCTACTACACACAAAAAAGTACTAATAGCACACTTTGAAGTTAAATCTGCCATTATTAACACCTTTTCCATCCTTTTCTTAAGTCTAGACAATCAACAAAACTATCAATTAAGACCTGATTTGTAGCATTTGCCCATTTCTGAGCTGTAAATACCCCCATTGAAATTTGAAAGTCAGCCTCACAAGCCACAAGACAGCCCTATACCGAATCCTTGTGAGAATAGCTTTGGCACACATTCTGTGTCAGCAGAAAGTTACTCCTAGGGCCCAGACCACCTTTCCCAAATGGAAATGTCTTCATTAACCTGGCTTCTCAGGCTTTGTGGAATAATGCGTGAGGTCCTGGAGGACAGGAGTCATGTCTCACCTTTACTCTGCAACAATAATGATGATTTTTATGATAATTTCTACTAGACCTGTGAGCTTTTCAATGTGGGGAACTCCCTTTGCCAATTCTAATCCGTACTTTCTCTGCAACCTCGGTTCTTAGCCTTAAACCTCTGTTTTCAGCATTATCTCAATGATATAAGTCAGCCAGTAGAAAAGTATTTAAGTGTTTACTATGTCTAAGGCCCTATGAAAAGCACCAGAGTTACAAAATGGATAAAAAAAATAACTTTTCCCTCAAGGAGCTTTTATTCTAATAGGGTAGAAAACATATAAAGTGGATAGATAGACAGAAAGATAGATAGATAGAGATATATCTTCTCTATATAAGTATATCCTCTCTGTTCTCAGGTAGATGACCATCTTCCAGGTGAAGGATCAGTCTATTAAGGAGGACCCAAGCAAGAATCTTGCCAGCAATGACTAAGAGAGAGACCCTCCTGTGATTATCCCAGGAAAATCTATTCCCTTTATCTTCATAGAGATGGGTAATAGAGGCATCCTTGAACTCCTAGGGGATAACCTCTTACCATATAACCTGGACAATTTCAGTCTGCTTGTGAGCAATGGTCCTCCCACCTTGTAAATCTCAGCTGGAGTAGAATCAGCACCAAGTAAAAGGAGCCTAATGGCCCTCAAAATCTCTTCTTCAATTGAAAGTTCAGCTAAGGAGGGATTGACTTCAACCTGAGGTGAATAGTCAATGGCCTCAGCATTGATTGATATGGTCTGTTCAGAACACCATGTAAGTGTTCAGCCCATCTCTCTAGGATCAAGTCCTTATCACTAATCAATGTGGTTCCATCGTTGTGATGCATCATAGGTTTTGGTCCATAAACAGCTTTAAGGGAATCATAAAATGCTTTGGATTGTCACTATCAGCATATAACTGACTTTCATCTGCCTTCTTTTGGAGCCAGGAATTCTGCATCTCTCTAAGCTTTGCTTGTACTTTACTTTTCATGGAATTAAATGCTGCTCTTCTTAGAGATGGATGAACTATCCTGCTGGTAAATACTGTGGAGTTCTTGTTTTTCGTTTAGCAACTTCTGAATTTTCCCATCATTTTCATAAAACCAATCTAGGTGTGTGCAAGTATACTGACCCCAAGTGAGCAAATGCAGTGCTATACACTAAATCTCTGAAAACTCCCACTCCTTTTCTGCTCCACTGTTGTCAACTGTGTGTTGGCTCAACTTTCCCACCAAATTAGCAACAAACTGTTCATGGTCAGAGAAGAGAACCAGTGTGGCTTCAGAAAGGGCTGAGGAACAGTTGAAATGGAGTTTGTTGTCCAACAACTCCAGGAGAAATGCCAGCAGTAGAACAGAGATCTGTACACTACATTTGTAGATCTGACTAAAGTCTTTGACACGGTTAGCCATCAGGGCTTATGCAAAATTGTGTCAAAAGTTGGTTGCTCAGAAAATTTCCCCAGTATCATATGTCAGTTTCATGATGGCCTGCTTGTCTGGGTTCTGGATAGTGGACAATACTCTCATGCCTTCCCAGTCACCAATAGAGTAAAAGAGGGCTGAGGGCTGTGTGACTGCTCCCATGCTTTTTAGCATGATGATTTCAGTCATGTTGTCAAGTGCTTTCAAAGAAGATGAACAGGGCATCCAGATCAGCTATCGTATTGATAGTAAGTTCTTCAATTTGAAAAGTCTATAAACAAGCCAAGACCAAAGTGGAGGGACTGTTTGTGCATGACCTTCTGTTTGCAGATGATTATACACTCAATACAGCCTCTGAAGCCAAGGTACAATAAACTATGGATCAATTCTCTGCTGCCTGTGCTAATTTTGGCCTAATAATTAACACCAAGAAAACACAGGTGCTCCATCAGCCACCACCACTCCATCTATCCGTGGAACTATCGGTTACAACAAAAGGAGAAATTTTGAATGCTGTGGATAAGTTCACTTACCTTGATAGTGTACTTTTCAGGGATGTACACATTGACAATGAGGTTGACACACACATCGCAGAGCTAGCTTAGTGTTAGGGAGGTTCCAAAGAAATGTATGGGAGAAAAGAGGTATTAGGTTGACTACCAGACTGAAGGCCTGCAGAGCCATTATGTTGATTTCATTGTATGTCTGTGAAACGTGGACAGTCTACCAGTGCCATGCCAGGAAACTGTATCATTTCCATTTGAACTGCCTTGGGAAGATTCTGAGGATCACCTGGTAGGAAAAAGTGCCAGACACTGAGGTCCTTGCTCAAACTAAACTGCCAAGCATTCAAACTGTACTTCAGAGAGCACAACTCTGATGAGATGGCCATGTTGTTTGAATGCAAAATGTATGTTTGCCAAAAGACTCTTTTATGGAGGACTTGCATAGGGTATGGTGGTCAGAAGAAGCGATAAAAATGTACTCTCAAGTTCTCTCTAAAGAATTTTGGATTTAATTGTGGGACATAGGAAACACTGGCATAGGCCTGCTCAGCACAGTATGCCCTTATTAGAAAAGGTGCTGCGCTCTATGAACAAAACAGAATTGAAACAGCACGAAGTAAACGCAGGATGCACAGAACATTCACATGGACTATTTCTGCCCGATCTGTAGTAGAGCATTCCAAGATCGTAAGCTCATATTAGTCTGATCAGCCATAGTAGGACACATTGAAAATTGACTTTATCATGGTGATGTCATTTTGGTCCTCTTCCAGAATGAAGGACAACAACTATATCCTCTCTGTATATGTGTGTGTGTGTATAGATATCTATACACACACACACACACACACACACACATATATACATGTATTACATATATGTGTATATGTTCTCTCTATAGATATATCCTATATATATTCACTATATATCTATGTATATTTATATACACATATATATGCATACACCCACATATAATGTAAAAATATTGTTCAGTAGTTTCAGTGGTATCCAGATCTTCATGACCCCATTTGGGATTTTCTTGACAAAGAGGAGTAGTTTGCCATTTCCTTCTCCAATTCATTTTATAGTTGAGAAACTGAGGCAAGCAGGGTGAAGTGACTTGCCCAGGGTCACACTAGTAAGCTATTAAGTGTCTATGTATACATATATACACACACATACACATATATATATCTTCTCTATATATGTATATATCTATAATATATACATTCTCTCATATATAGCCTATATATAAAAACATACATGTATGTGCATATGTTTATACATATGGATGTCTATATACAAATGTATATACATCTTGTATGTGTCTGCACATATATACACATGTAAGTACATATATACACATATATATATACACAGTACTATAAGACTTTCCCAGTCCCCCAGTTGTTACTGCCTTTCCAAATAAGATCACTTCTCACTTCCATGTATTTATATGAACATGTGTATATATATATACACATACATATACGTATATACATATAAACACACATATCCATATACTATGTAAAGAGTGTATATTTATATAGATCTAAATGGAAATGTAAAGTAATCTCTGTGGGACAGTTATTAACAGCCAGGCCTGGTAAAGTCATCTGCAAAAGGTAGGATTTGAGCCTGGTCTTGAAGAAAGGAAGCCAGGCAGAAGTAAGGAGAGAAGGCACTCCAGCCAAAGGGACAAAGCAAAGGAACAGGGACAGGAGAGGAAGGTCTTAACTGAAGAAACCATGTCCAGTGTCACTGGGTCATGGAGTTCATGGAGGGACTTAAAGTATAAGAAGCCTGGGAAGGAGTAAGAGACCAGCTTGGAAAGATGTTTAAATAGCTTTGTTTTCAATTTTATGATACGGTCAGTCAGAAAGACTGACTACATGCCAAGCATTGTGCTAAGTGCTGGGGTTGCAAAGAAAAGCAAAAGACAGTCTGTTGTCAAGGAGCTCATAGTCTAATGAAGGAGACAAGTTGGTACAAGCAACTATGTACAGACAAGATACAAATATATATAATACAGATTTAGACATACATATATGTACATATAATTAAATTGGAAATAATCAACAGAGAGAAGTAAGTAGCATTAAGGACTTTTTTGTAAAAGGTGAGATTTTAATAATGAAAGTATTCATATTTTCCTTCAATTTCATCACTGCTCCATGGTTTACCTGCTTTAGTAACTGACATTGTCTACCCTGAAGCATTTCCAGTCAGTGAGGTGTTGGTATTTCTTCCTTCCTTTGGTACCAGAAAATAAGAATGCCAATTGCTTGACTATCCTCTATGTCAGGTTGATCATGATAACAACTTTGAAGAGGACTGGCCTGCAGCCCAATGTCATCTCATTAATTTCTTTGAATCTTAATAATAGTTCCATTGATCATGGTGACAAGCATACCAACCCAATTAGTATCATTAGCAGATCCCTATTTGACAGTATTTTTTTTAGGGTTCTCACATCACAGCTACCACAATCCTCTCCAGGCATACAAAGTCTGCCCCTGACATCACCATAACTGGAATTCCTCTATTTCCCACTGACCCTCCCCCATTGTTTACTCAGTACTTGGGAAGAACAACATGTACCCAGATAAGCAAATACAAAATATTCACAAAGTAAATACAGAAACCTTGAACTGAACTGGGAATTCTGAGAAGAATGAGTGAGGAGGGAGAACAGTCAATGAACTAGATAGGATGCACAGAGGCACCAATGTGGAGATGGGACACCACATCTTAGGAATAGCAGGTAAGCAAGTATGGCTGGAGTATAGAATGAGTATCAAAGAGTTTATTTACGAACAGATTGGAAATAAAAGCTGCAGCCAGATTATGAAGGACTTTAAATGCAAAGAAAATAGTTTGATTTTTGGGGGCAGGGCCAAGATAGTGAACCAGAAGCAGAGACCTGCCTGAGCTCTCCCCCAAAACTCCTCAAAAGACCTGTAAAAATGGCTCTAAACAAATTCTAAGCAGCAGAAGTCACAAAATGATAGAGTGAAACAAATTCCCAGCCCAAGATAATCTGGAAGGCCAACAGGAAGACTCTATTGCACCAGTCTCTGAGTGGAGTGCAGCCCAGTGTGGGCTACTGGGAGAGGAACATGGTTCAAACCATCTGGCAAAAGTCACTGCTACAATGGTGGCTACTTCTGGAACTCTTGGCCTCCAGATGGCATGAGAATTAAGCATCTGACCTGAGTTGCAGTGCTGGATGGTGCTCCTGGTGCAAGGAGGAGCACTGGCATGACAGAACTGGTGGTGTCTGTGGAGAGAGAATCCTACTCGCAGTTCCACAGTAGGAAAGAATGCTTGTGGTTGCTCACAGACGAGGGTGCAGGCAAGGAGCTCCTTTAATCATACTACTTTGGAGGAACTGAGAATTTATAGATTCCTAGAGATATCTCTGAAAACACTGCACAAAACCCCTGAAACTTGGGGCATTACACTTTCCACTTAACAAAGAGGATAGGACAGAGAGAAATGTAGTTAATCTTTTACAACATAAATATTATGGAAGTACTTTGCATTGTTACACATGTATGACCTATACTGAATTACTTGTTTCCTCAATGAGAGTGGGTGGGGAGAGAGGGAGAGAATATGGAACTCAAAGTTTTAAGAATGAATGTTAAAAATCGTTTTAGCATGCAATTCGGGAAAGACATGGACAATTAACATAATGTGGGAACTTGAAGTCAGGCCATAGGAAGATGGTTGAAATACCTAGGGAAAAAAATGATGTAGGGGGACTTAATAGTGGTCTTCAAAAGTCAAGCAATTGACTGAGAAAATGACCAAAAAGGGGGAAAATAAGACTATAGGAAGTTACTTTCTTTGTAAAGAGTTATTTTCTTACAATGAAAAAGATCAAAGCATACCACTGGAGGAAGGTAGCAAGGTCAAGGCTCCTATAGTCAAAGCTTCTAAGAAAAATATGAAATTATCTCAGGTCATGGAAAAGCTCAAAAAGGATTTTGAAAATCAAGTAAGAGAAGTAGAGGAAAAATTGGGAAGAAAAATGAAAGAAAATCATAAAAAGCAAGTCAACAGCTTGCTAAAAAATGCTGAAGAAAATAACTTTAAAAATAGGCTAAACCAAACTGCAAAAGAGGTCGAAAAACCCCACAAGGAGAAGAATGTTTTAAAAAGCAGAATTAGTCAAATGGAAAAGGAGGCTCAAAAGTTCACTGAAGAAAATAGTTCTTTAAAAATTAGAATGGAGCAGATGGAAGCTAATGACTTTATGAGAAAACAAGAAATTATAAAACAAAACCAAAAGAATGAAAAAAATAGAAGACAACGTGAAATATTTCACTGGAAAAACCACTGACCTGAAAAATAGATCTAGAAGAAATAATTTAAAATTTATTGGTCTCCCTGAAAACCGTGATCAAAAAAAGAGCCCAGATATCATCTTCCAAGAAATTATCAAGGAAAACTGTCCTGATATTCTAGAACCAGAGAGCAAAACAGAAATGGAAAAACTTTACTGATCACCTCCTAAAAGAGATCACCAAAGGAAACTCCTGGGAATATTGCAGCCAAATTCCAAAGTTCCCAGGTCAAGGAGAATATATTTCAAGCAGCCAGAAAGAAACAATTCAAGCATTGTGGAAACACAAACAGGGTTTACTGGTTCTACATTAAGGGATAAGAGGGCTTGGAATATGATATTTCAGAGGTCAAAAGAGATAGAATTAAAACCAAGAATCACCTACCCAGTAAAACTGAGTATAATAATTCAGGGAGAAAAATAGAATTTCAATGAAATAGAGGACTTCCAAGCATTCTTGTTGAAAAGATCAGAGTTGAAGAGAAAATTTGAATTTCAAATATATGAATCAAGAGAAGCATGAAAAAGTAAATAGGAAAGAGAAGCCTTAAGCAGCTCATTAAGTTGAACTGCTTACATTCCTACATGGAAGGATGTTATGTTATAAACCCATGTGACCTTTTTCAGAATTAGGGTAGTTAGAGGGAATATACATATGTGTGTGTGTGTGTATACACACACACACACATATATGTATGTAGGTGTGTATGGGTACATATATATATTATGTATGTATAGGTAGATATATGTACATGTGCATATGTGGGTATATATATAGATATATGTATATATGTGTGTATACGTATATATATATATATATATATATATACACACACATAGCTAGAGAGCACAGGGTGAGTTGAATATGGAAGGACAAAACCAAAAAAAACCAAAATTTATTGTTGGGTGGAATGTTCTGGGAGTAAAAGAAATGGAGAGGTGGAATGTAGCAAATCATTTCACATACAAGAGGGAAGAAAGAGTTTCTACAATGGAGGGGAAGAGGGAGAGGTGAGAGGGAATAAATGAGTCTTACTCTCATGGGATTTGGCTTAAGAAGGGAATAACACATTCAACTATCTATTTTACCCTGCAGGAAGGCAAGAGGGAAGGGAATAGGAGAAGGAAGATAACAGAAGGGATAGCAAATTGGGGAAAATGAGAAGCAAACACTATCGTGGGAGGACAGGTCAAGGAAGAGAATGGAATAAATGAAGGCCAGGATAGGACAGAGAGAAATGTGGTTAATCTTTTACAACATAAATATTATGGAAGTACTTTGCATTATTACACATGTATGACCTATACTGAATTACTTGTTTTCTCAATGAGAGTGGGTGGGGAGAGAGGGAGAGAATATGGAACTCAAAGTTTTAAGAATGAGTGTTAAAAATTGTTTTAGCATGCAACTTGGGAAAGACATGGACAATTAGCATAATGTGGGAACTTGAAATCAGGCCACAGGAAGATGGTTGAAATACCTAGGGAAATAATGATGTAGGGGGACTTAATAGTGGTCTTCAAATATGTGAAAGTTAGTTTATAGAAAAGGTCGTCCATCACTGAACCTCAGTGCCCCAAGCAACTCTAAGTCTATTAATTATCATTGAGCATCTAATCTGTGTGAGTGGAGGGAATTTTCATACTAAAGCAATTTCCACATGGTGGAGAGAATACTTTCCTACATAGATAAAATGTATACAAAGGGTTTTTGTTTCTTTGTTTGCTTGTTTGTATCATTTCTTCCCCATACACTGTGAGCTCCTCAAGAGCAGGGACTATCTTTTGCCTTTTCTTTGTAAGCCCAGAGAAGGTACTTGATAAATGTTTATTGAGTGACTGATATTATTTCTGGACACATGGAAAATCAAATGACATTACTGCAAAGACACTGTCATTTGTAAGAGACTTGTGTCTTGTAAGAGAGAAAATCTGACCAGGATATTTCCTGAAATATGAAGGATATTGTGAATATGCATTTTGGGAGTGCTGGAGGCAGATCAAACCAGCTCACAAGGAGCCAATTTGTAAATGAAAGCCTTTACACACTTCAGAAATTAGAGAATGCTACATGGTTTGTTGCTTTGTTGATTGTGTAGACTTAATAAACTGATGGACAATGTGTTAATAATGCTAACTTAACTTAAAGTTAGACTGTACATTTTCGGAGAACTAATTGCTAAACACTTACCAACACACTCCATTCTCTGCATATACATTTTACCACATCCATGTCCTTGAGGATGTGGAATGGAAAGACAGGCTCTCTTTCTAGTCCTATACCTATGTGGAATAAATGTAGATTTATTTGTTAAATCAGATTCTGTCATAGAGGCAATGGCTTTGCCATAATTTTTTCAGCAATATCTGTGCTCTACAGTTCTGTAGAGCTTTGACCATTGGGTTAGAAGGGACCCTCATGACTTCTAAACATTATCTTTTTCAGCTCCCTTACACACACATACATACACAACACACTTTCATAGTGTCTCTTACAGATGGTCACTCAGCCTCTGCTTAAATATTTTCAATAATTGTTATTAATATTATCCAGTTTTTTCAGCTGTATCTGACTCTTCATGACCCCATTTGGGGTTTTCTTGTCAAAGATACCAGAATGGCTTGCCATCTCCTTCTTCAGTTCATTTTATAGATGTGGAAAAGGCAAACAGGGTTAAGTGTCTTGTCCAGGGGCATACAGCTAGTGTCTGAGGTCAGATTTGAACCCAAGAAGATGACTCAAATTCTATCCACTGCACCTTTTTTTAATTCAATGATACTACCTTACAGAACAATCTGCCTCCTTAATGGACCATTTAGTTTAGACGTTCTTCCTTATATTCAGCTGAAATTTGCTTCTCCATAGCTTCATTCATTAAATATTTATTAAGCGTCTACTACTGAGTACAGAGCAGAGAGTCAACATGGCCCATCTGATGGAGTGCTAGCTTCCATACTCTTAAGTTTGCTAATTAGGATTTTTGTTCTCTGTAAGCACCAATATGCTTTTACAAATGCAAATATACTGATATTGTTTACTAAATGAGGTATCTATACATACATACCTATATGTAGCTATAATAGTCAGCTGGGGACTTTCCTTCTTAATAACAAATAACTATTATTAACAATATTAGGAGTCAACTAGGTGACACAGTGAATAGAATTCTGTACTTGTAATAAGAAAACTTGAATTCAAATTCTGCTTCAAATACTTTAGGTAAGTTGTTGTTGTGGTGGTTGTTCAGTTGCATCTGACTCTTTGTGCCCCTATTGGGGTTTTCTTGGAGTGGTTTGCCATTTCCTACTCCAGCTTATTTTGCAGAAGAAGAAGTGAGGCAAATAGGGTTAAGGGACTTGTCCAGGGTCACACAACTAGTAAATGTCTGAGGCTAGATTTGAACTCATGGAAATGAGTCTTCCTGATTCCAAGCCCAGTGCTCTATCCATTGTACCATCTGGCTTCCCATAGCTATTCTACCCAGCCCAACAACAGCCTCTCAGCCTTAGTTTACTCATAGGTAAAATGAGGATAACAGTAGTACCTGTTCCACAATGTTGTTGTGAGGACCAAAGGAGATAATTTTGTAAAGCACTTTGCAAACCTAGAAGTGCTGGAAATGTCTGGGTATCCTCCTCCTCCTCCTCCTCTTCATCACCATATGCTTCTTCTTCCTAGTGAGGTCTTCTGTCACCCCACCCCTCAAGGTCTAAGATTGCATTTATATGTAGAATCCCAACAGAAACTGATAAAATATTTAGAGCAATGTCTCTTCTGGTTCTTTTCTCTCCAACCTCCTTACCCCATGTCTCAAGGTCATTTTCCTTGGCAATATAAAAGAAATAAAGGAAGGAAGGAAGGGAGAGGGAGACAGAGAGAGAGAAGGAGGGAGGGAGGGAGGGAGGAGGGAAGGAAGGAAGGAAGGAAGGAAGGAAGGAAGGAAGGAAGGAAGAACAGAACACTTAAAGATATTTAGATTGCTGTCTTTTTGTCTATACAATTTATAGCAATTACACTATTTAACATAACAATAGCCTACATTGATACAGTGTTTTACGTTTTGTAAAATGTTTCACACATGTGATCCTCACAATAACCCTGGTGGGTAGACATTATTGCTATTCCCATTTTACAGATGAGTAAACTGAGGCAGATTAAGCCACTTGCCCAGGGTCACACAGTTGGTAAGCTTCTGAGGAAAGATTTAGGGTCTTCCTTAGTCCAAGTACAATACTCCATCATCTATGGAACCTATTTTTCCCTATACCCACCCAAACTTGTTTACAAACTACAATAATGCTCACCTCAGTCCTGATGAAGTGGGGTTTTTTAGCACCCTATTTCCTATAGACGACAGATTACAGTGTCCTAACTTAAGAAAATTGAAATATTCTGAACATGTATCTGTGACAGGGCCTTTTTTTGTATAAAGAGAAGCCTAACCACCTATCTGGAAAACTACCACCCCATCCTGAGTGATACAGTCCCCTAAGACATCTAGGATTGTTGCCTCTGCCTCTATGATTTGGGACAGTAAGTCTCTGTGCTGCCTCTGAGTTGTTGGAGAGA
>CM053769.1:314504684-314526250 GCA_028658325.1 Potorous gilbertii | reverse complement strand
GAATTTTAAAGCAAACATGAAAAAAAAATGAAATCCCCATAACAGAATATTATTTAGCATAACTATGTGAAGTGTTCTTACTGCACTAATGAGTCATTAAGGAAAGCATTTGGGAACTAGAGATGTGCTATAATTAGGTTATCTGTATTTTTAACACAGGCACACACACAAAAAAAAATCAAAAGCTACATAAAGCACCATAGGTCTTTTGGGAGAGGGACCACTCCATGAAAGTCTCCAAGCAGGGGGAATGAGCTCTAACAAGTCAGAGCTCAGCTGAGCAGTTAATTTAAGAAAAAGCTATGAACAAATCTCCAAGCCTTTCACAACAGCCATCCTTAACCATCTCTCAGCTTCTCCTTGACTGGAAGAAACATCCCATTCCTAAACACCCAGCTGGCACATTTATCAGTTTAGATGGAGTGGAAATAGCAACTCCAATCATAACAAAAGGGGAGCAGGGGAGACACACATATAGACACACGAAAAGATGAAGTGTGATGGATTAGGTATTGCACATAATTAAATTTCAAAGGCCACAAAAAGAATGGAAAAAGCAAGGGGTATCACCATCACAGAAAGAAAGAGAGGGGATTTGGTTACAAAAAACATTTCCAGGGAAAAAGGAGAAGATGGTAAAGGAAGGGAGGGAAGGAAGAGAAGAAGATAAATGAGGAATATAGTGAAAGGAGGGGAAGGGGAGCAGGAAGTAAAAGATAACAAAAGTGGGAGAAAAAGAAAATTGGAAGAGAAAAGGGAGAATGAGGAGGAAGGAGAAGATTGGGAGAGGGAGAAGATAAGAAGCGGGAACTAGGAAGAAAGAGAAAAAGGAAGAAATAGAATTACAGATTGCTCATTTTTTGTCCCCCACATGCACCTGCTGCTTCAGGTCCACACACACACATACACACACACACACGCACACGCACACACACACACGCACACACATGCACACACCAACACCAACCAAATAGTAAATGTTGTACAATGGTTCCAACAAGGCTGGAACCTTGCCAGGGAAAATTACCACTCTTCCACCAAGATAAACATCATATTACTTCATTACCCTTTTAAAACATATGCAAATTAAATCCATTATTCTTTTTTCCTCCCAGAAATGAAGTTCATTTGGCTGGAATTCAGCGGCTTCTTTTGTCACTACTGACCATGAATGGATGAACTTCATGTAGACAGTGCCCACTGCCCATCTTTGAATCAAACATTAATACCATTTGACAGTAATAAATAGCACTTATCACAATGGGGATCGAATAATGACTTTCCCACTACGCTGGCTCATCAGAGCCTATCAGCTGACAATTGCATAAATGAGATTAGCATAGCAGCTGCCTATGACAAATGTGTCTAAATCCTCCTAATGCCAGCTACTTCTTTGATCTCCCTATCCCGGTGATGCCAAAAACCCAGATCCACTTTTTCAAAATACATCTTGTTTATTCTCAATACATGTGTATGTCCCAAAGTGTTCTGCTGTCCCAAGGCATCCTTAATGAAAAGAATTGGGATTATTGATAGAATACTATTGCCTTTGGCATAGCACATCTCCAAATAATTTTCCCTGCATTTTAAGTAATTCCTTTCCAAAATGGAGTCGATATTGTGCCTTGTCATACTTCCTGTTCAGACACTCAATAGAATGTAATGAGTTTCCATTCTTGCCATTTCAAATGAAAATGATTATTGTGGTTTCCCTTTGATTATTGCTTTCAGAGGTATCAAGTTCATACAAATTTAAATCCACTCCCAGGAATATAAACCACAGTATTGTACTTTCCATTATTCAATCACATTGAAAAATACATTTGTTCTTTGTGTGGGAATGCAAATAGATGCCTAACCTGAAATAGAATGTCTTCATTTATCCTCCTCTGAAATCTACTGCTCTGGTTAGAGGGAATAGCAAGCTCACTATTCCGTGTCTGGGACTCTCCAAGATTTAATCCAAACCCAATCTCCTGAAGAAAATGAGATTGAATTAAGTTTTAAGCAATTGGAGGATGGAGACTTTGCAACCTGAAGAAAAAAAGGGAGAGTATTCTAAGCCAGTGGAGACACTGCTTTGCATAGAGAGAACTTGGGTTATCACAGGTGGCCCAGGGGTAGAGAGCAATTGAAGGCTGGGGATTTGAGAAAATGACAAGTAATTCATATGCAGTCTGTATCTGAAAGATATATGATTCCTATCAAGATCACAATCATCCCCCAACCCAATAGTTTCAATGGTCTAGCCAAAATCTGTTCAACTGTAAATAGAAGTCCAATTTTGCATTGTTTACCCAGATTTTTCTTCACCCATATATTTCCTTTTTATCTGGGGAAGCTTGAGGAATCTAATAAGGCTTTAACTATATTTATCCCAGGGGTTCTGAGCCATGTCATAGTGCTTTGAGTACAACAGATAATTAATAAACATTTATTGATTAATCAATGTTTGGATAATGAAAAACACCAGATGGAAAGACAATAGAGTGTTTTGAGTTATCTTAACTAATCATCCAGGCTAGAAAAATAGTGGATCTAATCAGTTGGGCAGAAATCATTGTTTAAGATGGTCCAAAAGTCATATACTCAAGCTTGATCAATTAGACATGAGTCAAAAGTAAAAAAACAATTGTGAGATACATTTTTATAGTGATTCACTTGGCTCCATTCCAAATTTATGCTCTCTAACCTGTACTAGACCTTCGATACTGCTCAACAATCTTTTTGTTAATTTCTACTTGACCCATTATTGCCATGTCCGCAGTAACTGTCCTAAACCCTTTCCACTATGCTAAAGTTTGCAACATCATCTCTGCTCAACCACCTCACTCTGAGCAGCAGCAGCTATTATTGTCAAGGTCATTCAATACGAATTTCCTCAAATTCACACCTGTTTAAAAGTTCCTCTATGTCTTCATCCATCTCTTCTTTTCTCCTGTTTCAGAGGAAGAGATGATTCCACTTTTTGCTAAGGGCTAATCTCTCTGCCTATACCCTTGGTCTTCTCTCCTTCCATGTCTTTCAAGACCTTGTTCTATCCATAATCCTCCCTCCTCTCTCTCTCATTTATAGCCTGATGAATAAAGCATTTATTCATTGTACTGACTTGCTGGGAATACAAATTCAAGAAAACAAGATTGTTTCTGTTCTCAGAGAGCCTATTTTCTAATTGAGGAAGAGAACACAAATGGGGATTCTGGAAAAAAGAAAGTAAAAGGTAAGGGCACTGGAGAGGTGAGGAAATAGGAGTTTGGAGAGTCAAGAAAGATTTTAAGGTGATGAAAAAGGGCTAGGGATATTGCAGAAAGAATGATCCCAGGCTAGGGGTTAACTAACAGAAAACTGGGGCCTCAGAGCAAGAAAGAAGAGAAAGAGGAGTCCAGACAGTGAGCTCAGCATAGAGAACAGGTCTTTGCATGCAGTGAGCATGAAGCAAATATTTAGGGAATCATTTAGAAGAGACATTTTTGGCCCAGATGCTGGAACTGGGATTTTTAGTCCTCATTTATCCTTGGGGTAGTTGCCCACAAACATTCCTGGCTTTTTCTCTGTCATTTTTAAATAATAGCAAGTCACAACATCCATCCTTTTCCTTTGTTCAAGGCAGTAAGGCTTTGTCTAGATGGAACTTGGTGTGGATTTTCTAAGTGTTGTCTTCAGCTAATACTGACATCATTCATTATTTAATCTTGAAGCAGATGGAACTGTGATTTTTAACTATAATTCTTCATTATAGACACGTAGGATTGGAGAAAAAGAGAAATATTGAATTCTGTACAAATTCTCTGTTGCCCAGGAGATTTTACCTTGTGGCCACTAGGTAGAGCAGTAACTAGGAATCTTGGGGCAACTTTGATTGAAGGTAGTTAGGATTGTATTTGGGGTAGGTCCCGGGAGAGAGGGTCCAACTGCTGGCCTGTCCTCTTTCCCTGTCCTCCTTTTACCTCCCCTACTCCTTTTCCCTCTTCTGGGACCCATATTTCCCCATCTAACACCCCCACAAGAAAGAGTATGAGTCAGCTATAAGAAAAGTGATCTACAAGACACTACAGCATAACCAAACAAGTTCCCTGAGTATTGGACCTGTTAGAAAAGCCCCTGCTTTTCTGTCTAAGAAATAACTCCCTTATCAGTTAAAAGAACCATTTTGAAGGAATTCAGTCTGTGGTTCTGATGGGGTTAATATAGAATTAACAAGTATATTGGTTGTAGTTTCAAGGTAATATACAACATCTTCAGGCGTAGATGATAAATGTGTTTACATGAATCTAAATGGTATTTCAATGGGCCCATGGTCAAGAAGGCTTTCTCGCTTTTATAGAGCTGTACCACTTCATTTGGAATCACTTTGAGCAAAGTCCACTCTGAATTTTTAAGAGATGAGCACTTTCTATGACCTTTTCATATGATAAAATATGGGATATTACCAGCCTGCCTTTTTTGTTGAAACTGTAACCAAACAGCTAGCTTATTAAGAAGAAACTATTATTATAGGCAGTGATTTTGCTGGCTCTTAACCAAAGGAAAAGCAAATAATTAGTTAGAAAATATGTTTGACTAAGATATTTTGGTCAGAGGTGGAGTAATAGGGAAATGCACACGAAAAACTGTAATAGTTCCTCCTCAGGTAGGCCACAGGGAAAGAATTAAGTTTCAATTGGGTTTGTTCAAGCATTGAGGGTGGCAGCTTTTGGAGTAGTAATCTTGAACTGAGACTAGAAAATCCAACTGAAATAAGGAAGGTTATATCCTGAATTATCAAACTGTGAAACATCCCCTGTAATGTGGTCAATAATGCCTAAGGAGTGGACCAAGTAAAGCAAAGAACAGATTTTTTTTTTTAAATGTTAACCATTCAAACAAATGTTGGAAATTGTTATCCTCCAGTGCACATTCGATATTTCAATAACCTTGACATATCATCCTACCTTAAACTTGTACAAATTATGAAGCCCCATAAAAGATGAATTACAGTGGTAATATATGCACTCTCTTAATACCAGAGACAATTAGAGAATGAGATATAATTAGAGAGCAGTTGGTGTGCAGTCCAATTATATCACTGTCTCTGTTTGGCAAGAGAGAAGTTTGATTTGATCAATCATAACACTGACCAATCAACGTCGGCTAGCTTCTGCAAGGAAATAAATGCATGTCCAAGATTCAAGGACTGTTTTGGAGATGGGGAATGGCAAAGAATAAGCCGCAAGGGCTAACCATGGGCTCAAGAAGAAATATGTCTTACATGTAGAATTTTTCTATTCTTCCTTTTCATTTCAAACACAACATTTTCACATTTTCAATCTGGTGAGTGTGTAAATAAAACTTAGTAGCTCTTTTTCCTGCTCTTTAGCTAATCATCTTTACTTTTTGTTCCACCCCATTACTCCTGGCTCTGGTTCATTGTTTTAAGCTAAGTAATCTTCCTCCCTCTTTGGTGTCTGCAATTTTACAAATATTTGCAAGCTAATCTTATATCTTATCCTGGTATTTGACATAAATCTCTTTAATGTTTCCCAACCAGTTGCTCATTTTTCCTCTGAATTTCCAATTGCCTGATTCATGTATTGATAGATATAAATGTAAATATTTGTACTGGACCTGTGATTTCATCAGTTTATGGAGCAAGTAGTGAGGAAGTTTTTTCTACCAGTGCAAATGACCTTCTCTGAAACTCAGAGAGAGCTTGGGGGCATGGAAGATTTTTGTTTTGTATTGTTTTGTTTGTAATAGGATTAGTATATTTTTTCCAATTACTTGTGAAGATAGTTTTTCAATATTCGTTTTTGGAGTTGTCTTGGAAAGAGCTAAGTCTATCATAGATAATCATCACACAATGTTGTTGTTGTTACTGCTATGTACACTGTTCTCCTGGTTCTGCTCAGTTTACTTAGTATCAGTTTACATAAGTCTTTTCAGGTTTTTCTGAAATCTGCCTACACATCATTTCTTAAACAACAATAGTATTCCATTACATTCCACATACCGCAACTTGTTCAGTCATTCCCCAATTGATGAACATACGCTCAATTTCCAATTCTTGACACCACAAAAAGATCTGCTGTAAATATTTTTGTACACGTGGGTCATTTTCCCTTTTTTATGATCTCTTTGGGTTACAGACCTAGTAACGGTATTGCTGGGTACGCACAGGTTAGTTGCCCTTTGGGCATAGTTCCAAATTGCTCTCCAGAATGGTTGGATCTGTTCACAACTCCACCAACAGGCATTGAGAATTTAAGTAACATATGAGCATTAGAGCTGGAAGTACTTTAGAAGCCATCTAACCCAATTCCATCATTTTCTATCTAGCAAACTGAGGCCCAGATTGCTCACAATCACAGTCAATATTTATTACACAGTATTACAAAGAGATAATATACACACATATACATATATGTACATACACATGCGAACACTTATATAGACATATATGCACAAACATATAGTACATATAAGTCACTACATCAATCAATAAACATTTATTAATCATCTACTATGTGCAGGGGTACTGTGCTAAGTACTGGAGATACAAAAAGAGGCAAAAGACATTCCATGTCCTCAAGGAGAATGCAATCCATCACATCACATATACATATCTGTCAAATCACATATACTTACATACATATACATATATATGTTATATATAATTATATAGCTATCATCACCGTTATTATTAGTACTTGGATACCAAGGAATTTTGGTCTCTGAAATTCAAAGAAATCTTCTTTTAACACTCTCCAGATGACATAGGAGCAGTGTGAGAAAGTTTTTAAATTGGATAGGCCCTGGATGATACATTCAGTTTTGGCTCCTAGGCAAGACTCAGCTGGCATTGGCAAAATAAAGAATTATGAAGTTTAAAAAATGCATAGTTTGATTTTAAAGAATTTAATTTTTATGTTTAAATTTACATACATGATACATATTTAAATGTTACATGTGTATACATATACATGCATATATACATATATGTTGCCTTGTGTGTATATGAAACCTATAATGTGCATATGTATAAATTGAAAAGGCAAAAATAATTTACTTAAAATTGAACCATACAATTTTTACTTCAAAATTCTTTATTTTACCAATGCCAGCTGTGTCTTGCCTAGGAGCTAAAACTGAATCCAGGGCCTATCCAATTTGAAAAGCTCCTCACACTGCTTCTATGTCCTTTGGAGAATGTTAAAAGATTTCTTAGTATTTAAGAGATTAAGATTCTTTGGCATACAAGCAAAAATAATATGGTAGTCATATTATTATATATTATGTATTATATATTTTATATCATATTATATTCACACATATTATGTTCGTGTATATAAGTATATATATGTATACATACATATATACATACACACACATATATATATACATGCACACATATACATTTATGTTTTCTGATGGAAAGAATGAACCAATAAGAAGAAAGATCTGAGTATCAAGATGACTTAAAGCAAAACTCATTTGTACCTAAAATCTATAATAATGTAAATGTTTACAACACTAAATAGAAGTCTGATGAATTACAGTCAACAATCTGGTCCTAGAAAACTAATAAAGAAATATATCTTCCCTTTCTCAGAAAGGACATGAGAGTCTCTGCAATGGAATACAGCGCCACTATCAGTCATCAGCCATAATGAATAGTTTTGCTTAACTCTTTTGCTTTGTTGTGGGGAAGTTTGACTGGGGTGGAGATGGATGGAGGAAATGATTATACTGAATATTAAGAAAGCAGAATTAAACTTTTTAATTCTCACTTCGAATTTCTTTATTTTTGCCAATGTCTACTCTGAGTGTCTTGCCTAGGAGCCACCAAAGAAGCAATGTTGGATAGTGAAATGATAGCACAGGTCAAAAAAACTTTGTCTTTGACTCGGCCATTAATTACAGAAATAACGTGGCCTCAGTTAAGTCACTTAATTCCTCCATCTCCCTTTGTTTTCCTGAAACAAAAAATACAGCATTTTAATTATAATCTAATTTTCTAAGCCTCTTTTTCTTGCCCTCTGTGCCTAGGTTTCATTTCAAGAACTGAGATTGGTCCCAGGAAAGATTGGTTAAGTACTCAGAGACAGCAAGCTGGACCTGGAGTCAGGAAGAACTCTAACCTCAGGTACTAACTTGCTTCGTAACTCTGGTCATGTCACTTGATCTTTGCCTACCTCAATTTCCTCATATGTAAAATAGGGGCACCTTCCTCCCACGAATAAAATGAAATCACATTTGTAAAGTATTTTGCAAATAAATGTCATCTACTATTATTATTTCCACTTGGATGCCAAGGAATCTTGTTCCCTATCAATTAAATTCCAAGAAATCTTCTCTTAACACTTACCAGATGAAATAGGAGTACGAGGAAGTTTCCATCTTGGATGGGCCCTGGATGATTCATTCAACTTTTCCCTGGAAGCCTCTGAACAAGTACAAGACCTGAGCTTTGTATGTAGTTGGGGCTCTTGCAATTCATTGTCTAGGCGAAATATGCTGCCTTTGAAAACTTGGAGACGATAGCCTTCACTTTTCAAACCATGGAGCTAGCAGATTTCATTTACAGTATATTGCAACAAGTCCCTGGGAGTTTCTACCAAAGCTTATAAATCAGAATTGGTTAAGAGAAATGTTCAAGAGAATTTTCCCATTTCTGTACATAGACAAGGTTAAGAAATATCTGTTGTAGAGTCAGGTCCTCTGAAATGACATTTTCCAAAGAACTCTTCAGAGCAATTTATTAAGCATTTGTCAAAGACAGATAAGTACTCATCAGTGAATTGTGTGTATTTTTTTATTTATGGCAGCCTTTAAAGAGCATGATACTTACATTTAGATCACAACTTAACATATTCAAAACACTTTGCAATGCTAATTAAACATTCTCCCACATGTACCTGTGTCAAGAAATAACCATTTATAGGAAGGAAGTATACCTAGGCACGCAAATAAAAAATTCCATCAAGGAAGGTCTGGGAGCTTGAGTACAGTATTAAATATGTAAGCAAATGTATAACATCTTGAGTTTCAGCCAGAAGTCTAAGTTGGCTCCCTGAACAACCATTCTGTGTTCAATCTCCCCAACAAAATGAACCTTCACAATTTTTTCTTTTCTTTTTTTTTCCCCTGAAGTCTTAGCTACCCCAAACATTGCCATCAGGGGCTTAAGTTAGCTGTATGGAGCCAACAGGAAAGCCGAGCAGTACCATTCTCCAAGATTTGGTATTTGTCTTTTTTATTTTTAAATCAAAATGAATGAACATAGATCCCTTTTGTCAGTTGATTTTGTGTGTGTGTGTGTGTGTGTGTGTGTGTGTGTGTGAGAGAGAGAGAGAGAGAGAGAGAGATGTATGAGAGAGAGACAGATAATGAGACAAAAATGGTGGGGGTGGAGGTAGGGGGAGAGAGAGAGAGACAAAGACTTTAAAATAAAAATCAGTATTGCCTAAGGAGTCCCTGAATTCAGAAAACATAGGTGTCAGAACTGATGACTACTCCATTGTAAAATAAGGTTTAGGAATTCATTTCCAGGGTTTTTGCTGGAATCAAACAAGATCTTTTTGTATGCTTTCCCCCACCACCAATCCTCCATTGTAACAAAGAAAAATAGTTAAGTAACGGGAACCAATACAGTGACTACATCTGAAAACATAGACAACATTCTATTCTAGTAGAATATCCCTACCTGTCTGGCGTGGTACAAAGATCTTGGACTTGGACTGAGGAAGACTCCAGTTCAAATATGGCCTAGCTGTAAGACTCTAGGCAAGTCATTTAACCTGTCCCAACTTCAGTTTCCTCATCTGTAAAATAAAGGACAAGGACTCTAACCAAATTTTTTTCTCATTCCATAAACTAACCACTAATTCTGGTCTTCATCCTCTCCCTGACTTCTAAACCCGCCATCCCTCATATCTTTACCATGCTGTCACCACTGCACTGGCTACACTCTCTTCCACTCCTATTCCCTTGGTGAATCAATTCAACTTGACACTACCCTCTACACCTGAATCTTCTTGCTCTCTTGTCCTTTTACCAATTTTGCCTTCCCAATCCCCAATCTTGGAATACTCTCACTATCTCCTTCCTTCACTTCTATTGACATGCTGTGGAATGGAAAAGTCATAAAACTATGTTGACTAGGTCCACTATAAATTTATGTTACATGATGTTAGCTGGGCTCTCACTATTCCAACGCATGGTTTTTACATCTCCCTAATCAACTCACTCTTCTCACAAGAGTAGCTGTTCCAAACCTCCTCAAATCTCTCGTCACAGCCACTCCCACCCCCTTCCCCCACCCTCTTAGCAGAAGACTTTGCTTCCTACTTCACCAAAAAACAGCTAAAACTATTCACCCTTTTTCTTTTCACTCTTCTTCTCACATCACTAAAAGTCTTCCCCTAGTGTCACCTCCTTTTCCCCAGCCTCCCATGTAGATAGCCCTTCTTCTTGTCAAGGAAAAGCCCTCTACATGCACAAGTGATTCCATTCTATTCCATCTTCTCCAGCAGATTGCCCCCATATTTTACCAATTCTCTCTTTAATCTACATTTCTTCCCATTTACTGATGCCTACAAACACCTCTGCATCTCATCCATCTTTCCAAAGGATCCTCACTTGATTTTGCTATCCCTGTTAGCTCTCATTTCAAAAGAAGTGAAGGTGGAAAACTCCTTCTAAGGTGAACTAATAGAGAAAGCTATCTCCGTTATATGCCACCACTTCCTATCCTCTCACTCCCTTCTAAACTCTCTGTAATCTAGTTTCAGAACTCATAATTCAGCTGAATCTGCTCTCTGCAAAGTTGCCAGTGGTCTCCTAATGGACAAAATGACCTTTCTTAATCCTCATTCTTCTTGACTTCTCTGTAGCTTTGATACTGTCAATAACCCTCTTCTCCTGGATATTGTCTTCTCTCTAGCTTTTCATGGTACTGTTCTCTCCTGGTTCTCCCCCTCCCCTACTTACTTCTCTATCTCCTTTACTGGATCATTCTCCAGATCATACTCACTAGTCTTTGATGTTCCCTAAGACTCAGTCCTGGGCCTTCTTCTCCCTCTATGACATTTTGTTTAGTGATCTAATCAGTTCCCATGAATTCATTTATCATCTCCATGCAGCTGATTCTGATATCTACTTATGATTTCCCCCTAATCTCTCTACTCATCTCTAGTTTTGTATCTCATCTTGAACTAGATGTCCCATAGACATCTTGAATTCAAAGCATCTAAAACAGAACTCATTATCTTTTCCACCAAACTTTCCCCTCTTTCAAACTTCCCTAACATGGTTCAGAGCAGCCCTATCCTCCCAGGCACCCAGGTCACAACCTGGGCATCATTCTTGACTCCCTATTCTCTCTCTCTCACTACCCCCATATCCAATTGGTTGTCCAATTCTATCATTTCTAAATGATAATATTTCACATGTTACCCCTTCTCTCTGACACAGCCACCACCCTAATACAGGCCTTTATCATCTCATTTTCATGGTACTGTTCCACTCCATACCTTCTCCATTCACCTGCCAAAATGATCTTCCTAAGGTACAGTTCCTACAATGGCATTCCCCAGCTCAATAAACTTCAGTAACACCCTGGTACTTCCACAATCAAATATAAAATCTTTTTTGACTTTTAAAACCCTTCACCATCTGACCCTTTCTACAATTCTTATAGTTTACTTCCCTCTTCACACCTTTTAATCCTGTTACATTGGTTGTTTACATTTATACAGGAACTCACCGTCTCCTGACTCTGTGTCTTTTGACTGACTATCCTTCCTGACTAGAATATGCTCCCTTCTTCCTTCCTTCTAGCTCCACTGGCTTCTTTAAAGATTCAATTCGAATCCCACCTTTTGCACAAGACCTTCCCCAGTATCCCAATCTACTGATCTATTGCTTTTAAGATTACTTTTCATTTGTACTGGATTTATCTATCTACTTCTCTTTTCTATTTATAAATATATTATAGCTAAAATTCATACAGCACTTTAAGGTTTGGGAAGTACTTTATATCTGTTAATTTATTTGATCCTCTCACAACCCTGTGAGATAGATGCTATTAGAATTGCTTCTATTTTACAGATAAACTGAGGCATAGAGATACTGGTTCTTTCTTAGAGTCACATAGCTGGGGAATATCTGAGATAGGGTCTTCTTTACTCCAAGTTCTGAATTCTATACACTGCACCACCTAGCTTCTGTATATGCATTTATATATACATATATTATGTATACATATACATATACACTTTGCATATAATTATTTATATATTTTCTTCTCTATTAACATGTGAACTCCATGAGAGCAGGGATAAAGTTTTTGCCTTTCTTTTATCCTCAACACTTAGCAATGTGCCTGGTAGATAGTAGGCACCTAATAAATGTTTTTTGACTGATTGACTAGATTTGATTACCTCTAGTGTCCCTTCCAGTTCTAAATCTTTGATCCCATGAAGCCATGAAGAAATGTGCTTTCTCATTTCTCATTTCTACCCAAAGAAATGTAATGGTCTCTGGAGCCCATAACAGTTATGACATTTAGCCTGAGATTAGCTGCCTCTTACTATGGTTTTCATTCACTTTTTGTGGTTTTTGTGTATTTTGTTCTGATTCCACTTTCTTTGCTCTGCATCAGTTTATAGAAGTCAATCAAAGCATTTATTAAGGCTTTAGTCAATCAAAAAAAAGCATTTGTTAATCACCTATTATATACCAGTTAAGTGTGAGGGATCCAAATACAAAGAATGGAACCCTTCCGTGCCCTTGAGGAGCATACTTGGACAAAATGACAAGCTGTTGTTGCTGCTGTCTTCTCAAAGCTGACCATGACATCAGGGAGCTGATGCCATGACATGCAAGTGAATTAAGTGTGGAGAGCTGTGCAAAGTCACCAGCCTCCCTTTTTCCTCCAGAGTCATCTAGGTCCAGTGGTAAGATACAGATCAGGAGATAGCCCTGGATGCAGTGGGAGGAGATGACAAGTAACTGTCATCTCCAAGGAGCTGATAAGTACATACATGTCATTCAGAATAATTATTGAGAGAATATTCACAAAGTAGTTCCATACAAGGTGGGGGCTTCCCATAGGAGGCGGGGTGTGATCTCTATCTTGAAGGAAGAGAAGGATAATGTGGGGCAGAAGTAAGCAGGAAATTAATTCTAGGCATGAGGGAGTTGGGTAGGGGTAGATACCAGTGCAAAGATATACAAACAAGTGATGGAGTGTTGAATATGAGCCACAGAGGGCAGGCCAGTTTGGTTAGGCAGCCATGTGCAGGATGGGGGATAATATCCAGAGAATCTGGAAAGACAGATTAGGTCAAGGTTACAAAGGAGTTTTCAAAACTCAACTTGAGTCAATTCTTTCTCTGCTCTTGCTCCAATTCAGAAATCAGCCCTCATTTCTCAAAATTCCTCATATTTGCCACATTTGATAACAACATAATATTCTGTTATACTCATGTAGCACATTTTGTTTAGTCTTTCCTCAAGATAGCTACCCACCTTGTTTCCACTTTTTTGCTGCTATAAAGGAAATGCTTTTATGAATGTTGGATATTATTGAGATTTTACTTTCTATTTATGACCTCCTTGGAATGAAAGACCCTTTTACCAGTTGTGAATTACTAAATCAAAGGCTGGGGAAGATTTAATGATTTTTCACATATAATTCCAAATGATGGACAACCAGGATTTAAATTTATGCCACATGTAAGGTTTTACTTCATTCTCTTACAAAGAGACCAAAGAGCTCCTTATCATTTGGCTACTTCAACAGACTTATGTTCAATTTAGAACCAATCACAGCAAGTTAAAGAAGAACCAAGAACTATCCTAGGGAGAAGGAAAAAGAGTTGTTTTAGTCAGCAGTCCTTCCTGAAGGGTGGTCTCCATTTTCCAGTGCCATTCGTGGAGTTGGTGCCTGGGTTCTAAGGCAAAAAACAATGTAGTTGGAGGTGAAGGCTTGGGAAGGGGAGATAGGTGGGGGTGAGGTTCAAGACTGCAGTTATACTCCTGACTTTCCTTGCTCATGTCAAGGGAAATAAGACCGATAATGTTCTCCTTAATAAAGTCAATGTTATAATTCACACAGAGTCACTGTTGTACCTAGTAAATTCATAATTAGAGGCAATTTTGCACCTGCTTTCAGGGGAAGATGGCATTTCTTTTAATTTAGCTTGATGCCTTGATTAGTCACTGGGAGTGATGGTGGGAGATAAGGCAACATCTCTCATGACTCCCATAGAAAACACCACAGCTTTTTTGGTTTGTGGTTATAACTGAAAGAGCACCCATTGATTTATCACCATTCATCACTTCCCATCTGTACTGGCAAAGGGACTTTTTTTAGCCTGTTCAAAAGACAATAACAGATGATTTGGGGTTTTAGTGAAGATCCTAGAGACAATCTGAAGGAGTCCAGGTGACAAACATTGAGCTTCTCCCCTTCATGGGTGTGAGTTGTAGGATAAAAGTTGAGGTTCTCACTAGATTTAACATGTAACTATCATCATCATTCTAGGGAGACAATGAGGCATAGTGGAGAAGTCTAAATTCTAGGCTTGAGTTTTCCACTACCAAGCATCATTTTTTCTCTCTGGATCTCAGTTTCCTTGTCATAGGATGCAGAGTGGCCTGGATTATATGGTCTCCAAGGTCTCTTCCCCTAAATTCTATATTAAATATCCTAGGAAGCAATATGGTATAATGGAAAGATGACTGGACATGGAGTCTGGAAAGATTCATGTTCAAATCCTGTTTATAAAATTTATGTGATAATAGGCAGGTCTTTTCTCATGTCTTCAATACTCATTTTCTTCATCCACATAATGAGGCAAAAAGAGAGAGTGTCTTCTGGACAAGGTTTTATATCAATAAAATCAGAAGCAGAGTAGAAAAAAATGGAGTTAACTATATTAAAAACAAATATGTGCTCGAGCATCAAATGAGAATATGTAGAATGTTTTGCAAATTTTAAATGAGTCATTCAATTTCCCCAAGCCTCAATTTTCCCCTCTAAAATTGGAGAACAAAGGACAGGTTAGGCTAGAAGACCTCTAAGGTCCCTTCCAATTATAGCCTTCTATGGTTCTCTCATTCAATATATTTTCTGCATGGAGAGGCAGAACTCACACCAAGGTTCATTTTCTCCTCAGCAAAAAGTACAATGAGACCTGTGAATTGGATGTAAAAGTTCTAGAATGTGCTGTCATTTCTGTCTTGAAGGCTTTCTTTTTAGGCAACTGAGATCACCTCTGACCTGGCTCAGAGAGCACTTAAAGTACAAGCCAAGCTGTAAGGTCAAGGACAAAAGAAAACTAGGAGAATTCTTCTTGAACCATCACTGATCACATTTTCCATTTCATCCCTTTATCTCAAGAATTGGTGCAGGGGTGAGGAACCTGCAGCCTTGAGGTCACATGTGGCCTTCTAGGTCCTTAGGTGCAGCCTTTTGACTGAGTCCAAGTTTTACCGAACAAATCCTTCTATTAAGGGGATTTGTCCCGTGAAGTTTGGATTCAGTTAAAGGAGCACAGTTGTAGACCTAGAGGGCTACCCTCTCTGAAGGAGCAAAAAGCTACTCAGAAAGTAGAAAATGGAAAATGACCAAGTCATTTACCAAAGAGTGTTAAGTGACAGATTAGAAGAAGGAAACAAGAGAAGAAGGGAGGAAAGGGAAAGGAGGGAATGGAGAGAGGAAGCAGGAAGGGAAAGAATAAAGGAAGGGGTGAGAGAGGGCAAAGAGGAAAATAAAAAGGAGAGAAAAAAGGGAAGAAGCAGGGGAAGAAAAAGAAGGAATAAGAGGAAAGGAGAAAAGAAGAAAGTAGGTGGGGGAAGATGAGGAAAAGAAAAGAGAACAAAAGTGCAAATGCTCAAATAGTTAGGAAGGAAAAAGCAAAGTTTTGCAGAAAATCTAGAAAAATGGCACCTCATAGAAAAGAACCTTCCCTGTTGGTTTTTAAGTTGGGTTTTCCTATTTTTATTCCATTTGCTCCTCCAGAGATTCAATCTGCAGTTGAAACTGGTGGTAACAAGATGGTTCATTACCCCCAGCCCAGAGGAAGGAAGACTCAGCATGTTGCATATGAACCACTTGATTTCAAGTGGTGTTAAGAGGGTTTTTAATTACTCAGCTTTGGACTCAGGTAGCACCTTCTCCAGTTCTCTGACAAAACTCGCAGCACGGGAAAAACAGCCTTCTAATTGGATTAAATGACTTTCACCACCAGAAGTCACATGACTAGGAGCCATTTTGCCCAAAAAGAGTTGTTTTAAATGAACTCATTTGCAGTATCTGGGGAGAGAGGAAACTTGGAGTTTCACCAGGCCTCAGGAAAGGAAAGTCCATAAATATCACAAGAAGTCACGATCTAAAATGAATCCTTACTAAAACTCCACCTACTCCATGAAGCCTTCTCCACCTAAGTAGAACCTAAGTGCAATGAAGATGATATTATCAACCCTCTTCCCCTCAATTCTAGAGATAATGTATATATGTCACAGGCCTAAGAAGTCTCAGACAGGAAAATGTGAATGTCTTAAAAATACATTATCTTCCTTTCTGTTCTGTCCCATAAGTAATGAATGTTTGTATATGTTGTTACATCCCACTCTATCAGCAATATCTGCTTTAAAGTATTGTTACTTTTGTTTGTTCTTCCAAGAGGACCATGACATCAGGGAGTTGGTGCCATGACTTGCAAGTGAATTTGGATTTAAGTGAGGCAGGGCTGTGCAAGGTCACCAGCCTCACTTTCTCCTTCAGAGTCATCAGGGTCCAGTGGAAAGACATAGATCAGGATGAGTGGAGATGGCCATGTGAAATGGTAAAGGAATGATAACATCTTAGGAATCAGAATTTCAAGGCTGGAAGAGAATCAGATGAAGGATAGGGTGACCCCAAAGGTCACTTAGTCCAAACAAACCCCACTGAAATTATTGGTCTTGTCTGTAATAGCTCCAAAAATTGGTCCTCCATTCTCTGCTTGAAGACATCCAGAGAATCGGCAATCACTATTCAATCTGTTGGCCCATTCTATTTTTTGATACTTCAAGTGTTAGGGAGCTTTTTCTAACAATGAGCTAAAACCTGCTTCTGTTTAATTTCTGCCCATGGGATCCAATTCTGCCTTTTGAGGCCAAGAAGATATATTCCCTCTTCCACAGGATAATCCTTTCTACTTCACATGATTATTTTGAAGAAAGTAAACCTACATAAATGTACTTATTATGTGAATACAAACATTTATAAATATAAACTCTATTTAAATATAAGCCCTATATCATTGTTTCTAAAGAATTCCCCAGTAACATTTTTCTTCTTAATGCTGCGTTTTCCTGGAGCAAATATTTTAATCTTGGGTTTTCACATCCTCCCAAAGAGCGTGTGGATAGATACTGGAGGGTCTATGAACTTGAAACTTTTAATATTTTGATGACTGCATTTCAACAGAACTAGTTTGTTTTGCAGTCCTATGTATTATGGGAAGATACACCACATAATAAATAGAGAGAATGGAGTCAGGAGAGACGGAAGTCCAATCTCATCTCAGACACTTATTGGCTGTGTGACCATGGGCAAGTCATTTAATTTCTTTTTGCCTCAGTTTCCTTATCTGTAAAACCAGTTTAAAAATAGCACCTACCTCCGAGGATTGTTATGAGGATCAAATAAGATATTTTTAAAGTGTTTTGAAAACCTTTAAGTACTATATAAATGCTGGCTATTATGGTGTTTTATTTCATGCATTTAAAAACATCCTGAGATGGGGTCTGTAAGCTTCACCAGATTCCCAAAGGAGTTCATGACTTTAATCTTATTAAGGTTAAGAAACTCTGTGCTAAAATCATCTATTAATAACCATACATGGTTGTATTACATTGTGAGGTTCACAAAGTACTTTCCTCACAACACTTCTTTAGAATAGGTAGCAAAAGTATTATTGTTCTCAGTTACAGATAAAAGAACTGCAGCTGCAAGTGTCTAATGACTTGCTCGGGGTCACACAGCTCACTAAGGATTTGAACCACGGTAATGACTTCTTCCCCAGGATGCCTTCTTACCTCCCATTATATTTCACCTTTAGAGTAGCAGCAAAGTATAGCAGAAAGAGTGATGGATTTTGGAGTTAGAGAAAGAATGTTCTAATCCCAGGTCTGCTGTGTGACCTCAGGCAAATCACTTAACTTCTCTGGGGCTGAGAAATCCCTAAAATGAAGGGAATGGACAAGATGACCTCTGAGGTTCCTTCTAGCTGCACTTGAGGACCTAAAGGGCCACATGAGGCCCTGAGGTCACAGGTTCCCCACCCCTGTTCTAGCTTCTAGATCTATAATCCTGTGATTTCCAACTCTAAGCTCAGAAACTTTCCATTCTACTACACTGTCTCTGTTAGAGCATCCCATCATATTCACTGTCTTATAGGAATTTATAGATTCACTAAGCATTATAGGAATTTAGGAAAGGAGAGATTCTTTCTGTGGACTAGACAAGCTGGGAAGGCTCCAGGAAGGGAGCAAGACTGGAGGGAAGCCTTAAAGTCAGACCTTCTGATCTTTCTTACCCAGAGACTAGTACTCCCTCCAGTGCACCATGATACCCTCTGAGTTTCTGTTGCTTTCATCATCATTTTTATGACACTTCCTAATTTTTCCATTCAATTAACAAACATTTATTGAGCATTTACTATGTAGCAGATACTATGCTAAGCACTAGGGATAAAAATAAAGACAAAACCAATTCTTGCTCTCATATTAATGAGTATTAATGGGTAGATAGTAACCTAAGGAGGAAAGGCACCAGCTGTGTGGGGACTGAGAAAGGCCTCATCGGAGGTGAGGAGGTAGAGCATTCCAGACATGAAGGGCAATCAGTGTAAAGGTCTGGAGGTGGGGGATGGAGCATGTTTTGTGAGGAACAACAAATAACCCAGATTGTAGAATGAGTGAAATATTGTATAAGGAGAAAAAGAAAGGTAGGAAGGGACCAGTGTCTAAAGAACTCAATGTGCCAAAGGATTTTATAGTGGATCCTAAAGATAATAGGAAGCATTAAGTACAGGGAGATTGGGGACATGGAGGAGGATGGGGTAGGTGATACGGTCAAGACTTATTCCTTGGAAAAACATCCTTGGTAGTTATATAGAAGATGGATTAGAGAAGGAGGAGACTCGAAAGAAGGAGAGCAATTAGGAGGTTTTTGCACTAGTCTGAGAGAGAGATGATGAGGATCTATGTATGCCTCCTGTAACAGTCACTAAGGGAGACTAGAACACACTCCATTCTCTCTCCCTCCCCAGGAATCAGGAAATTTGATGCTTTCCATGGTTCTAAAAACATTAGATACAGCTTGGTAACACCTTCCTGAAAGGCAGAGATTGGCTTTGGGATAGAGGGCAATGACTTCATTTAGTGAGGCCATTAATCATAATTATGAAATAATGAAATGGCTGTCAATTAGCCCACACCCAATAACACCTAGCTAATAAAAGGATCTTTTCATTTTTCACAGTGGAAATGGACAGCGGGGGATTGTGTTTCTGAGGGGTCGTTACACGTTTTGGATGGCTGAAATGACTTGGCCAGTAGAAGTCACTCAGCCCTTGGCTTTGTGCCTCAGCAGCACTCTATGAGCCATGCAATAACCTCTCTGAAATGCACTGCTGGTCTTGGCTTATTGCTTAATTAATCTGCTTCTAATTGATGTGGCTATGTGTTACCATAGCTGCTCCCCTGCAGATATCAACCATAAAATGATATTTGGTTTCCTTAACTGGACTTTTGCAACCAAGTCTAGTCCATGAACTTTGAAATGATGTCACTGACTTTGTCCAGAAATGTAAGTTGAATAATTTTGAACAAAGATTATCCCTACATCAAATAAAAAGTATGTTTTCTTTCCTATGCTATGGAAGTATTATCATATTTCAAAGGTTCTTGGTTTCTGTTTAAATAAACGTAGAGGTGAAATGGGGATCATTGCTTTGCATGTTGCTACTTGGAGAAATACTCCTGCCACACATCTTTTTTATTCCATCCTGACAATTATTTCCTTGTGTTCACCAAATTGGGTTTTTTAAAGAACATGCTTGTTGTACAAAGTACAGTGCTAAACACTATACAGACAGATTCGGTATTTCAATAGATTGTAGACTTGACCCTAAAGTAAAATATAATATCCTGTCCTCACTAATCAAATGGATCCACAGTCATTTATACAGGTATTCTCTCCAAGACTGCAGATTTTTCCATCTGACTGGGAGACTTCTTCAGATTTTCTGAAACTCTCTGAATCTCCTGATGAAGACACTAAAGTAGAATAATAACTCTATTAAAAGTAACCTGAGACCAGCAATAGACCATGTCTGAATCAGAACCAGCCTCCATAGGTCTAAAAGGCTCATCATCAGAAAGGCAATGAACATCCTCAATTCACTGCAACTCACAGACCATTTAATAAAGACACACACCGGTTACAATCTGGGAAGTGGAGGAAGTACTCATACTAGAGAAATCAAGGACACTTGGAATCAACTCACAACAATAGATAAAATCCCAAGTAGAAAGAATGAGGCAAAACAATGTGAAGAGAAAAGTATGGTCACTGTCTAGCAGACCAGAGCCCTATACTTCAGGATAACATAACTCTGAACCTAGGGTATCTATGCCCAATATCAAATACGACTTTTTTTCTGAAAAGAATCACTTTATCTCTTTAAAAATCAGGTCTTAATTCTCTATCATACATAAAAACGAAGAAAGCTGCTCCCTACTTCTAAATAAGCTCCCCAACCCAAGTGTACAGCAGTTGGGAGAATCTCCAAACCCAAATGTATTTCATGGGGAAGCTTAAAGAGGGGGGGTCTCCAGACAGAAGGAAGATGGGCCAGCATTCCCCTCAAGGTGAAAGCCAATGACTGGCAGCAATCTACTTCCTGAGCTGTCATCAAGTCTCTGGTTTCACAGGTTTCTCAAGAGGCTCACAAAAAAAAGCCTGTGTTGCCATAGAGTCTTATATTTCACCGTCAATTCTCAGCCTTCTCACGGTCGTCTTCTTGTTCGTCTCCTTCACGAAACACCTACTCAAAGCCCAAGTCAATTTCATGTCCTTACTTTCCCTCTTGTGTGTTCCAAGATATTTTCTGAGAGATATTAATCATGCTGATGAAGCATGTCCTCCCTTTTTGTAAATTCATGTTGATGTTAGCAAGCCAATCTATACCTGTCTCAGTGTTTGTGGACTTTAAATGAGGGCAGAAAGGGGCTTGTGCAGAGTTTATTTTTTTCTTAAAAATAGAATTAAGATCCCATTCTGATTTGTTTGCCTATGCAGCCCGGGCTATTAGGGAGTAAATAGTTATCAGCTTTCATGAATTTCTCCATATTTGTGGATTCTTTGGGGTCCACCTAAAATACCCACAAGGTTAGCCCTGAATGAAATAAGTAGGTGAAATGCTTTCTCTGTCCGTCTTCCTGTCCTTGACCCCCTGAACCTATGCACCAAATGCCCTTGGGTCATCCTTTGGTTGCTCAATGCCCCTCCCCCAGTAACACCCTCATGC
>CM053769.1:314409069-314504184 GCA_028658325.1 Potorous gilbertii | reverse complement strand
AACTTGATTATTTTATCTAGCTCTAAAAAGAAATCTTTTGGCAGTTTTATTGGCATGGCCCTGAATAGATAAATAAGGTAATATAGTCATTTTTATCTTGGCATGATTTAACACTGGCAATTAATGTTTCCCCAAATACTTAGATCTATCTATTTCTATGAAGAATATTTGATGATTCTTTTCATCCAGTTCCTGTGAGTCTTTTTCAGATAGACCCAAATATTTTATGTATTCTACAGTTATTTTAGTGGAATTTCTTTTTCCATCTCCTCTTTCTGGGTTGTGTTGGTGAGATGTAGAGGAGCTGATGACTTAGTAGGTTTGTTTTACATCCCATAACTTTGCCGGAGTTATTATTTTAATCAGTTTTTAATGGATTGTATTGTTCTCTAAAAAGACCATCATCATCTATAAAAGATTATATTTTTGTTTCCTTTTATTTATGTTATTCTCTCAATTTTTTTTAAATTTTATTGTTATATCTAGCATTTCTAATATATATATATATCAAAGAATAGTGGTGATAATGGGCATTATTTTTTTACTCTTATTAGAGTAAAATATAATTTTTATAGTTTATAGTTTTACACTTATTAGAGTAAAATATAATTTCACTATTATATCCTGTGTTGACTCTTGGTTTTAGATATTATTTGCCATATTTAGGAAAAGACCACTTATTTCTATACTCTAGTCCTTTTAAAAGAAATGTGTGTTGAATTTTGTCAAAAAATTTTTCAGCATCACAATCATGTGGTTTTTACTGTTTTTTGTTTCTGATATGATCTACTGTGCTTATAATTTTTCATATCTTAAATCAATTTCTGAAATAAATATAAACTGGTCATAATTAATAATCTTTGTAATATGTCACTATATCCTTTATACTAATATTTTTTTAATATTCTTGTATCATTCATTAGGGATTTTGGTCTATCATTTCTTTCTCTGTTTTGACTTTAACTGGTCTAGGTATCAAGACCATATTTATATTATAGAAGGAATTTGGTAGAATACATTCTTTTCCTATTTTTCAAACAATTTATATAATATTTATATAGTAGGTGCTTAATAGATGTTTGCTGCTTAATGAATTGAAGTCACTTATAAATCTATCTGGTCCCAAGTTGTTTTTCCCCTCATTGGGTGCAGGTGGAGGGGAGGTGTTCATTTATGGAAATTAGCTTATTTAAGTTCAATATCTTCATCAGTTAATCTGAGTATTTCATATTTTTGGTAAATATTCATCCATTTCATTTAAGTAGTCATTTTTGTTGTCATATAATTGAACAAAATAATTTCTGGTAGTTTCCTTTGTTTCATCTGCATTTGCTGTGAATTTTTTTATACACTAACAATAAGTTTTTTTCTCTCTTTTTTTAAAATCAGACTAGCTAAATGCTTATCTATTTTAATAGTTTTTTAAAACAGACTCAATTTACTTATCAATTCAACACTCTATTTCTTTCAATTTGTTAATCTCTTTTTTGATTTTCAAAATTTCATATTTAGTTTTTAGTTGTATGTTGTCCGTGTAAGGCCTGCCTTGTTGCTGCTGCTGTTGTGGCTGTTGGACGCCCATTTCACTGATCTGTTCTTTTTCTTTTTTGGTTGATGAAAGTATCTGAAAATGGATATTTTCACCTAATGATTGCATTAGCTGCTTCCCCAAAGTTTTAGTATTTTATCTCATTATTATCATTTTTTTAACAAAATTTTCCATTACTTTTATCGTTTTTTTAACCCAGACATTCTTTAGGGTTAAATCATTTATTCTCCAGTTATTTTAATCTTTTATTCAAGACCTTTATTGAATATAATTTTTTTGGTATTGTGGTCAGAGAGGTAGTTGGCATAGTGGATAAAGAGTTGGTTTCAGAGACAGGAATGGGTGGGACACACAATGATGTGTGACTCTGGACAAATCACAGCTCTGGGTACCCAACTTTCCAGGACATTGGGTTGCAAAGACCACATCATCTCAGTCTACCGACCTTTGTGGTTGGAGTTGCCTCACATGGGAGTTCTCTTTCCCAATGAAATCACAAGTATAGTCCCTTTCCCTATTGTGCGCTGAGGATGCAAATACAATAGGAAGATGGTCCCTGTCCTTAAGGATCTTTCAGCCTACTAAATCCTAGAGGCTAACTTCTTTTAAAAGCAGCCTGCTCAATGCTCTACAGAAAACCTAGTGTAGAACAGGAGATAAATATGCTTTTAAAAGGTACATATTTATTTTGTAATCCTTAGCCATGCCTTTATTTTGATGATAGATATATACATAGTGCTCTCTTTTCAGAGATGCAATTGAATTTTGACCTCTTTTCAAATTCTGTGACATTTGGCAGTCCTTTAGAGTCAATATCAGCCATCTACTATAACTCACCTTGGCCCAGGTTATAGTTCCATGACTAATGATATGAGACTAGAGACTTGGGAATAAAGTCAGTGTGAACTCCAGGTCTTAATTTGAAAGCTGGATCTATAAGTTATCTGTATAATTAAGCTCATCTGCTGTATTCTCCTGGTACCCTGATTACACATACATGTGTTATGGCTTTTGATTGAAGCAACCAAATGAGGGACAAAAGTGCTCTTGTCAATTATAGCTGCTATTAATACTAATTGTGCCTTAGAATTTCTGCTAGCAACAGCATTGAAGACCCTAATTAATATACCACAGTTCATAAAGGTATGATAGAACCAGAGGTGCCACTTAAATCCATTGAGTGTCTAGTTAGGTTACAACGTGAATGGATTCAGGGTTAGAATTTCAACTACAATACAGAAAAGAAATTATCATTCTACAATCTCCTGTTTAAATGGGTCTATGGAAAAGGGGCTCTGAAGGCACAGTTGTGTTGGATGTGTTTGAATCACCAAAAGATCACACTGTTGGTTTTTCAAGCCTTTTATAAATGGAGGGGGTTCTGAGTGGTGCCTATCTAGATGAAAGCATGCAGTTTTTTTGTTTTTCTTTTTTTAAAAACTTTTTGATCCTGAACAATACTTTTCATTATACAATTTTTTTTAAATTTATTCTATTTTTAATTTATAGAATAAAACAAGCATTTTCATAACAGTATAATTTTTTAAAAAGATGATTGTACATGAAACTACAAATATACTATATACAACTTGCCATTTCTTTTAAATATACCACAGAGATAACATGCAAATTTCTTTTTTTTTTCCTTTTTTTTCTTTCCTCCCCCCTACCATTTGGACTGAATTTAGGAGGAACTGGAACATGTTCTCTGTGATGCTTTATAAAGAGCAGCAAACTTTCAGGTAAATTCTTCCCAGAAAAAGGACATTAAAATTGTTTCTAAAAAATTAGTCTTGGTCTTTCATCCAGTAGAAAAACACACTCTTGTGGTCTTGAGCAGTAGAAGCGTAGGATGTTCTCCTTTAACTGACATGACCGTGGACGTACCCTTCCACAGAGATTAACTCCTCCCTTGGCCTCCCACCTCAGTTTAGGCTGGTAAACATGTCAGTGTTCATAGCTGTGGAAAAGAAATTAATTGACTGCCTCCATATCTCTCTCCCCTCTCTCTCTGTCTCTGTCTCTCTCTCACACACACACACACGTGCGCGCACACGCACACATGCATATATGTGTATACCTATATATGTCCCTGACCCTTTTTCCAGCTCCACTCTTACAGGAAGAAGCCCATTTCTTGTCCTGCAGTGCAACATGGATATAGTTTTTCTGAACCCTCAGTTTCTTATATTCATTTTTTTCCTTTCATGGACCATAGGGTACCAGAAGACTGGTGGAACATGATAAACAAACATGTCATGGTATCAAAGTTTTTAAAATCAGACTTTCTTTTGAGATAGGAAAAGGGACTCAACAAGACCAAATGGTTGAGGGGGGGGAAAGTGGGGGGTGGCACAATTGTTGTTCAGCTTCTTTTGAACATCTCTTGGTTCTCTCACCATTGTACCTACTTTAATAGTATTGTTCCAAGTCAGTGATTGTAGAGACTCGATCAAGAACAATTATTCCCAACCCGGAGTGAACACAGTGACATAATGTCTGGCATTTCTTTTAAAAATTAGATTTGTGATTTCTTCAGCACCTGCTCTACAATGTAAGAGTCTTAGAGAATCACCTGGAGCCCCAAGAAGTTAAATAACTTGCCCAGGGTCCCAAAGTCAGAATATGTCAGACACTAGACTCAATCTCATGTTCTCCGTGAAACTGAGGCAAACTCTGTAACTGCTCTGCTGAATTTTCTCTCACCTGTAACATATTAGGGACTTAATAAACACTTGTCAAATTAAACTGAATCCAAACCATACTGTGACTTGTAAAATATCTAAACAATCCCATAAATACTAAGCAAATATAATATATAATATAATATATAAATATAATGAATATATGCATATATATTATATAATAATACCAAATGGAGACAGAGAGCCCTCAAGGAGCTCATAGCCTGTTGGATTCTAAAAACACAAATTCTCAAACACAGTTTATTCCACTTCCCCTAACCTCAGCACAATGACTCTCAATGACTCAGGGGATTGGATCAAAAGCTGAACTAAGGATAAGAGGAGAAGGAAAAGAAAGAAGGAGGAAGAAAAATAATTCATTTTTAAGTATATAGGATTTCAAAAAGGAAGGCACATGTCAGAAAAAGTTCTGTGGAGCAATAAAAATTTGCTTGGGTTGGTCCAAGACCATAGCTGGTATCTGAGAGACAGATACTGCCTTAGAAAATCTCCCAGCAATAATGAGGGACTAGCCAATGAGCACTTGTTTCTTAGAGTACATTTGGCCTTGCTCTTCCTGGTGTGTTAGCCAGAAGATGTTCAGATGTCTCTTGCCTGGCTCTAGTCCAATATGTGGAAGTAGTTAATAAGAAGTGACAAGGAGCATTATGGTTGGTTAAGGAGCTGGAAGGACTGATGACTCAGAAAGCACTGAGCTGGAACTTAATTCTCATGTCAAAGGATTGATAGCTCCTTCTCCCCTCAACTTTTGTGCTTTTCTCCCTACTAGTGGCTTTCAAATGAGGAGGAGTTCTGCTGAGAAATGGCAGGTGGAAGAGGGGAGTCTGCCCTATTTCCTGCTTGGCCATGAGGTGTCCATGATCCCATCTCACTTCTATTTCTTGTTTATTCTTTCTTGATTTAAAGGTGAATGACTATATGAGATGGGAGTGCTGAGGCACTTGCGAAGACCTGAAGATCCATTAGAGGAACCTCCCCTGGCTATTGGAGTCAACAGAAGCAGAACCCACGGCAGGCGAGACACCTTGGCAGCAGCCAAGCAGTGTGATTGACTCAACTGAGCAGTGGAAAGACCAAGAGGTGAAGGGAGTGATGCATCTATTATCAACATCTGACCTGAAAGCAAACTTAGTAGGAACTGTGCAAAGGCAAAAAATGTCCCCGAGATTCCTATATATTCCCCACATATAAGTCTCACTAATTTTGTGCTTTAAGCTTGATCTCAGTCTTCCCAGGGACCATGTATGGGCAGACAGGAGAATATAGTCCTGAACTGGGGCTTTTTATAACTACTGATTTTGCTATACTTTTTAAAGCTAATATCCTTTTGAAAAACTAATAGAGTTCTATTATTTTATCAGTATTTGGGGAATACAGATGGAGACTATGATGTTTGACAGTGTTAAAAACCCCAACTGTTCAATTTACCCTCTAAAACACTGAAGGAAACAATATTCGTTGCCTTCTGGGAAAGCTAATCTGTTAATCCAGTTCAAATTGAGAGAATGAATCCTGGGGGAGGTAATGTACTTATATGTAGGACTGCCCACAGTAGGAAGGAGTTTGCAATGATTTACTGAAAGAAATTTCTATTTTAGAAGAAAAAAATTTAAGAACAACCAGAACCCCAGGACATAAGGAACAGGTAAAAAAAAATACAGTGCAACGGAAAAGTGCAGATCCATTATAAGAGTTTTGGATTCTAATCTTAGTTCTCTCTCATATATTATCTTAGACAAATCACCAAGCCCTTTTAGGCCTCATTTTACATTAGTGGGCCTTCCCTCTATTACCCATATTCTATATTCCCTATTTATTCTGTATATAGGTTGTTTGTACATAGTTGGTTGAATATTGTCTCCCTCCTTAGACTATGACTCCTCAAGAGCAAGAACTCTTGTCTTTCACATTTCTTTGTATGCCCTACTATGTGCCTGGCACATAGTAGGTACTTAATGAATGCTTATTGACTAACTAATGGTTGGATTTGGAGTTGGGAAAATCTGACTTCTAATCTTTCCTCAGACTAACTGTTGTGATCCTAAGAAAATAACTAAATATCTGTTTCAGTTTCCTCACCACAAAATGGGGATACCTATAACACCTACTTTCCAGGGTTGTTGCAAGTATAAGATGAGATATTATATATAAAGTGCTTTCAAAACTTTAAAGCATTAAGTTAACGTTAGTCACCATCACCGTCATCGTCATCACCATAATAATAACTGCCTTACTATGGGTGTGACAGTATTTTGAGCGGGAAAAAGTTACAATTTTTGAATGAATTCAAGGCCTTCTTAGGAAAAAGGGAAAGTCAAAGGTATACCTATTACTTTTTGGCAGAGAGGAGACGGTGAAAAATGGGAATTATATATTCAAACATAGCCAATGTATTGATTTATTCTGCTTGGCTACATATATTTACTAAAAGGGAGAGGTTTTTATTTCAGGTAAAGGATGCCCCAAAAATAACATTATTAAAACATTTTTAAAAGCACAGAAAATTTTAAAGTGCAGATGGGTACACAAATATAGTAATTTTGTAACTACCTTATTAAGTATATAAATGTGTTTTTATACGTACATATATATATTTCTTTTTAAAAGCTGCATGTAACAGAAGTTCACAGTTTCCTTCACAATCCTGCCTTATTCTTTGCATATTGAAATATTTATATTTGTTGCTGATTTCTAAATTCCCAATATTTGTTTTAAGAAATGGGGGAAAATTAAAAACAAAAGAAATGAGAAAACAAGAGATGAGGGGAGAAAAGACAATAAAGGTTCATATCTGGAGAAGGATAGAGTGCTATGAAAAATTTTTGTGGACCCTGGTGCCAAAGCCTTCCTGGATTAGATATTATCATTAGAATATCCTCCGTTTGTTGCAAGAGCCCACCAAACATTTTTAAAGCATCTCAAAAGAATGGTTTCAACCCAAATTGTCTTAACCAATCAATCACTTCATCTTTTATCATTGACTAATTCAAGACATATTTGTGATGATCCAAGACAGTCCCAAAGGATTGATCATGAAAAAGAATATTTGCTTTGGAAGAAAGAACAAATGGCATCTGAATACAGATCAAAATATACTATTGTTCTCTCTTCTTTTCTTTCTTTTTTCCTTCTTCCTTTCTTTCTTCCTTTTCTTCTTTCTTTATTTCCTTTTCTTCCTTTTTGTTTGAATTTTCTTCCACAAAATGACTAATATAGAAATATTTTATGTGACTGCAGATACATAACCTATATCAGACTTCTTACAGTTTCAGGAAGGGGAGTGGGAGAGGAGGGAGAGAGGGATAGAATTTGAAACTCAAAACTTAAAGAAAAGGAATGTTGAAATTTTTTACACAGAATGTGGAAAAATAAAATATAAAAAAAAATTGTCAGCTAGTAAATGGAGTGGTTTTAAGTCCAGGAGGCTCACCTTGTGGTATTATTTGTAGGTGAACACAGGTCATGTTACTAACACTACCAAAAGAGAAACCTGGGATTTGTCAGTGGTAATATGTTCACCTGTCATGTGCCCAGAACGGTGAAAGCATTTAAGGATGTGAAAGGTCTTGACAAACATATTCTTTTTTCCTCCAACAATACTGGGGATTATTCACTTGATCAGCCATTACTATTAACCCTTCAAACACACACACACACATACACACACACACACACACACTCTCTCTCTCTCTCTCTCTCTCTCTCTCTAAACAACTTAGAGGGGCAATGGCAGGATTGGAACCCTGGTCCTGTCACTCTAAATAATAGCACAGATGCTTGGGCCACTAGTTTAGGGGGTGCTGCCAAGTGAAACAGCCATCTCATTTGCTCTCAGCTTGTGATCAGAATTAAGCAATTCATGAGTCATTAACCATCTGCTCTCCCGCCCCCAAAAAGCACTTGAAGAGCTAAGCAGGGACTTGTGTGAGGTGTTTGTCATTGAATGACCCCTTGGCATGTGGCCCCCATCTTGGGGGTGACAAGCCTCTTAGCAAGAGCCAATCCGTGTATAATCGGCCATTTATGTTTAGGGATTTCTCCACATGTGCCCAGTAACACTCCACGTGCACAGAGCTGCTGGCCACCTCTGTGCACAACAAATAACAGGGTAGACGCAACTCTGCCCACAACTCCTTTCTGTCTCATTAAATATCAGCCAGAAATTCAGAATTATGGTTTATGACACAGCTCCTCTGTAGGCTCTGCACATCAATGTTAATAGAGCATGCTGGAGATTCACTGTTGCTGCTATTCGGGGGGGGAGGAGAAGGAAAAGAAATTTAATTTGGAGCTTTAATAACCTCCAATTAAGTAGCTTGTGTTGATATTAATATTTAATAGTGGCATTACTGTGACTATTTTAGAACCAAACTGAAATTAAGTAAAAAAACTGTTTGGCTATAAATAATTTCATTATTAAAGATAATTTTTGTTATATATGCTCATGTGCTTATCTTTTATTAAGTTTACTTTTCATGTTGACATTTTTAAGGGCTTAATTGTAAACTTTTTATTCTCACTAATATTGTTATCATATATTAATTATAGCATCATGCCAGGAATATTAGATAAGAAATTCTTCATGCTTTACAATGAAAAATCCAGCTTTTCCTCTTTTATCCTTTCCTATCAAAGAGATGATAACCTTGTTACTCCACATTTATTTCATGAAATATGTTCCCTCCAACCAGACCTTCCATCTGCCTTATTTCCTCAGTTTCCTTTTTTAGTTGCCTTTGCCTTAAAGCCCAGCTTGACCTCAGAAGCAGTAATATATTGAATCAGAACCTGTAAGCTATACCTATGGCATTAGTATCAGACTCATCTTCGTGAGTCTATGGGAAGTCATACGTCTCACAAGTCACAAGTCACAAGAGACAGACAGAGAAGTTCAAGGGAAAATAGTGGAATCTTGACTGTATACCAGAGGATGACTAAAGGGAAGTTTTCTCCATCACCTTAAACTCATCAGCTGGTTAATGTCCAACCTAACTATCAAAATAGAAGGTTTTCTGTTAGCAAAATAATGTAATGGGAAAATATTTATCAAGTGTTCACTCTGTGCCAGGCATATAAGGCAGCTAAGTGATGCAGTGGATAAAGTTCTGGGCCTGGAGTCAGGAAGACTCGTCTTCTGAGTTCAAATCCAGCCTCAGATACTCACTAGCTGTGTGATGCTAGTCAGGTCACTTAACCCCGTTTGCCTCAGTTTCCTCATCTGTAAATGACTTGGAGAAGAAAATGGAAGCCCATCGTAGTCTTTTTGCCAAGAGAATCCCAAATGGGGCCACAGAGTCAGACATGACTGAAAAACAACTGAACAACATATGCCAGGTACTATACTAAGTACAGATCCCTGTCCTATCAGGAAAGACCAGATGGAGGAGATGACATCCAAGGGGAGCCTTGGAGAAAGAGAAGGACTTCAGCAGTAAAATAATAATGCCATCTAACATTTATAGGGGCTTACGATGTGCCCACCCTGTGCCAATCACTTTATAACTGTTATCTCATTTCATCCTCAGGCATCCTCAGGAGGCAGAGGCTATTACTATCCCCATTTTGCAGGTGATGAAACTGAGGCAAACAGCGATTAAGTGATTTACCCAGGGTCATATAGTTAATAAGCACCAGAAGCTTAGATTTGAACTTAGGTCTTCCTGTCTTCAGGCCCAGCACTGTCTCCCCTGAATCATCGAGCTACCGAGCTACCTCCCTAAGAGGGTCTAAAGTTAAGGTCTGAGAAAGTATTCAATGACCCAACCTATTAACGGACCCAGGCCAGAGACAGCATTGAAACAACTGATATAGAAACGAATAGTAAAGACACCAATGGTATCAGCACACCTGAGTACAAAGCCCTGTTGTTTAAATGTACATAGTATATTTAAACTCTCTATAGCTGGTGTGGGAGTTGGGGGAAGAGTTTGTAACCTGCTCCTGCCAGTCGAGTTTGACTTTTCATCGCTTGCTGCTGACCTGGCCACACTCAGACTCCAATACAGCTGCTGGCTTCCCTTCACTCCTAGAGGGAACAAGGCGGTGGAATGCAGTCAAGATAAGGCTGGACTTGGAGTCAAGATAGACTTGAGTTCAAATCCAGTCTCAGACACTTGCTAGCTATATGACCCTGGATAAATCACTTTGCCTCTGTTTGCCTCATTTTCCTCATTTGTAGAAGGAGGGTAATAACCGCAGCTGCCTTCTAGGGTTGTTGTAGAGATCAAATGAGATAATATTTGTAAATCCTTTAGCACCGGGCCTGACCTAATGGTAGGTACTTAATAAATGTTTATTTCTGTGCTTCAGCTAATACTTGTCAATCCAATTTATCTTTATGCTGTGCCAAGTCATCTCTCCCTCCTGATGGCCCTGTACCTTCAGGAACCACTGGCCACATAAATAAAAAAGAAATTTCAATTCAGTCTGTGTCTACAAAGACAATTGGCCAATTAGATCAATCACTCAAACAACCTGCTATTTCAGTAGGGCAAAAGAAGCTGTCAAAGTATATTTTTTTCAGAATTGACAGGTTGTTTTTGTCAAGTGGTCTTTTAAATTTGACATTGACCAGCCAAGGAAAAGTAATAGGAACATTTTTAAATCTGTAAAAAACCACAATATAAAGATAACATGCTGGAAACCTCTAATTAGGGATGTCTTGCATGGAGAAAGTCTCCCTTTCAGAAGAAAAAAGGCTGCGAATTGTGCTGAAAAATCTTTATTTCCAGTTTCGTAAAAATTATTCCACAGTTGACCTGGACCTCATATGAGGCATCTTATCCACCAGAACCTTAACAGGAACCCCTTGCCGCTAGGTGGCACTATAGCGCATGGAATACTGGGCCTAGACTCAGAAACACCTAAGTTCAAACTCAGCCTCAGATACTTCCTAGCTGTGTGACCCTGTACAAGTCATTTAACCTCTGCCTCAGTTTCTCTACTGTAAAATGGAGGCAATAATAGCATCTACCTCTCAAGGTTGTTGTGAGGTTCCATTGAGATAATATTTATTTATAGAGTTTAGCACAGTGCCTGTAGTTATTAAATGCTTGTTTCCTTTTCCTGTCTTTTATAAGATACCTGTCAAATAATCATTTAGTTTTAAGGAAGTAGCAGAGTGGAGCACTAGATTTAGCACTGGACTTAGAAACAAGAAGTCCTAGGTTCAAATCTTGCCTCCGACACTTGTCCACTATATGACCCTGAGTAAAATCATTTAACCTCTTTGTGTTTCAATTTCTTCACCTATAAAATGAAGGAGTTGAACACAGTGCCTTGCAAGATCCCTTCTACTTCAAAATCTCCAGTTATCAGAGACCTACTGCATCTCTCCATTCCACTCTTGGGCAAAGCTAATTATTAGGAAAATTTTCTATTCATAGGGTCAAAATCTGCCTCCTTGCAGCTACCACCCACTCTTCCTACTTCTACCCTAGAACCCATCCTCTCTTCCACATGAGAACCCTTTCACATCCTGCACAAATATAGGCCATTCATTATTGTTCCACAGTCTAACACAAGCCTCCTCATATAAAATGTTGGAGGGCAATGGGCAGCAGAGAGGGCATTAGGCAGAAATTGGACAAAGCAAGTATTATTAGATTGTAAATTCTTAAAGGCAAAGATGTGTGTTTATTTCCTCTCTCCTCACAATGTCCAAGAAAGTGCTCTTCTCAACTCTACATTCTTAACAGTCGGAGGTTGCTGATGTTTTGGGGAAAGGAAAAGGGAAACAGACTATCGCCCTTCTTTCCTCCCCCACCCCATACTCCAAAATCCCCTATAATCTGGGCACTTGAGAGAGGGAAAGAAATGAGGAACCCAAAGAACTAGTGAAAAGCAGAAGAAAAGACAACTCATTCATGTCATTAAGAGAAACTCTACAAGAGTTTGTGTCTTTTCAGAGGTAGGATGATAAGTTTTCGAGGAATTCTCCAAGTCACATAGCATCCATTTCCACACAAATTATTTCATTTATTTCTTCCTTCAGTCACTTATTCAGCAAGCTTGTACAGAGCGTGGGGCGTGCATGGTACTGAAGGAGATATCAAAGTTAGCTGACAGAGTTCTGCCCTCATAGAACTTAGTCCATTACTCAGGAAAAGATACAGACTTCTTTCAATATCTTTTGGGTCCAGACCTCTAATTTCATTGGTGTGAAGAACTCAGAGGAAACTCCCTCCAAAAATGCAACAAGACAATTTGTCCATTATCAATAGCCTTAGAAAGTTGGTTTGGGACACTAAAAAGTTAAATGACGAGGGCTCAGGATCTCCTTTTCAATATACGGCCAGAAGCAGGACTCATTCCCAGGTCTAACTGACTCCAAACCTGGCCTTGTATCCCCAGCACCATGCTGCCGCTCAAAATACAAAATAATATACAACATTACATTAAAGTCATTAAAGACCCAGGATATATGCATCACCTTACATTATAAGCAGGTAGCTAGAAGGCACAGAAGATAGAGGGTAGGGCCTGGAGTCTGGAAGTGCTGAGTTCAAATCAGCCTCAGATAAATCATCTGACCACTATCTGCCTCAATTTCCTCATCTGTATAATGGAGATTATACCTCCCTGTATTGCTGTGAGGATAAAATTAGATGATATCTATGAAGTGTTTTAGAAACCTTAAAGCTTTCATATAAGTGATAGTATCACTATTATTCTGACATTAATAATTACATATAAGGACGTATGCAAATGCCACGTGAGGTCAGAGAAAGGAAGCGATTGCCAACAGGAGAGATCACAAAAGACTTCATGGAAAAAGAGGAATATGATTTAGGTTTTAGGTGATGGGTAAAAATATAACTGAAGAAGAAAGGACAGGAAGACATTTTATTTTTTCATGAATCTTTTTATTAAAATAGTATTTATAATTGATACATGTTGGCAGATACAAATGTTTAAAACTTACAAGGACCCCAGCAGTTCAGATGCGGGCTTTCACTTATTCCACTTGGGGCATAAATGGAGGGAGTAGAAGCTGCAGCTGGCCTGAGGAAGGTAGCTCTAGGTATGGTAACTGAATGGAAGCTTAATATCTCCTGAGGAAGACATGTTAGGAACAACATGAACAGTTTTTCCATTTAGGGTAGCATGAACACCTGAGAACTGTTAGTTGTTCTGAAAAAAACCCTTTCACGAAGGCCTATAATTTCCCTGGAGAGACTGGGCCTTCTCACAACTCTTTGCTACCCTTCCATTTCTTTATCCAGTGTTTCTGTGGTGCCCATTTTTGGAGCACAGTGGCATACCATCCAGTAAGCTAGACCACATAACACCTAACGTGCTATTTTTCTACTGAAGGTGCAATTTCCCTGTTTACCGACTTTAAACTGCTCTCAGAGAAGGGAATCTCCTCCACAGTTGTGCTCAGGCCAACATATCCACCATTGACTCCACTTTTTATTTTGTCTGAGCCCAGTATACTCCTTTCCAAGAACAACGGTAAGCTTTTCATTGCATTGTCATTGACTTTTGTCTTATATTTATGGCCATGTCTTCTATTTCTCCTTTAATTTCAAGAGTGAGCGTGGCTGGAGAGGCACAATGGGCAGCTGCTCAGTGGACTGTCTCCTGTCACTTCTTGATTGGCTCTTTCCTTTCATTCATCTCTACTTCAATTTCCTCTTTGTGTAGTGTGACCAAAGCCCCAAGGTGAACAAAGAGAACACAGAAAAACTATTTCTGCTTAACCTCTTTCTTTGGGCATGGGGACTCATGGGTAGATAAAGCTCCTTCAAGGCACATGGATACATTTTTTTTTTAATTTTACCACAAGGAAAAAAATGAATTCTTTCTCTGCCTTAAGGGGAATGATCGACAGACGCAGAAAGTAAAGAGGAGGAAGAGGGAGTAAGTTGTCCCAAATCTCATTTGGCTTAAAAAACAGAATTATTGTGAGCTGTTGCCTCAATGGCCCAGATCAATTCCTTTAAAAATTTTGCTCTACATTTTCTGACACTGATATGGCTGGATATAAAGGCACAGGCTCTTTGTAATTGGGTTTACCTCCAGGATCAGCTAAGAGGGGAGGGAGGGAAGGGTTCCAATTAGAACTATAGCTTGGGAGGAAGAGTCGTCATAATTTAAATGGAGCAACTTCACAAAAGGGATACAGTAAGCCCATATTTCCTCACTATACAACCCTGCTTATTTTCATCCCTACTACTTCAAAGGATATTTTACATAGCCCATTTCAGAGCTCTAGCTACGAACTCTGGTTCTTGGTGGGGGCAACACCATGGCTGGATGGGAAAGGCAGGAGGGACCAAGGAGAAAGGTTTAAGGTAGGACTACTTTTGTACTTTTGGTTGTGGTTGAATGAGGACAGGGTTCATGGAAATTGGGGCAGTTGGGAATCTAGGTGACCAGGACATTGGAAGGGAAAAGGGACAGAGACAGAAAAGAAGACTATGAGTCAGTCATTGAACTTACCAGAGAAAAGGGAAGGGTGATGATAAGAATAAAGATCTGGAAAAAATGAGAATGAACTTTAAAGAAGGAGAGGTGATTGTGGAATGATGATGGCAGAGTCCAACAGTGATGATGGGGACCAAGGAGGATGACATATCGTTCTTTTGACCTTCTGTGTCGTTGGAGATGAAATAAACCAACCTTAGAAAGTCTGCCAAGAGACATATCTTCACAAGAAAGATGGGCTTCAGAAAGCCACAATAAATGAACTGGATATGAGAAAAAGAGATATAGGATTATAGGATCATAGATTTAGATCTGGGAGGGACCTTGGAGGACATCTCATCCAAACTCCTCATTTTATGGATGAGAAAATCGAAATCCAGAAAAAAATGAAGTGTGTCTGCAGTCATACAAATAGTGAGATGGAATTTGAATTCAAGGATGAATCCTATCCTGGGATGTTAGATTCTGGGACACAGCTCCAGTTGCCCTGGGCTTGTTCCACTTCTCCCTACAACTCTTCAAACTAATGAAAGACAAGTTCTTCTGACATAATTTCTACTGCCTGGGCCCTGGAGCTGATATCAGGGATGATTCAATAAATAGTATGGGATACTTGAAATGTTAATGCCAGAGAGAACTTAAGAAGTCATGAAGTCTATCTAACCCTAGATGGCCTTTAACAAATGAAATTATTGTTCCCTAGGGTATTTTCAAGCTCAAGCTCCTTCAAACTCACTCAAGAGTTTCATGGAAGAACTAAGAACACACAGATTCTGCTGAAGCTCATAAAAAAAAACAGCAAAAATAGTTTCTACTACTACCACTTATCTCAGGGTCTAAAATGGCCAAACAGTTTGGAATATCTGCACAAAATACTATATAGTACTGAAAGCATGGAACGCGAGCCCTCTATATAACTGGAGAGTATTCTTGGATGGTCCCAGGGCTGATGACTTCAAAGAAAAACTAAGTCTGCCTTTAGGATTGCCTGCAATCCCTGCAGGCCCAGTCTGTAACCCATCTCTCATCACATTCCTCCAAATTATGTCATCATCTGATTCATCTTTCTGTTCCTCATATCATTACTCCTTCATCTTGTCTGACCGTGTAATGCCCCTACAGTAAAATATTCTCTTCTACCTCCAGTTTAATTCAGTGATTTTCTTTTTTAAAATTTATTTTTAGTTTTCACCATTCACTTGTATAAGATTTTGAGTTTCAAATTCTCACCCTTCCTTTTCCTCCTCCCTCCCAAGATAGCAAGCAATCTGATTTAGGCTATACTGTTTCCACATTAGTCACATTATGAGAGAAATATCAGAACCAAAGCGAAAAACCATGAAAAAGTGAAAATAGTACACTTTGATCTGCATTCAGACTCCATGGTTCCTTCTCTGGATGTGGATAGCATTTTCCATTGTAAGTCCTTTGGGATGGTCTTAGATGATTATATTGCTGAGAAGAACTAAATCTATCAAAATTGATCCTCACTCAATATTGCTGTTGCTATGCACAATGTTCTCCTGGTTCTGCTCACTTCACTCAGCATCAGTTCATGTAAGTTTTTCCAGGTTTTTCTGAAATCTGCCTGCTCATCATTTCTTATAGCACAATAGTATTCCATTACATTCCTATACCACAACTTGTTCAGCTGCTCTCCAATAGATGGACATCCCCTCAATTTCCAGTTCTTTGCCTCAGTGAATATCTTTTTAGTGTCTACTACATACGAGACAACACTCCCCTCCCCCCCCAAAAAAAGGAAAAAGAAAAGAAAGAAAAAAAGTTTATTATTTATGTCTTATCTTCCCAATGAGACTATAAAACCCTCAAGGATAAAAGATTGTGACTAAGACTTCTTTAGATCCCTGTGCCTACCAACAGGACCACAGACGTTGAGTACTCAGTAAATGTTTATTAGAGCTATGAGTACCCTATAAGATTATGTTGTTGGTGAGGACTCACAGTGAAGCAGAAACTAGTGACAATTCACAGATGGAAGGCTCTTGGCTACTTTAGTTTCTAATTGTGTCTAGGGAACCTTTCAAAGGACCTATAACTCCTCAAATGTCCTTAGATACTTTGTACCCATCAATGTTATCAGAGAAAATATAATTTTGCCAAGAACCCATTTTCTTCACCAAAAAGCACATTCCACCAGAGCACTCTTTGCTACGTTAAGAAACTCCTGCACTTGAAATCTATGTGCCAGACCTTTTACTTAGAGAAAATATGGACATTTTTCTCTTAATAATGCCACAGAGAAATAATGAAATGGTAGCATTACAAAAATATAATTAGGTCTTCAAAAAAATCCCCGCTGGAGCCCTATAAAAAGACCACAGGTGTTCGTCATTATTTTTTATTTAGCAGACAGTTTTAGCCATTGTTTGGTTTTTTTTTCCCCATTTATTAAGTCCTGGTATTTTAGGATGATTTGTATAGAATAATGACAATAATTTCCTATTTGCTTGTCACTTGAGAGCCTCTTTAATTACAGATATTCATTTTCACAAGTTAACTTGGTAAACATGTCCATTCATTATGTTCCCTGTTCATTAAATCAGTTAGCACAGCTAGTAACCATATTAAGTATTTTCCTGTCGGGTTTCAGCAATGTATCTTCATCGTTTTCCAATTCAATTTCTAGTAAAGACATAGACGGGGCTGCCTGGAGTGTTCCTTGTGTTTACTTCCGAGGAGAGGGGGGAATACTGCCAGTAATGGTGGTGCAGTAGGGAATGCAGGAGCCTTCAACCACCAGAGAGTAAGGGAATGATGGCTGTAGAAGACCATGGAGGCCATCTAGTGCAACACCCTCATTTTTACAGTTCAGGAAAATGACGTACAGCCAGGGAAAGGGACTTGATTTTGGTCACAAAGATAGTAAATGGTAGGTCTGGATTTTCAACCCACATCCTCAGGTTCTAAATTCAGTGTTCTTTCTACCAAAATACATTGGTTGCTACTGACCGTCTCTGACCATTTTGTTTTCACTGGCACATTTGATTTTACTAAGTTCTCCCAATGGATGTTTTTAAATGGCATGTGTGCCATACAATCTCACTAATGCAACCCAATGGAAGACATTGGGTAAGCTGGATCGTTTTAATCAGGCTTTCAATGTGCACCCCAGTTTTACTCACCTTCCCAATTTAATTCGACAAACCTAAAAACAAATACTATGAGAAAAATGGGCAGCTAGGTGATGCAGTTCTTCCTCTTTATAAGTTCAAATCTGGCCTCAGACACTTCCTATGTTTGACCCTGGGCAAACCACTTAACCCTGTTTGTCTTAGTCCCTCATCTGTAAAATTAGCTAGAGAAGAAAAGGCCAAAGCACTCCAGTATCTTTGCCAAGAATATCCCAAATGGGGTCACAAAGAGTCAGACACGACTGGAATGACCAAGCAGCAACAACAATGTGTAAAACACAGGAGAAACACAGACAAAAACAAAACAGACCTAGTCTTAAGGAACTTTCATTCTACTGGGGTGATGTGACACTCATGCAGAAGGTAAGTAATAAAAGTAAATTTAAATTAATAAAAAGTAAATTCAAAAAGAGAGAAAACTAACTAGGGAGCATCAGGAAATGTTTTGTGTAGGAAGAAAACCCTACCTGAGCTGTCAAATCCATCTGATTAAACATTTAAGAAGAAAAAAAAAAACAAATGCATAAGCCAATCATCATTGACGATTAGCTGCTTTAACTCATCCTATGCTCAAGAAGACACTGTCCCTGCCTTCCAGAAGACAGGACACTATTCAAAAGTCAATGGTCATACGACATGCACTCATCTAAAATTAATCAGGGACAACCCTTACTCCAGCAGACCCATAGAGACATGCCCTATAACTTCTTGCAAGTGCTGATTGTGTTTCTAACTAGAACATATTTAGTACTACAAGTTCCTGTACGATTAGACAGCCAACTCACAATCAGCATGGTGGAACTTGGAACTAAAGGAAGAGAGGAACAGGCAAGATGTCACTCAGTGGAAGAATAAATGAGAATTTAATGGCTTACTATATTTTATATTCTAGATCTAGACACTGTTGGAGATACAAAACAAGTAAGTAAAATAGTCCCTACCCTTAAGGAGCTTACATTCTACTGGAGGAAGATAACACAGAGATAGAGCTGGAAAGTGTTGAAGTGAGGAGTGATACATGCCATGAAAATGACTGGAAAAGGATGTAGTGAGCTTGAGATAAAGTAAAAGCTCATCATTCAGAGCTCAGATCCCAGGAACACAAGGGTGGTAGTCGTGAAAATGGTCAAAAAGGGGGGTGCAACCAAAAAATTTCACAATAAAAAATAAATTTCAAGTCTAAGTCAACAGTTTATTTATTATAAACAGTATATATTGTATCCTGATTTCATTCTTTTACTATCATTAATGTTCTAGCACTAAGCATCTCTATCAAGTTCTACAAGCAATCAAAGGGCCGGAGGGGATCCTGTCTCTGTCTTGGAAGAAGCTTATAATCTAGCTAAGGTGATTAGACAGGCACCATGAGACAAAGGAGAATTCTCAAGCAGCGTGCAAGTGGCTGAATAGTGCACAAGTTGTACCCAAAACTGCCAAGAGAATTCATAGAAAGGGATGGTGGAATAGTCAGGGGAAAACTCCAAGGAGAGTAGCCCTTAGTCTTGTCTGCGAAAATCTGAACCCACAACGTAAGCCATTTGAAACGCCATTTGAAAAGCCATTTGATTGACATCAAAGAGAGGATTCATTAGAGATGTCTTTTGAAGAGCAAGCTCTCTTAAATTTATTTAAATCAGGGTTCCACCTCTATGAGAGTTAGCATGGTGTGCTGGACAGAGAACTGACCTTGGAATCACAAGTGCTACCTCTGGCACATACTGGCTGTGACTAGAACTGGTTCAAAACCTTTTCCAGATCTGAACAGCAGTGTCCCAGGTAACTCCCTAAAACAAGCTGCAAAGTAAGTGCCAATCTGCCCTGGCAAAGGAAATTTCATTCCCTTCCCATGTATAATATACATTATTACAATGTATGTGATAATATATAATTATTATAAGTAAAAAGAACAACGTAATCACAGGTCAAGTCCATTTGTACACAACTTTTCAGAGAAAATGTGATGTAGTGCAAGAATTACTGAACTTGAAGTCAAAGGACCTGAATTTAAATTCAGACTTTTCTGCCCCTTAACCCTACTTTTGATGCTTCCTACCTAGGTGACCTTGGGTACTTAACCTCCCTATGCCTCAGTTTCCTCATCTGTAAAATGAAGGTGTTGGACAAATTCCTCTCTAATGTCCCTTTCAGCTCTAAAGCCTACCACCTTATTTCTATTGCCTAAAGCAGTAGAGGATACCTGAAGCCCTCCAGGCCAAAGTCCAGTCTTTGGGAAATCCCTCAGAGTCTGTTGTAATGGAACTGGGCCTGCAACTGTGTTAAGCAAATAAAGCTGTTAAGTCCTCGGGCTTCCTGCCAGGTCCATCAACACTCTGAGGTCTGAACAACACAAGGGATTCTTGTTTCAGGAGGCAAAGGTCACTCTGACAGGCTGCAATCCATTAGGCAGTAATGGTTGCCTCTTGGCACCGCCAAGTGGACAAGGCCCAGGAAATGTGGACAGTGAACTCAATAAAATTAAAATGCTATGGGGGAAATACTGTGATGGCAACAAGGATAACCTTCTTGGTGTCTTTTGCTGCACTAATGGATCTGCTCATGGCACAGATGGCAGTTTTCAGAAGTCATTTTTTCTCTAACAAATTCATGACCAAACTAAAAAGGCCACTATCAACTTCATTATGTTTTCCAATTGACTTGGTTTAAGGGTTATTCTTTTATTATAGCTCTTAAGCTTCCATTTCTTTCTTAAAGCATTTCCTTTAAAACCAATTTTCACAACACTTTTCTTAAAAAACATTATTCAGTGGTTATACTAATGGCAAGTTAACTGATGCAGGCTGATGGACATGTGTTACAGGCAATTGGATCAGTCATTTTCCAGGCAATGTAGATAGAGTGCTGGATCTGGAGTCAGTAACAGTGGAGTTCAAGTCTCACCTTTGATATTAAGTATCAATTATGTGACTTTGTACATTTCTTGTAACCTCTCTGAATCTCATTAATAGATAACCCAAAGTAAGAGCTAAAGGCTTGATCATTGTTGTCAAGTAGAATGTAAGCACTCTGAGGGCAGAGACTTTTTTTTTGTTTTATTTTGTCTTTATATACTCAGCAATTCACACAATTCTTTGTGTGAATTAAATGCTTTTGGGATTAGATAGGTTCCTACTTCAAAATCTGTCTTAGTTCTTGATTTTCAGGTGATATCAATCATACCAAAAAATCAACAAGCATTTATTAGGGACTGGGCTGGGCACTGTGCTAAGCCCTGGGAATAGATAAAAACTGAGGCCAACAGACTGCCCCTGACCCCAGGGAGCTTACTATGGTGTAATGGGGGAAGACGATATACAAAGGGGAGAATGAAGGATGGTTGGTCAGAGCCCTTTCTCCAATCAAATGTCCTAGGAGGAACTCACCAAGAAGAGAAAGGGGTTACAGAAGCTGAAGGAGAAAGCAGCTAAAGCAGAGAACTCACAAGCAAAATATAATGGAAAGTGGAAGGAAGAAACGCCTGAGTCAGACCCATCTGGTCATTCAGATTTAAGTTTGGGATAAAAAGAGATACTTGAAGACCATCCAGCCCTTCCACAAAACTCATGCCTCTGACTCTAACCTTCACCGCAGAGCAGAAGATGTTCCTTTTAGTCAGAGACCAACATTCGTGGAAGACAGTACTGAACTTGGAGGCAGGAAAACCCGAGTTCAAATTCTACCTCAGACAGTCCCCAAGTGACCCTGAACAAGCCCTTATCCTCAGTTTCCTTGTCTATAAAGTGAAGTTAATAACAGCACCTACCTCTCATAATTATTGTGAAGATCAAGTGAAATAATGTATGTAAAGAATTTTGCAAACCTTAAAGATATATATATATATATATATATATATATATATATATATATACACACTATTGTTGATACTAGTATTACTATTAGTCATGCAAGCCACAGAAAACAGATCCAGTTTCCGATGTAGGAAGAGAAATGTCCCTTCACTTAGAGTATGTTGATGCTCAGTGAGCATGTATCCTTAACCCTGGCATTTGAGACCTTAAACAATCTGACTTCAACCTTCTTGTCCAGCCTGATTTTATACTATTTCCCCTCATGTAGTCTATTCTCCAGATTGCAAGAGTGGGGAACCTGTGGGCTCGAGGCCACCTGCAGCCTTCTAGGTCCTTGAGTGCCGCCTTTTGACTGAGTCTAAGTTTTACGGAACAAATCCTTTTATTAAGTGGATTTGATCTGTGAAGTTTGAATTAAGTCCAAGGGACACACTTGAGGATCTAGAGGGCTATATGTGGCCTCTAGGCTGCAGGTTCCCCACCCCTGCTCCAAACAAGCTAAACTACTTTCTATTACACATTGTGGTCCTGTTTTGTTGTGTTGGCTCATATCATCCCCCAAGTCTGGAATGGGTTATTTCCCTTCTCATTTTTTTGAAGTTCTTCTTTCCTGCCCTGATAGCTTCCCAAGCCACCACTAACCCTCCAGGTGATAGTAATCTCTCCCTTTTTTGAATTTTCCATAACATTTCAGTTTGGCCTTTCTTTTTCCCCACTTATTTTACTGTCCCTTATTTCAGAATTATTTGTGCACTTTCCTGAGAAAAGGAGCTATTTTTATATGTACAAGGCCTGCCATAGAACCTGCACAGAGTAGGTGCTTGATAAATGTTTGTTGAATTGAAATGCCAGAACCTAACAGCATTGCCCCTTGAAGGGAAGGTGGTGGTTATAAGTAAATCTGCCTTAGAAAGGACTTCAGAAAGAATGTGCCTGTTATTACTAATAGCACTGAATTGACCATGTAATAAGATTTTTCCTGGGTCCTTGAATCCTCCCCTCATTTCATTACCCCATTTTCATATCAGTATCTGCTCCTGTATTTGACAATGTACTTTTCAACCAAGTTCAACTAAGTTTACATATCTTCTCCCACTTCTGTGTTCCTTGGCATGGCATCTCTCCAAGTCTCTGGCTTTGAACCTTGGTCTTGCCTCTAACCACAACTTGTCTTCTCACACATCTCACTTCTACCCCTGCTTACCCCCACTTTGTATACATTACAAAGATACTCTTGTCTTTTCATCTCCAGCTGAAAGCCTTGCTTAGCCAATACCAATAAAGGCACCATAACCCTAGAGCCACATCATTGTTTTAAAAAGATTCTCCTGTGGCCTGCCATTCTTTCCAAGTTGTATCCCATGAATTTTTTAATTGGCCAGCAGATGACACCTAATAATAACACATATTTATAGACTATGTCATGGTTTACAAAACACTTGCTCACAACTACATTGGGAAAAAGTGTTATCATCTCAACTTTACGGATTCACAAAATGAAGTTCAGAAAATTCCAGTAACTTGCCCAAAGTCATACTTATTAAAGCTGGGAATTGTGGGTGATATCAGATAACTCTAGGGGAGAAATACAACTTTCCAACATCTGTTTATAATTAATACTTACCTCTTTGGAGTACAATTTAGAGTGCATCTGGTCATCTTCCTTATTTGATAACTGACTTTGAATCTGTTTGGCATGCCCTGACCCCTGGTTGTATTTGTGAAAGAGTGTGGTATGGTTAATAAATACTGAAGTAAGAGAACAGAGGCAAGAACAGGGTGTAAAGATTAGTTATTATATGTGTCCATATGTGGAGTGAGGATAAATACTGGAAAGTAAGTATAAGGAAAATCCTCCAAGTGCCACCCTTAAAGACAATTTTGTGTCCAAAGCAGACTAGAACACACACCTACTGCCTGTGGAGCTGAATAGAGAAGTTGTAGACAAAGCAGTAACCAGTGTTGGGTAACTAGGACTTTGACCCAAAGAACTGTCATTCTAAGGAATATGGTTTCTCCTCATGCTATCTCTTCATTTCATCTCATGGTCTTCCATCATGCCCACATCTCTCTATGTGTCACAAATGATCCCAGGCCACTATCCCCAGTGTCACAGTACCATGACACCTCTCCCAGGTACCTTCTTCCCACCAACACCCATGGGGACAGAGGCTGGCTAGACTTTCAAGGAGATGATCCATCCTGTCTCCTAGTGAAATTATGCCCATGGTCATTCTGTCCTCTATGGCATCATTGAATTTGACCACAGGTTCAATTATTCCTAGTTATGGCTCAGGTTGGAGATCTTGGATCCCATACCAACATCACAGAGAGAGATCATTAACGTTGGTGAGATTGCAATGATCAGATTCCAAAAGTTATATACATCTCATCGATCCCCAATAGTTTCCACATGGGAAAGAGAGGCATTGGGGAGAAAGCAATGGACCCAGAGTAAGAACATAAATGTAATTAATGGTGGGTGTACAGTGATCACAAATACATTTGGAGTGGAAGAGAGCTCTCAAAGGGGAGAGATATATAATAGCAAAAATTGCATATAAGATTAAAACACAGATTTTATGACTCTAAGACTACTTCTCTTTCTCCTATGCCAGAAATTATAGTCAGTTCCACAAGATATTTTGCAAACCCTGCTTTTGGTAGGCATAAGCATCCAAATCAAACTCAGACTTCTATCATGAGCCAAGGGGGTATCATTAGTGAACCAATGAGATTTTTGTTAAAATCCAATTTAAATTATCCTAGCGGACACGTCTTAGAATTGGCTCCTGATCCATTTTGCAAAACTTCTGTACTGTTATATAGTATGATCCAGGAAAAAAAATCTAGCTTAATTAAAAACTTAACTGGAGTAAGCAATATTTTTCACGAGGAAAGAGCCCTGAATTTGGACCCAAATAACTTAGGTTCAAAACCTGGCTCTGTTGCTTGCTCCCTGGCAGCAACTAAAGCATATTACAGTCTTTCTGGATCTCAATTTTCTCATCTGTAGAATGAGGGAATTGACCTAGAGGGTGTCTGAAATTGCTGCTAGCTCTAAATTCTACGCTTCTATGGATTGTTTCATTATCATGTACCACTAGGCCCCAAACGAATCTGAATTGATTATTCCTGAGTAAATATAAATGGTCAGCTCCCTATAGGCTATCCAAAAAGGGCTAGGGACTATGAGTGCACCTAACCTGGATTCCAAATCTTTTCCGTTCTTGCTATGTCCTCCATCAACAGGGAGCTTGGTGGGGTTTGTGTAAACAAGAGCAGTTGTGAATAACTTGTATCCTTGACTGTGTGAGAGAATCAGCGATCGTCCTCAGCAGTATTTCATTGTGACATGGAGTGTGCCCAATGCAGCTGTTCATGGCATATGGCGACATGACACAGCAGCCTGCAATCTCTGGCAACAAGACCTCGGGCAAAATTTTCTTTTGTTTGTTTGCTTAAACTGATCCCACTCTGCAAAATGTGCCACAGTGAAGCATTTGTGAGCAATTAGAATGGCTTTTAAAAGACAGGTTGAGTTGTTTGAGAGAGTCGTTTTGAAAAGACATTTTGCCTTTTTGGAAATGGATAGCAATTATTTTTGATTCAACGTGTCTTTAATTTTTTAGCTCTTGTGTGAATAAAGGACAGTGATCACTGGGCACAGAGATTTTAATGACAGTAAAAAAGGCTTCATGATTGATCATTACAGATCACGCATTCCAGGGAGGGATCATAAAACATGCCAGCGTGGGAGACCCTGTCATAGCAACATGAGGGCATCACCCAGTGTCTTTGTGCAAAGAGGGCAAACCTTGAACAAAAGAAAAACAGGGACAAAGGGCCACAATTAGAGGTACCTTTTGAAATAGGGGAATAAAGACTCAGAAAGTGGTATATTTAAACACTTTTGAATGTATTTGAAACTTTCATATCATTTTTCAAAACCTGGCTTTTAATGAGGGACACTGAAGATAAAGAGATACCAAAAAGAAAAAAAAAATCTGAATGAACAATCAGGAGAGTCCTTGAAAATCAGGAACATTGGAGAGGGGCTTTAGTATTTTTTAAAAGGTATTTAATTCAACTTTTTGGTAGTAACGGTTACAAATAAAGCTTTTACACACAACACTGAGCAGTCAGAAGGAAGGGGTCATCTGTCTCAGCTCACTGGATCCCCAGTGTGTTATGGTTAAAGAAAAGGACACATATATGGGCCTCATCTGAAATAGACTCCTTCAATATTAGACTCACTATCACTGTCCCATCTTTTCTGACATAGGAGTTGAGGTAGGCTGAAATATTTTGGTTCTTTAGGAGGATTTTGGTTTCATCCCAATTCTTGTGAGTGGGTGAAAAGCCTTTCCAAGTCTCCTCATACTCTCCGTCTTATTTTGATCATTCTCTCTTTCTTTCCATATCTTCCTCTCCTTTTTTTGTCAATTCTTCTCTAGGGAAATAGAAGGGAAGATAATCAATAGAAAGAGAGAAGCTATATTAATAGCTCACATTCTGTTGTATTTACAGTGGACAAAATATAAAAGCCCTGTTATCTTCATTGCACTAATGGTGAATGTCAAGTTCAAAGGGGATGAAATTGACTTGCCTGCCCATAGTCACATGGTTAGTAAGTGGGAGAGTCAAACCTGAATCCAGATCTTCTAACTCCATGTCAAAGACTCATTGAAGAGGGTCAGAACCAGACATGAGCAAAACAATGAAATAGGAAAAAGCTTTAATGCTCTTCTTTCCCCTTTAAGGCTTCTACCTCAGATCCCCCTTCTCAAAAAGTCATTTGATGATTTTACTTCTTCCTACCTATCCAGAGAGAAAAGCTTTTAAATTCTAGTTAATTGAGGAATCTGGTTATTCACCACATTTAGCCACATGGCTTCCTATTAGATAGACAGATGAGGAGTCTACAGAATGAAAATAAATCTCACCCTCTCTTTCAATGGATAAACATGGTACCTGTCTTCACTTAAATGAAAGCAAATACATTTTTAGTAAAAATTGGAATTAAGTCCCTTTTCCCTCCAGACCTTATTCTCTCTAGTCATATATAGAATATTATTTTTTTAAAAATTTGAGAATATAAGAAAGAAAGGAATCTTAACATCCTTACAGGAATGCAGCTCTACCCCACCCCTCCAGCATTGCTAACTGAAGTAATCACCATGATAATATGAGCCAGAAATAGAATTTCAAGGAATTTCCTCACTCAAACATAAGTATCAAGCAGACCCAAGGGAGTTCCCTCTCTTAGAGCATTTGGAGAAAACGTTGTAAAAAGAACAAAAGAGGTAAGGTTTCCCTAAGGATAAGAAATCTCTAAAAAGAGTAATAACATTTCTTTTCAGAAAGGAGAAGTCCAGCAATAGGGGGCAACAGCAAAGGAGCAGAAAAGCAACCTAATAGAAGAGGACAACCTAACCCTGTAGAGGAATATGGAGTCACAGCTTCCAAGCAGGCAGAAAAAACTACAAGAGATAACAGGAATTCTACCTGCTGGAATTCAACCCTAGCAGGGTGAGTTCTCCGGATCCTACCACAAACAGCATGGAAACCCATGGAAGATGGTGTCACTTTACCTGTTGAATTTTTTCCCCACATTATTTGCCTTGTTATTGTGTTTAACTAAATGCCTTTTGCTTTGAATTCATGTATCACATATATGATTCCTAAAGCGTTATATCAGGAAGTTAGGAATTTGAATAGACACCTATTCCAACATTGCCTGGCAAGTAGTAAAGTCTATAAAATGCTTCCTGACTGTACATTCTCTGAGAGCAGAGAGTGTTTCATTTTTATTACAAAATGAATGATTGCTTATGTTCTCTCTGATAGGTAATGCTCAGTATGGAACACCTAGAAATAAGGCTATTATTCTATAACCTTCAATACTTTGCAAAGCACTTCCATAGCATTTGATCCTAATCCTCAATAGTCAATCCATTAGCTTTCATTAATTTCTTACTATATGTCAACTATAGTACTAAATTCTGAAGATAAAAAAAGAAACAATGAAAAGAACAATCTTTACAAGCAGATAATGCAAGATTAAGACCAGCAATTTCCCTCCACCAACATATCAGAAACTGTTTCTGAGGTCAGATTTGGATTCTGATCTTCCTGACTCCAGACCCAGTATCCTATCTGCTACACCACCAGCTGTGGGATATTCTGAATAAGGAAAAACAAGAAAGCCAGGCTGATTATAGCACAGAGTAGATGATGACAAGTAATAATAAGGCTGTAAAGGTCATTAAATACCAAATCAAGTGGTTTATATTTGATCCTAAAGGTAATAGGGAGCCATTGAAGTTTAGTAAGCACATGAGTGACACCATCAAACCTGTACCTTAGGCACTTCACTTTGACCTCTGTTTGAAGGATGGATTAGGGAAAAGACACACGATGGGAGACCAGATAGCAAACTGTTACAATATGGTGGTGTGAGAGGACAGAAGGAAACCAGTGGGAGAGAGATTGCAGAAAAAGAACTAGCAAGACTTGGTAAATAATTGGTTATGTGAGGTGAAGGAAAAGGAAAAGTCAAGGATGAGATCAAGATTTCGAATCTGGATGACTGGAAAGAAGATAAGCGTTGCCCTCCATAGGGAAGTTAGGTGAACTTTAAATCTTGCAGTCAATGGGAAAAACTGAATTATCTGAGCTTTCTTTGTAAAAATGTAAATTCATATTTTATTGCCTAAAAACAAATCCTTACTAAGGGAGAAATAAGATAAAAGGCCTTAATGAATCTGAGATTTTATTGATTTTCCTTATCAATCATGCTAAATGCAGAAAAAGTCTTGGAGCAAATGATAGAAAGAATTAAGATTTGCCAGATGGGAAAAACAACATTCCTTTTTTTGTTGTTTGAAAAGAGCCTTGGAAAATATGCTAGGAAAAAAGAATCCTCAAAGCTATCAGCTCTATATAGAAGCAATTGTTAAAAAGTACAGCATTCCTAAGGGGCTCCCAGAACTGGAAATGACCAATTTCCCCCTGAGTTCAGCAGGAATTGTCCAAGACACTCATTTCCTGGGAGAGCACTTTGTTTTGGGCCAGTCAGCATGAATTGTGACTGCAGAGGAGACATTTCATCATTCTGCTTAGATTGCTTAAAAAAAGGTTAATGTAGATTTTAAATGGTATACCCAGAGCTCCATAGAGAGTTTGTCCGAAGATCTGTGTGGAGAGTTGGTCTAGATCATTATCCTCAGTCCTGGCTAGGAGAACAAAGGTAAGCAGAGGATGGAAATCCTATCATTGAGTTAACATTGCCTATCTACAATGTCCTCAGCAGCAGCACATTCCATATAGATGAATTTTGTTGGGCCTTTAATGTACCCAAACTTTTTCTGTTGTATATGGATACCTTTGCAGAATATATTCTATATTTTGTCCCTTTTTAATCAGAGAATGTAGAACCTGTTTTAATCTTTCTTTGATGACTCAAGCTCACACTTAAGAGCATCAGTTATCAGCAATTGTAATACAGAGATGCTCTAAGGAACTATTGAGATGTGTAATAACTGGTACTACAACAATAATCATTTATTTACTCTACTAATAAGTGGCCCCAGTTGACGTGATTTTAGAATTCTTTGGATTTCTTCTTTACCTGTCAGAGTCGTCATTCTGAGTGCAGGACACAGGGAAAGATGCAAACTCATGTCACAGATCTGCTCCTTCCTAACTAGGTGATCTTGGGAAAAATCACTTCGTCTCTCAAGGAGACAGTTTCCTTCATCTGTAAAATTAGGAAGGAGGTGGGGAGAGGGGCAGGGAGAAATGGTGGAACTAGATGATGTCTCAGGTCATTTACAGCTCTAAAATCCAATACTTCTACATCTCATTGGTATGAGTATATCCAGTTGCCTTATTTTATACACAATTGTAAGTTATGGGCCTGAGAATGGCAGAAAATGATAAATATGCTAAACAACACCTATTTTCCCAAAAGCAGGGAAGTCCATTTTCACTCGTAGGTTTCCAGGTCTGTTTTGGACATTTAAGGTTGTCAGAAATATGATCTTCTTATAAATGGGAATTTCTTCACCAAATCTTAGATACCACACATTCTCAGCCTTAAAATTATGTCATTTATAAGAAAAGGACATTTTTGAGGGTATTTGATTTGGGTATTATGGACTATCTTATTCTGATCATTTTTTGTGAGAGGAAATATTATACCCTTTTCATTTCCTTGCTTAGGGAAAGAGAGAAGGTATTTAAATCTATTATCCTATGAATGAGAATCCCATTTCAAATACTCGTTCTTTCTAAGCTCAGTAGACTTGGGCCTGTGGATCCACTACTATGGATTGGCACACCTGGAAACAAACTTTCGGTTCAAGAATACACACAGGTTCCATTAAGAACTATTGTTCTTCTGACTCTACCAAATATGACCAGAAAAGAGTTAAATAGTAACTTCCATAGCAATGAGAGAATTATTATGATGGCAGCTTTTAAAATAAATGTTAGCTTTGACTCAGTGATTTCACTGTAGGATTTATCCTAAAGAGATAACTCATAGTATAATGATAATTCTTATATTCCTCCTGAGTCCTCTGTCTCCAAAATTCCTTACTCTTTTTCTCAGGTTCAGGTTCAGTTTTGTCTAACTGAGTATTTAATTAAACAAACGATGGACTAAGACCCCGCCAGTAAAAAATATATACTGATAGATCATGCAAGGGCCATAAATCTAATAATGGCAAAGTGTTTGACACCAAAACAATATAAATAATAGGGAGAAATAGATGATAGAGTTATTCTTAGTTCCTCCTATGATCACCTTTAGTTCCCAAAAAATTAGATGGAGTAAAGAAGAAACTCCCAGGGAAAAAATGGGGTTAGGAAGGAGGAAATTCCTTCCTGTACGTGGGCAGACAGGGTGAAGAAAGAGTCACTTGTAACCCCACCCTCTCCTAGCATATTCTCCATGAATGATAAGGATACCTACTGCTATCCCTTGAGATTAGGTTAAACTTGGTTCCAAGACTGGGTTGCCAGGTAAGTTGGTTTCCTGAATTCTGATCCTGAATACTTTCCAGATGCATCAACTGTTACTGCAACACCTGCATTTTTTCTTCTGTGGACTGGGCTCCCCACATCTGACTTTTCAAGTTTAGTTCTCTGCTCACAGCAGTTTCAGAAAGCCTTAGAACACCACCTGCCTTTTCATCAAGATCCCTGACTACTACTTCCATTTTAATGTTCCAAATTTTTGCCTCCTAATAACATTCAGCCACATGTAATATAGATTCTAATGTACTGAGCTATACTCCAATGGGCACTTGAAGATATGCTATAGAACTTTTTTATACATAGAGACAATCCTTATCCATGCTACAAACTCTCCCCAGTTTAAATATATATGTATAGCTAATACTATCACACCACATATTATATTATATTGTAAGAACATATCATAAACTTCCACTAATTTGAATATAACAGTCACAGGCAATTATTCCAAATGCATAAGCCAATGAAGATATATACTTATAATTATAAGATCAGCAATAACTAGGCTAATAAACAAAACCCATTCAAAACCTAACCCATCATCCATTTGTGGGACAAAAGGAAAAATAAATGGTAAAGAAAGGAAATGAACAGTGGGGATACTGTGTGACCTGTGGTGATTACAATAGTCCTGAAGGTTTGGAAGGAACACTGAGATGCTGGCCAGATGAGTCCTGGTGATATCGTTTATAGGGTTAACTCTTCAGACAATGCGATGAAACTGCTTGTATGCATCTAAAATGAGTGAGGTGACGGCACTGTGTGTTGGCACTAGTCAAAACTATCGTGATGATCACTTGACATGAAAGACAGCCTAACCATGGCATTCCTTCATCACCCAGTGCCCATGAAAGTAAGATACATCAAAATAAATTGGAAATAATGATACCCCATCTCCTAGACTTTAGTACAGAGAAAGCCAACCCCGAAAACAGCCAAACAACGTTACTCATGAAAGGGACTAAAGATATGAATGCTTTCATTATGCCTTAATACTATATCACAACAAAGTTGAAAACATTTATCATTAGTAATAGGCAGTACTGCTTTTTGTCAAGGGTAAACTCGGTTCTAAATTGTTGACCAGTGACGTACAATCACAACATATGACTATATCTTTAAGCCTAGATTAGAAGACATAGATTAAATTGTAGAGTTTCTAAAATCTGAAGAGTCCTTGAAAATAGGCGGTGACCTAGTCTCCTTTCTACACTCTCAGTGTCTTCAGACTCTGTCCTATAGTCTGAATCCTGGGCCTGTGGATGACCTATGAATCCTTAAGTATAGGTGGCCTTCATTGTCTTGAGACCTCTTCATCTAGGGTATTTAACACCCCCATTCATTCATAAGTTCTCTGGACAGAGGAGTCAAGGCAGGCTTCCACAATCCCAAAGACAGTAGTTTACTACACTTAGTTTACATAAGCTGGATCATGATCCAGACTCTCTTCCATGTGGCTCATTATCTGACATCAAATGACTATCTGCAACTAAAGTATGCCTTCCTAGAATGCATTTCCTCAATTCTCCATCATTTTGCCCTTCTCACTTGCCCTCACTGTCACTGCAACAATTTTTCTTCTGTGGACTGGCTTCCCCCACATCTGACTATTCCAGTTTAGTTCTCTGCCCACAGTGGTTTCAGAAAGCTAGAAGTACAACTAATCCCTCTATGGTCAGCACACAGTTGCAGTGTCTTTTCTTTGCAGGATTCAAATGGATTCCACTACCATTTTGCAGACTGAAATGTTATACAATTTCTTAACTACTTTGTAGAACACGCCTGGGCCACCATCTTCTGTTTTCTCTAGACATCACGATTTCATAGCAGAAAAGGAGAGGAACATCTTGAATAGCAACAAGAAGGCAAGTGTGACTTTTGGATTCATATTTTGGTTCCCTGCCGACTCCAAAATTCTCTTTTAACCCAATTGTTCAAAAGCATCAGGGCATTGGAATGAGTTTGGGTACCACCATTGCCTTTACATACCATGTGTGTTCAACCAGTTATGATCCAATATAAGATTCAATTAGATAGATCCAACCTAAACCACTATCTTAATGTCAGAGTGCCCTCTGAGGGGAGCAAACTGAGTCTCTAAAAGTCATCCTCCCCCTTTTCTTGGCCTGTATGACTCAATTCTCATTGACCTTCATCTTACTCTTACTTTCATTGCCAATCATCCAAAAACAATCACGTTATAGAGAAATAATTTCACATTGCAATATTTATGTCACATAATGTATACTTTTGGCAGGAAGTCCCTAAATTTCAGCTCTTCTTTCTCAGGTTAGCAGCCAGGTTCCCTGCCTATCCCAAATCACCTTCAATCTTAATAGGGATCATCAAGGTTCTTGATGTTGAGGTCTATGAGATAAGACAGACGTATCCACACTGGTCTTCTTATCCAGTAATGTACACCGAAATCAGAGCTGGCCAAGGCTATGGTTGTCAGTTTTCAGTTTGGTACTTGAAAAATATGTGAGTTGATCGTTGTCCATCCAAACCTGAAACCCAAGCTCTATACACATGGTCTAGGAACATATCAGTAACAGTCCACTTTAAAGCTAAGAATTCTAATTTGTGAAGCTGGATACCACTGCAGAGTTACAGAGCTGCACTGGCAAGTGGAGCAGGCTTCTGTTGCATATCAGTCTCTTAGTATAAAACTGTTCTAAAGCCCTCTATGCTGGTACATCCAAAGGTTTGCTTGGATCTGCAAAAGTCAGTAATGGTGTTTATGTGAGGCAGTTAACAAAATCCTCAAAGGTTTGCTTATTCCTCTTGTCCCAATAGTCTCTGGATGTTGCCAGAGGGTTTGGACCAAATTATCCCTCTTTTCTCTTTTGCTTTGTTACTTCTCAGAAGTGAGATTATTAAGAAGATTTGCAACAATGGTATGGTTTTCTACAAATTCCCTTCTGAGGAAACTTGGATCCTAAGGTAGGACTATAAGTCTGGAAAACTGTTTAGGCACTTGGTAACTCACTAGAGCAGGGATATTTGACTCTCTAGTCATCTCTCTATGTCCTGAGGGGCAAAAAATGGGATACATTTAATCCTTTTTTAAAATTTTAGCTAATTTTTTGTTTTTGCTTTTACTTTTATATGGGACAAGGTGGGCAGAATACGGGGAGAGTATTTGGCCTGAACTTTTAGCCTATGTTCACTCAGCACACTTATAAGCACCAAAGCAAATGGGAGCCCAGAAACCTTATGCACCTATATGTTTTGGGTATATGTCAAGACCAAAGCGCCCCCTCATCCCCCCTGTTATAGAATATCTGGACCCTCACAAAGAATTGGTAATTTAGGCAGTGCCAATAACAATAGCTGGGCAGCTAGGTGGCATAGTTGATAGAGTACCAGGTCTGGAGCCAGGAAAACTCATCTTCCTAAGTTCAAATATAGCCTCAGATACTGACTAACTGTGTGACCCTGGACAAGTCACTGTTTGCCTCAGTTTCTTCATCTGTGAAATGAATTGAAGAAGGAAATGGCAAACTACTGCAGTATCTTTGCCAAGAAAACCCTAAATGGGGTGAGGAAGAGTTGAACATGACTGCAACATCTGAATATTGACATCAGGTTTTAAGCAGAGCATTTTACATATGTATCTCATTTTATCTTCACAGCTGGGAGAGGTAGGTGCTGTTACTTTATAAATAAAGAATCAAAGACAAAGAGAGGTTAAGTGACTTGCCCAGGGTCACACAGCTAATAAATGTTTGAGACTGGATTGAAAAATCAGGTCTTTCTGAGAAGAAATCCAATGCTCTATACATTCTGTCAACTTGATTCCATTTTTGAAAGTACCCTGGGAATCTTGTATTTTATGGTACCATATTATGAGGCAACACCCACAATTCAGCTTTATTGTCTTATTTCCTGAATATACTCTCTAATACCATTGTTGTTTTCGAGTCTTTTCAACAATTTCTGATTCTTCCTGATCCCACTTGAGGTTTTCTTGGCAAAGACATTGGAGTGGTTTGCCATTTCCTTCTCCAGCTCATTTTACAGATGAGGAAACTGAGGCAAACAGGATTAAATGACTTGCCCAGGGTCACACAGCTAGGTAGTGTCTGAAGTTAGATTTGAACTCAGGTCCTCCTGACTCTAGGACTGGCTCTGTATCTACTTACCTTTCTCCAGCAGGGGATAAAGTCCTTTCTATGTATGGTACCCTTGTCAATTCATCAGCAAGTAGGTGGTGAAGAAAGAGAATTAATATTCACTTTATTTTCTAGAAGTTTTTAAAATATATTTATAATGCCACTTTATACTAGATGTGGAGTTGGAAGAGCCCTTAGAGGTCATCTAGTCCAAGCTAAAGACCTGAGGCTCAGAGAGTTTAAGTAACTTGTCTAAGGTCACACAAGTAACAAATATCCGAGGCAGGATTTGAATCCATGTCCTCTAACTCCAGAGCCAGAGCTCTTTCCATTATACGATGATGCCCCAGATCCTTGAAGGATGCCAACAAGGGTACAGGACTGTCTTAAACCCAGTGCTGGGCCGATGGGGAATGGAGAATGTTACACTGTTCAAACATACTGTGAGAAAAAGATTAATTTATTCAAAATGGAATGGAGGGAAAGAAGCAGTCATCCAGTTAACAAAAATAAGTTATATAAAATAGCGGCTTAATCAAGCTCTGTCTCCTGATTCACACAAAAGAAATAAACCAGAGACACTTCAAAAAACAACCATGGCATAGTAACCCAAAGAAGATTTCTAGCTAACGTGATTACAGCATATGGTATTTCACACACAAAAGGTAATTAAGAACTGTTTTCCAAAAGCACATCGGAAGCCACCTCATCAGTGACCCTGCAGGCTGGTTTGTATCAGTTACTACTCATTACTGTCAGTGCAACAAAACATCATATGACTAATACAACCCTGAGCAATGAATTGCATCATGGTGCGTTACCTCAGGAGTAAAAGAAGAGGACAAGAACTTCATCTCCGGCAGATTCTATAAACCATCTCGCACATCCTAGGGATGGAATTAGGTTTATAGATGAAGAGAGCACTGGAAAGTCAGTGTGGTGGGTAGAAACAGTGTGAAGCTGGGAATAAGGAGATCTGAGTTCTAATTTTGACTCTATTACTAAGCATGTGACCTTGGGTAAGGATGGAAACAGCTTAAATTTTATATTTCCGATGTATTTACACCTCAGAAGTGTTAAAGAGGTAAAGTAGAAGGTCCTAGCAAGGTCCTAGCTCCTGGAGCCATTAAATTATGGATTTATAATTCAATGGAGCCTTAGAAGTCAGTTAGTCTAACCCTCTTGTTTCACAGATGAGAAAAGTGAGACCCAGAGAGATTAAACAATTTGCCCAGGGTCACAGAGGCCATTAGTGGCAAAGGAAGAATCTGAGTCAAGATCCTCAGATGGAGTGGGCAGCTAGGAAGCACAATGGCTAGAGTACAGAACCTGAAGTCAGAAAGACCTGTGTTCAAATCTTACTTCAGATACTTACTGACTGCGTGACCCTGGGTAAGTCATCTAACCCTGTTTACCTTGGTTTTCTCATCTGTAAAATGAGAAGCAAAGGGAAAACCATTCCAGTAGGTTTGCCAAGAAAACCCCAAATGGGGTCACAAAGAGCCAGGCATACCTGAACAACAACAAACTTCAATTCAGATCCCAACTCACTCTCTGTGGATAAGGAACTTACTTGACCTCTCTGTGACTCATTTTCTTTCCTTGTAAAATTAGAGGGTTGGACTAGATTCATATATTTTAATAGGTATCCTCTAGAGCTGGGATTAGATTTGTTTTGCTTTGTCCCAGAGGGTAGAACTGGGAACAAAAGGTTCCAAGTTGCTAAGAGACAAATTTAGGTTTGGTCTAAGGAAATACTCCACAACACTTAGAGTCATCCTAAGGAAGAATGGACTGCCTCAAGAGGCAGCAGTTTCACCTTCATTGTAGGTCTCTACAAAAAGACTGGTGATAAGTCATCAAGTAGATTACAGACGAGATTCTGGGCCAGGTAAGATGGTCTCTGAGTTCTCTTCCCATTCTATTTTGTGATTCCATGATGCCAAGGGTCCTTCTAGATCTAAATCCTCTGATCTTATGATAATTCTACACCTGCCTACCTACTTAACAAAACAGGTTCCAAATGTATAAAAGTACTATGCAATTTATAAAAAGTTACTAGAATAATGATAACTGCCAATTTCTCACCACTGGAGAACAGGGATCCATGTCTTGTCTTGTCTTGGTTTATAAGTTAAGATGAGTTTGGTTTGGGAGCCACATTCTGGGAAAAGACTGAACAGTACAATATCACAGGTGTTACAGGTTGAGTTCACATATGGAGATCGTGTGTGGGAGGCAAGCTGCCTGATTTAACCATTAGGTGCCTCTTTCAAGAAGCCCTACAAATATAACACACATCTGAGGGGTTCTTAGCATGAAGAGAGAAAGGGAGGAGAGGGAAGATAAGGAGAGAGACTAAGGAGGAAAAAAGAAAGATGGAGGAAGAATTTTGGAGGAAAGGGGGGGAAAGAAGCTGGGGAGAGCCAGAGAGCAGCATAGAAAAATATGTATAAATTTCCAGTTCACCATTGTGTGTGTTCATCCTTCAATGTCAAAGAAGACCATGCCATCAGAGAAATAATGACATGACTTGCTTTTGTTTTGAGTGAGGGAGAGCTGTGCAGGTCACCAGCCTCACTTCTCCTCCAGAGCCATCTGAATCCAGTGATTCATCAGGATGACTGGAAATAACCCAGGATGAGGCAACTGGGATTAAGTGACTTGCCCAAGGTCACACAGCTAGAGAGGGTCAAGTGTCTGAGGTGAGATTTGAACTCAGGTCCTCCTGACTCCTGCACTGGTGTTCTATCCACTGCACCACCCAGCTGCCCTTCCAATTTACCATATGATGCAGTATTCAAATTTTGCCTCCTAGTTGACAGGCAATGGGTGAAGGCAACTTTATCTTGAAGAAAAATGTTTAAGTTGCACATGACGACATAAGGTCTTATTATCTCACCTTTTGGTTTCTTATTCTGATGATATACAGGACCATGTCAACCAAAATGCCTAGAATTATAGCACACAATTCTATTCAGCTTGTAGTACAAATTCACTGGCACAGCTGATTTTTATTTTAATTATTTTTATAGAGTGGAAAGGAACAGCCTGATTTATTACTGAGCTGGACTCCAATGGCAATATTATTATAGTTGCAACAGATGAATAAACCAATATATTTCTTAAAGCCATAAAACAACCAGTAACATGTCAGAGAAAATTGTTCTCAAAAACCACTGCAAAAAAAAAAAAAGTCCAAGGGGGAACCAAGGAGGAATAGCAACCCTCTGTACCTTCCGGCAGACAGCCAAAGAAAACAGGACTTCTGAAGTCCAGGGGAAAAAGTCTAGGTAGACAAAGCTAAATTTCCATCTCCCTCATGAAATTAAAAGCCCATTGAAATAATAATTTATATTATTGTCTCTGTCTGTGACATGTTTATTCCACCTGAATGTGCTTTTCTTTAAAAAAAATGGCAGCCAAAAAGATTCTTGTTCTCCCGTTATCCAGAGTTTGACATATTGATGCAGCCTTCTGCTCCTAGCTGCAGGATTAAGTTGATCAGAACTATGTGTTCCAGTGACATTTTAATGCTTGATCAGAATAGAACTGTGCTTTGCAATTTATTTTGAAGGTGGAATGAGAAAGGAGGGGTAAAAAATAAGAAGGTGATTTTTACATTACATCTCTGCTTATCTATAGCATACATACCATCCTTGCATAAGACTATCACAATGGCAAGCTGACCTCATCCAGTAGGTAAAAGTCAAGTGTGGAGTTAAAGGCTTTCAACTGGAAAGGCTGAAATGGATTAGATGAACTTCACCTGTAGACACGGCCATCCTTGAGATTAACTCGAACTTCTCATGGCTATATTATCCACAGAGATGATAATGTTGATTTCACGAGTTTATTTTTTTAATTTGCCTTTCTCTCGGCTACATACTTCAAAACATGGACTTAACCCTTCCTGAAAATGGGATGAATGGATTCAAGGACATAAAGAGCGGTCTAAGCTTCCTGGACCTAACTATATTAACAGTCATTTGATAGTCACCATTGATAGGTCATACCATTTGACAATTCATTCTACCTATCTCAGGTTGGGGTTGGGGGGAGGGAGGCCTACTTTCCTACTGGTGCTTCACCAATCCAACTCAATCCGGCCTCAGACACTTAATGAGTGACCTAGACAAGTCACTTAACTTCTGTTTGCCTCATTCTGCCCAGTCCTTATCTCTAAAATGAGATTAATAATAGCATCTGTCTCTCAGGATTGTCATGAGGATGAAATGTGATGCTATTTGTAAAGCACTTAGCTCAGTGCCTGCCCCATAGTAGACATGGTTGGTGGTGGTGGTGGAGGAGGTGGTGGTGGCTGGACACCTACAAGTTGCCAGGCACTGTGCTCACCTCCCCAAATTATGTTTTACTTCTTTAAATTGACCTGTTTAAATGCAGTCAGAAAGAACTGGCCTGGAATCTGACTTAGATTTTGCTAGCCAGATGACCCTGGCAAGTCACTTAAGGCATTTCCTTAGTTTCTTCATCTGTAAAATGATTTCTACGACACTTCCCAGCACTAAATCTACAATTCTAGGATCCTGTAAGTCCTCCTCTGATGCCTCAAAGTAATTTCAAGGTGACCCTGGACCCCTAAAAGATTTGCCAGCAGAATGTACATTCTGGCTTGTTCTATCCCAAGCTGGAAAGACTTCAAATGAAGCCCCAGCTGTCTGAGGACCAGTCCAGCTAAATAGGGAGAGGCTCATCACCAGATCATTGGCTGCTAAAGGGAAGATTTTATTTTTTTGGCGACAGAGCCCCATGAAGCAAATAACAGTCAAGTGCCACTGTGATAAAGAAAATCTGAAATTATTCTTTGTTATAGAGTGTATGAAGTCAATGCCCTAGGACTAAAATTCCTGGCATGTCCAGCTACCCCACCAGGGTCATCAAAACAAACAGACTGTCACTCTCAGGGCCAGAGTAGCGCAATAAGTCAAATCAGCTGTGAAGACCAATGAAACTGAGAGAACTAAGGGAAACTTTCTCTTAGTCTTCTGTGTCCCGGACCATTCCCTTCAGGCACTCTCCAAAGTGTCACAGGGAAACTTCCTATAGATGTTACATTCCCTCTCCCATGACATTCTTGGGTCAAAACTGGCCTGCCATTTGTTATCTCCCTCAAACTCAGTGACTTATTCAGCCAACCTACTCTCTTCTGATGCCACAGTACTTTCTCCTCCAGCTCATTCCCCAAGTTCATGTTCTCTCAGATCTCCTATAGAAAGGGAAACAGGCAAGGGTGCTATGAGACACAAAAGAGCTAATGGATGTAAGTTGTTGTTCAGTTGTGTACAACTCCTCATGACCCCATTTGGGGTTTTCTTGACAAAGATACTGGAGCGGTTTCGCATTTCCTTCTCCAATGGATTAAGGCAAACAGAGGCTTGACTTGCTCAGGGTCACACAGCTAGTAAGTATTTGAGGCTGGATTTGAACTCAAGTCTTTCTGCCTCCAGACCTAGCCCTCTATCCAGTGAACCATCTAGCTGCCTCCAATGGATTTAAAACACTTAGCAAATCTTAAAACCCGATATAAACTCTGGTTATTATTAATTAGCCTGCTGTCCCCAGGCCTCCAGTCTGGCTATGACTTAATCCCCTGATCCTTCTACTACACTCCTGCTGAACTCTAGGAAGGTCTTTAAAGGAATACAGGAGTGAGCTAGTAAACATTTAACAACCAGGCTGGGGATGGGGGTTGGCATGAGGAGGAGTATACACACACAATTTTTTTTTGTTACACACACAATTTTAAGTTTAATCTGTATTATAACACTTTCTCAAGTCTAGACAATCAACAAGGCAATAAATCAACCCCCAATTTGTAGGGACGGCCAATTTCTGAGCTGTAAATTCTCCCACTCCCGCACACCCCAGGAACTAGGTTTCATTCACTTCCCTGAGGTCTCTCAAACAAGCCCACACCCTCTTTTAAGATTTTTCAGGGGTTTTATTGTAGTAGCTATAAGGAAACAGATGAGGCTTTAAAATATAAAACAAAAGTATAGATTTATGAAGTTACAAGTCTTAAAACTATAAACAGTCAGGAGTATCTCAAGCCTCATTGACATGTGAATGGAGCTAGACAGGATCTTACTTAATATATCTCTTTTCCCTTTTCCTCTCTTGGTTTTTGTATCTGCAATCCTTGGATAGAAACTTTCTCCTGACAATAAAGGGCCTCTGGACACTCTGGGAGCCTCTCAGTTCTTTGGCTCATTGCCTCCACCTAAAGGATATGGGACATTCTATATCTTCTACTCCCCCCTCATCTATTCCCCTTATAAACATATAAGCTCACCAAACTCAAAATATGAACTGTGTCATATGTAAGTTAATGGAAACCCACATTTGGGTTTATAGAAAGTAATGTATTCCTCCACCATCACACACACACCCAGGAACCTATGCAGATTTCATGACTTTCCTGAGTGAGAAGGGATCTGGATTTATTCCCCTACATCAATGACCCCCTCCAGAGTTTCAGATGCAGCCTGTGATACTTAGTAGTTGTGTGAACCTGGGCATGTCACTTAACCTTTCTGATTCAGTTCCCTCATCTATAAAATAGGAAATAGAATAGGAAAATAGGAATAATAAAAATACCTAATTTCCAGGGTTGTTATGAGGATTGAATAAGAAAACATTTGCAAAGTGCTTTCTAAACCTTAAAGAGCTCTATAAATGATGGTTGTGGTGGTGGCGATCGTTGTTAATGGTTTTTCTACCTATTCCACGTTGCTTGCCTCTTGCAGCTCTGTTTAACTCCCAAAAGATGGCATCAGTGGGCATTCCTCCCATCTGTCCTCCACCATAGGTGCTAGTTCTCTGCAGCTCCTTCTATCTGTATCTCAGCTATTGTGCTGACCTCCTTCAGCAGATGGCCCTTGCCCCCTTTAACCAGAAAAATGGATCTCTCAAATGGAAGGTATAAGACAAGTCCCTGAAAATGTTTTTAAATTTAAAAAAACCATAATACCATTCTTTTTAAACCTTATAGACAAAACAGCTGCAGACCTCATAATAGAGATTCATTGTGGGAAGAGACAAGCAGAGGAAATAAGGGAATTCAGTGAAATACTCACCTCCACTCTCTCTCCCTGGTTGTCTATCTATCCTGACTCTTCCTTTGTGGCAGCTGAGCCATATTCTTCAAATTACACAAGGTTGCTACTAGGAGGGAGGAGAGAGAGAACACCAGCTGTACACAATGTGGTCACTGGATGATAGAAAAAGGCAGAGATACGTAGCACCTGCTACATAAAATATCTTACATTTCAATTGCCCTTCAATATTTACAAGCACTTTTCTGACCACAATATCATGAAGGTATTTTTGTTTTAAGGAGCAAGAAACTGACGTTTAGAAAGGTGAAAAAATGCATCATTAGTTACATAGCAAGTGAACATCAAAGCTGGAAGTCCGGTTCTTCCTGAAATTTCTAAAAGTTCTTTTTATTCCCAAAATGATGCTCCAAAATTTTCTCCCTTCTTCCAAGCAACAAGTAGAAGGAAATAGCCTATAGATCAGAGGCAGTTAGGGTTAGTCTTTCTCTCTAAAAATGCTAAAGATTTCTCAAAGAATGTCTATCCATCCTCCAGGATCTTAGGGAGAATGAAGTGGGTTTTTTTTTTAAACTGGAATGTCTTCAATGTGGTGAAGATACAAGAATGTCACATAGAGGAAGAAGGAAAGGAGGATCATCAAACACCTGACTCTTGTTTCTTAACAGATTCCAGCCTGTTTCCAAAAATGGGAAAGTAGAATGTTTTGAAGAAGAAATACCTGTTTGTCTCCCCAAGGAATGACAAAGTAGACACACAGAAACTATCAGATAAGAGATAATCCAGAAAGGGTCAGGAGAAGAGATATAGTGGTTAGTGCTCCCTGCTAATAAGCTCTGAGCTCTCTGTTGATCCAATAAAATCATGTTCAATTCAATAGATAAATGGACAAACACACATATGTATGTATGTATATTTATTTTAAAAATAAATTATATGAAATAGAAGTTGACAGTTTCTTACAAAATATTATTTCTTGTTCTTTATACAGAGAGATGTTTGAGAATGTTGATGATTGCTAAACTCACAATAAGGAGAAAATTTAATTAAAAAACTTAAATCTGTTAACTTTCCAGGCATCTATATGGAATATAACAGATAACTTCCCAAGACTTGTGAAAATAGATGACTACCACCCTCTTCTGGTGACTCACCAGGGTTTTGATGATGCTGCCAGATGATACCTGGAAATAATTGCCAAAGAATGTAACGTCTTGGACAAGAAAGTGAAGACCCTATAAACACAGGTAATTTTTTTCCATTAAAAGAAATGGATCTAGAAAAGTTTATTCAACGAGTGAATAGCTGGTTAAAAACATGATGTCTGTGTATTTGAATCTCTGGACCACAGATTAATATGGGAATGGTAGTGTCCTGGCCAGGTACAGAGTACATTGATGGGATAGTGAGAATATATTGTCTGAAATCTTGCTAATCTAATTTTTAAAAACACTTTAACCTCAGATGAATGGAGGAAGCAGAAAACTATGTATATTCACTAAGTTAGATACTACAAAGTGAAGCTACAACAGGGGGAAAATTGATTTTGAGATACTCAGAAACTCCAAGAGACAAATTCCAAGAAAGGAACCAGTAATAAAACTCACAATAATGAGGTTTTATGGCTATATACAAACGTCCAAAGTTTAGGCAACAAAAATGATGAACCGGAGGACTTACATAACAAGGCAATTTTGACCTGAAGTTTCACTGGCACTTGATGGGGTGAGACACATGACTGAATGTGGCTCTGGAAATGGCTTCTAATTTGAAAGAATAGGGAAAAGGTGGGGTGGAAAAGTACTACGTATTAAGAAAATACACTTACGTGAGGAAATCCAAGAAATAGAAATGGGAAACATGGCATACAGCATTTGGGTGAAGATCAATGCAGCGGGGGAGGGGAGAAGTGGAAAAGATGTTCTACCATTCACAATCTCAACAGAAAGAAGAAATAGCCTAGAGGTATGATACAGAACTGATGGGGGATTTCAGCTATGTAGACCTCTACTAGAACTCTCTCTCTCTGTCAAAAAAGTAGAACAGCAAGCAATTTCTTGACTTACCTTAAAGATAAGTTAATCCTTCAAAAGTTGAAAAACTGATTAAGTGGATAGTTCTATTCTGGATCAGATTCTCAGTCACAGGCAGGAGCTGTCTGGAGAAATGATGGGAACCTGAGGGGAAGTGAACACTCCTTCCTAGAGTGTGATAGAGAAATAAGAGAATAGGAAAATTGGGTACGATCTGTGTTCTCTATTTTAAGACAATATATTTCAAGATTTGGGAGAAGGATAGGTAGGGATTCACAGTCAGAAATTCTACAGTGAAGTCAAATGAGGAAAGATCAGAAACTCAGAACAGAAATTCTGAAGCTACTTAGGGCTACTGGGGTTTGTAATTCATAGGCACAAGCATTCCACTCTCAACCCTGAGAAAGAATTGGGGTTCTCACAATTTTTGAGCCAGAAGATACAGCTGAGTCATCCTAGAGTTCTAAAAAAAACATATATACACGGTCTGGGAGGGTTAAATTGAGAGAAAGTGGAAGGGACTGAAATAGCTGAGAAGCAGCAATGAGGTACCAACAACGCCCCCCTCCCCGAACTCCACTTAGAGGTTAAAGATCTGCACCAAAAAGAATCAGCAGGACAAAGGCAATAAAAAGTAGGAGAAATACAAAGTAAGACTGAAATAAGGCAGAAAAAGGGAAAATCTAGTGTGGCTGTTGGCTCTATAGAATGAAAGACTTGGACTGAAGCTACCAGTCTTACCCATCTCTTCAACGATTTGAGGAAAAAAATGTTTAAAAAGGAACTTTCTACAACTTCTCCAAGTACCTATCATAACCGCACTGTTGCCTACTCTGCTTTCTTTCTTAGACAAACATTTCCAATAATGTGTATTTTACCTTAACCATAAAGAAGCTAGGGGATAGCTAGAGATAAACATAAATTTATTGAAGTTAGCAAGCCGAATGCTTGCCTAAATGTAAGGAATTTTCCTAATTGGGGGCTCTGAGCAACTGTGATCATGGACCTAACTTTTCATTTAATAAAAACTCCATAAAGCAGCAGAGGAGAGAATGATACCAGAAGATACATAGCATTACCCAAGGTCAAAAAGGTAAAACAAAATGAAAACAAAACCCCAAAGTTAACTGATAAAACAGGGAGTAGGGTATTACATCTCCAGAGACACAAGAGGTAGGGTAGAAAGAGTGACTATTACTGATCACTACACCTTTCACAGGTATACTGGGAATCCATTAATTCTACTAGTATTATACATTACACAAAGAAACCACTTCAATAAGGAGAGAAAAAAATGGAAACTGTCTGAAGAAACTATTATGGATGCACAGAGAAGTAACCAATCAACTTAGATTTTAAAAGTATGTGCACAAAAAATGAATACTAGAGGATGAGTACAAAAGCACATGGTATGATTCTGTAAGAATGATGTCAGCAGTCCTAATGCTCAAAATGAACTGATATTGGTGAAGAAAAGTAAGGACAACAGAAAGGGGTTTTTCGTTTGGTTGGTTGGTTAATTTTTGGTTTGTTTGTTTTTGCTATATTAGGGAAAAGATAAAAACCAAATAATTGCTTGGGATAGATGACGGTAGATGTACTACCCCAAGCAGTGGTACTAACTGCTTGGTTAGTAAACTGAGTTTAGTGATGGGATGACAACGAATGGGGTGATAAAGTAAGTGACTATGAATGACAACAGAAATAATTCAGAACTATTTACTTCTTATCTTGACTGCTTTGGGTCTGGAAAAACCAAACAAAATGGCCAATGGAAAGTCAATACAGAAAATAAGTTCAGACTTATAAGAGAAGATTCTTTAAGTGTCCTTGATAAATCTAAGTCAACTGGCCATTCTACATTCAAATGCACTGAAAGAATTGGAGGATGCAATTCTTGAACCATTGTCAATGATGCTTCAAAGATAGAAAACAGGGAAGGGAAACACAAGATAGAAGAGAATAAATGTTGCCCCAACTTTTTAAAAAGGAAAGAGAATCTGAAAATTCTAGGTCAGTGATCTCAATTTGAATTCCTGGAAAAAATCTAGAATGCCTTATTTTATAAATAGTTAACGAATCTATAGATAAGGAAGTGGTGATCACAAAGTACCAGCATGACTTCATCAAGAACAGGTTATGTCAATTTCTTTTTTTGATAGGATTACTAAAGTGGTAAATTAGGACAGTCTAAAAGATATAGTTAGTCCATATTTTTGTAAAGTGTTCAATAATATATCATGAAAAGATGAAAACATATGACCTAGTAATAGCAGAATTAAATAAAATCAGAACTGGTTGAATGATTAGACTTAAGGAGTAGTCATTAATGGTTCAATATCGACTCAACAGAATATCTCCAGTTGAATACCCTAAGAATCTATGACTGACTCTATGCTCTTTAAAATTTTTGCCAATCTCCAACCATTATGGAGAACAATTGGAACTATGCCCCAAAGGCTATAAAACTGTACATACCTTTGATCCAGCAATACCACTACTAGGTCTGTATCCCAAAGAAATCATTAAAGAGGGAAAAGAACCTACATGTACAAAAATATTTGTAGCAGCTTTTGTGGTGGCAAAGAATTGGAAATTGAGGGGATGTCCATCTATTGGGGAATGGTTAAACAATTTGTAGTATATGAATGTAATGGAATACCCTTGTTCTATAAGAAATGATGAGCAAGCAGATTTCAGAAAATCCTGGAAAGACTTACATGAACTGAGGCTGAGTGAAGTGAGAAGAACCAGGAGAACATTGGACATATAACAGCAACATTGTGTGATGACCAACCTTGATAGACTTAGTTCTTCTCAGAAATACAATAATCTAAGACAGTTCCAAAAGACTCATGATGTAAAATACTGTCTACATCTAAAGAAAGAATTATAGAGTCTGAATGAAGATCAAAGCATACTATTTTCTCTTTTCTGTTGTTTTTCTCGTGATTTTTCCTATTTGTTCTGATTCTTCTTTCATGACAGGACTAATGGAATTATGTTAAACATGATTGAACACATATAACCTATATCAAATTGCATGCTTTCTTAAAGAGGGGGAAAAGAAAGTAGGAAGAAAAAATTTTGAAACTCAGTCTTATAAAAGTGAATATTTAAAACTTAATTTTTTAAACTGAAAAACATTTTTGCCAATGACATATAAAGGCATACATGGCATGTTTATTAAAATACAGGTAGAGATAGTTGGCACACTACGTATCTGGAAAGGTTCAAAAATATCTTAGCAAGCTAGAAAATTGGGTGAATCTATGAAGGTGAGATTTAATAAGGATGAGTGGAAAATCTTATACTTAAGTTCAAGAAATTGACTTCATAAAGACAAAATGGTGGAGGCAAGGCTAGTCACCCATTCATCCAAAAAGATATAGGGGTTTTAATCATCTGTAACCAAACTGGATCAATGTGTGAAGTGGCAGTCAAAAAGAACTAATAGGACATGGAACTATTTGGAAATTTGAAATTTGGAACTGGAGAGGCATGGAGGATTCAGAATTAGAAAGATGTTAGTCTCATTGTACTTTGCCCCAGTCATGTTATATCTAGAAGATACTGTTAAATTAACATAGAAAGGCTATTGATAGGTTGCAGTAACTAGAAAAAGGACGATCATTGGGATGATGAATGGCCTTGAGCTCAAATAGCATACAAGCTTCAGATGAAGGGACTGAGGATTTTAAGTTTGGAGAAGAGGAGGTTTAGGAGGAACATAATAGCAATATTCAAATATATGAAAGAGTGTCTTAGGAAATCAGGAAATGAGATTAGTCTTGTTCTATTTGTCCTCAGAGGCCTGAAAAATTTAAGCTTGATGCAAAAAAAAAAAAGAAAAAGAAAAACACTTTCTTACAGTTGAAACTATATCAAAGTGGTATGATCTGCTTTGAGCAATAGTGACTTTCCTCTCATTGGGAGCTTTCAAACAAAAGTTGGGCAACTATTGTTGGAGATGTTCTAATGAGGATTCCTTTGTATGTATGTGTTGGACTAGTTAGATATAGATGGAATAGATAAAACTATAAGTAAAATGATAAAACAATAGAAAGATGATTTATTAAATACTGTGTGCAGTGAATTGGTCTAAGTATTGGGAATACAAATGCATAAAATAATAAAATAAAAATGGTTCCTCTGCTCAAGTCACTTACATTCTACTAGGGAAGACAACACACAAAAGTCAGATGAAAAGTGGGGAAGAGAATCTCCCCGGTGCACAAGGGAGAGATATCTTCAGGGAAAGAAAGTTGGTGAAAATTCTATGATCCTATGAAGACAAGGCCAATGGAGGCATGGTCAGCATGAATCTTCTCTTTCATCCTCTCTTGTCTATCTCTCAGTATTCTTTTCGAAAATCCATACCCCTTCACGATCATCTATTTCAGAGTCCACATCCACTGAGCACTAAGTATACTGTGAAGGATGGGTAAACAAAGCTATATCAAAGTATTAGGAAGTATTAATACATTCTGTATGCTCAGAAGGATTCAACAGCCTAGTTGCCCACTTCTGAATGCATCCTATCTTGTACCACTGTCCTCCTCTAAACAGAGTGCCCACAACTGAACATAAAACTCCATATATGGTATGATCAGGGCAGGGTACAATGAGACCAGGTCTTCTCTCATACTGGGTACCAAGTTTCCACTAGTGTAGCTTAAGGAGGTTTTTTTTTTAGCTTTGACTCATATTGAACTAACAATTCACTAAAACTGTGAGATCTTTTTGAAATAAACTGTTATCTAGTCATGTTTCCCATCTTATAGTTGTGAATTGATTTTTGAAACTAAGTATAGGATTTTATACTTGTTCCTATTAAACTTCCTCTTATTAGATTTGGCCCAACATTCTAGCCTGAGATCATTTTGTATTCTGACTCAGTCATTTAATGTCAATTGATTTCCCCAATTTCATATCATCTGTAGATTTAATAGGCATATCATGTAAGCCTTCATCCAAGTCCTTGATAAAAATACTAAATATTCACTAGAAGTTTCCAAATATGTTGGCATTGACCTAGAAATGATTATTTTTTTTGTCATATTCTCTAGCCGATGTTTTATCTAAAAGGATGATATGAAAGACTTGGTCAAATGCTTAGCTAAAATCAGGGTAAACTATATCAATAACATTCCACTGATCTATTAATTAAGTAAACCAGAAAATGGGGTTAGCCTGGCATGACCTGTTCTGGATGAAGTCATGATTCTTTGTGGTCACTATTAGATTTTGTCAGTGTTCACTAGTCATCCCTATAACAATATGTTCTGGAATTATGCCAGACTTAGCAGTGCACAGTTTACAGAATCCACTCTTTTCTTTTTTGAAATTTGGAACATTTACCTTTCTCCTATTCCATGTCTCACATTTCCCGTGGTCTTCCAGAAATGATTGACAGTGGCTCATCAATAATATGTGCCAATTTTTTTCAATATTCTCAGATGTGAAGTCATCTGGATCTCCTCAATCAAATTATATAGATGGATTTATAGATGTGTGTATCTGTATGCATATATAACTTCATGAATATACATTTACAATATAAATAAAAATTTCATAAATATCAATTTTATTATTTATAAAAGTTTCCTCATAATAAAATTAATAAATAAACAAATAATTAACATTATTATTCCCACTTTACAGATGAAGAAACTGAGGCATAGAAAGATTCAGTACCTTGATCAAATTGCACAGTGAGTAACTGAATCAGGATACAAACTCTCTCTTGAGACCAGATATATTTTCTTTTCACTATACCACATTTTAAAAATGAGTTTTTATTGATGTCTTCTGTATTTTACATCATCATAATTATCCCTCATATCTCTCTCCCTTCCCCAGCAAAAAGAACCTGTCATATATGTATTTAAGAAAAAAAAGCAGAAAAAGAAGAGGAAGAAAATTCAGCACAAGTGATAAATTCATCGAAAAAGTCCAAAAATATGTACAATGTTTAACACCTATGGATCTCCTACTTTCACAAAGGGATACGTTAGGGGCATCTTCTCATGTCTCTCCATTTGTGTCATGTTTGATCTTTATAATTTTACATGACCTTTACTATTTGTATTCACCTTTGATTCTTCTGTATGTATGGTTGTTCTTGCCACATGAATCTTTGTAGTTATCACGTGTATTGTGTCCTTGGCTCTGCTTAGTTTTCTCTACATCAGTTCATGTAGATCTTTACATGCTTCTCTGTATTCATCACATACATGACTTCTTACAATGCAGTAATATTCCGTGACATTCGTATACTACAATTTATCTAACCATTCCTCAATTAATGGGCAAATGCTTTTTGAGTTTCCAATTCCTTGTTAACACAAAGAGTGCTATTACAAATATTTTGGTGTATATAAGGATTTTCTTTTTATCTATGGCTTCCTTAATAGAGTCTCTAGTTCAGAGAGTGACATTTTAGTCACTTCATTTGCGAAATTCCAAATTATTTTCCAAAATTATTATACCATTTTACAGTTCCACCAACAATGTATTAGTGTATATTTCATTCTACAACCCCTCAACATTGACTATTGTCATTGTTGTCCTCTTTGCAAATTTTCAGGGGATGAGGTAAAAGCTCAAGATTGTTTTAATTTACATTACTCCATTATTAGTGATTTGAAGTATTCTTTCATATTGTTGTAAGTACTTTGTAATTCTTCTTTGGAGAACTGTTTATTCATATTTTTGACCACTTATTTATTGGAGAAATGACTCTCTCGCTCTTGCTATCCACATATATTACATATATGTATGTGTGAATGTATGTATGTATATACATATGTTACTTTTTTAAATATCTTGGATACCAAACTTTTACCAAAGAAATTTGATAATCATTTTTTTCCCCTTTTGACCACTTCCCTTCTTATCCCAGGTGTATTAATTTTGTCTGTGCAGAAGCTTTTTAGTTTTGTGTGATTGAAGATAACTATTTTATTTTTTGTAATTGCTTCTATATGCTCTTTTGGTTACAAATGTATCTAACCATAGGATTGAGAAATATGTGACCTGTTTCTCTTCTGATTTTTTTGTATAGTATGATCCTTAATATCAAAGTCATGTATTCATTTAGAATGTATTGTGGAATGTGGTTTAAAGTGTTGAATTAAAGTCTAATTTGTGCCAGACTTTTTTCCAGTCAACATAGCAGCATTTATCAAATAATGAGCTTTTTCCTAAGACATTTATGTTTCCACTTTATCAAAACTGGGTTCTTGAATTGCATTGTTTCTCCTTCTCCTTTGCCTAGTCTAGTCTCTTCCTTCTGATCTATTTTTTTTAACAAATACCAGATATTTTAAACAACTGCTGCTTAATAATACAGTTAGAGGTCTGAAAATGCTGTTCTCCTTCATCCCTTCTTCTTTTCATCATTTCCCTTGATAAATCTTTTGTTTTTTCAAATGAATTTTGTTATTATATTATCAAGTTCTATAAAGTATCCCGTTGTTAATTGGAGTGGTACGGCATTAAAAACTTGGACAGCATTGGCATTTTTACTACATTGGCATTGCCTAACTATAAGCTCTGAATATTCCTTTAAATATTTGAGTCGTTACTTATTTTTTTAAAGAGCAATTTGCTCAAGCAATTAACTGGTGAAATTAGTATCTTTGTTGATTCTCTAGGATTTCTCAAGCTAATATCATATCATCAGCAAATAGGGATTATTTTATCTCTTTACTTATCTTTATACTTTTAATTTTCTTTCTCTTGCCTTATTGCCATTGCTAGCATTTCAGAAATGGGGAAAACAGAAATCTTTGCTTGACTTTATTATTCTCTGGAAAAAGTTTTAGTGTATCCCCATTGTATATGATGCTTGCTTTTGGTTTTAGATACATGCTTTTAATTGTATTTTCATTATATTGTGTTTATTTTATTTTATTAAGATGCCTATACTTTGTAGAGTTTTTAGTATAAATGACTGCTGCACTTTGTCAAAGGCTTTTTCTGACTATTGAGATAATCATGAGATTTGGGATATTTTGGTTTTTAATAAGATTAGTTAGAATGATTAATATCTTAATATTGAACCATCTTGCCTCTCTGATATAAATCCTATTTGGTCATAATTAGTAATTTCTTGGATAAATCACAATAGTCTATTTGACAACTTTCTTCGGTACTAATTAGTATTAATTAATTATGTTGGCCTATAATTTTCCTTCTGTTTCATCTTCGTGAAGTACAGGTGTTAATTAAGCTTCAAAAGTTTAGTAGGATTCTCCAGTGAATCTGTCTTCCTAAAAATCTAGGACCAAGCATTTTTTCCTTTGGTAGTTCCTTTACAACCAGAACTATTTCCTTTTCTGATATTGGATCATTTAAGATCTCTATCTAATTTTCTGATTATTTGGATATTTTATATTTTTAATATATTCCTCTATAACTTTTGTGTTCTCAGTTTTGTTAACAGATAGCTGTGCATGATATGTTCTGTGCGGATGGTTATTCTTTTTATTTCTTCTGAGTTTGTTGTGATTTAACCTTGCACATTTGCTACTTTTTATTTAATTTGCTACTCTCTTCTTTTTAATCATATTAGCTAATGTTTTATTAATTTTATTATTCTTTTCAAGGAATGAGCTTTTATTTCGATTTGTAATTTTTATGGGATTTTGTTTCCAATTTATTTATTCTTTCTCTAATTTTTAATATTTTCAGAGCATTTTGTGCTAATTTTAGGTTTGTTTATTTAATGGATTTGTGATTTTTAAATTTATATGCAATTCTTTAGTCATCTCTTTTTTCTATTTTGTTAATAAATATTTTATGAATATAGTTTTCCCCTGAAGACTATTTTAACTGAATCCCAGAAGTTTTGATATGATGTTTCATCATCATTTGCTTTCATACAATTATTGACTGTTTCTATGATTTGTTCTTTGACTTACTCATTATTTAGGATTTCATGGTTAAATCGCTATTTGGGTCTTTGTCTTCTGTTTGTGGTCCCTGAACCAATGTTTTTTATTATGCTATGATCTGTAAAAAAATATATATATTTACTATTTCTGAATTTGTATATTTATTTAGGATGTCTCTGTACCCTAAAAATAATCAATTCTTGTAAAAGTTCCATGTGGTGTATGTATATACTTACATACATTCATATATATATGTATACTCTTTTGAAGTCTCATTTAGATGTCATAAGTCTTTTAGTTCTAGTTTTTCTGGCAGTTTGTTCAAATCTATATTTTCTCTTTTGTTTATCTTGCCATTAGTTTATCCAAAACTGAGAAAGTAAAAGTGAAGTCTCTTGTCACTATCATATTATTTTTGTAGCTCAGTTAATGTTGCCCTTATGAATTTGGGTGCCAAAGCATTTGGTGTGTATAAACTTATTATTGATATTGATTTGTTGTGGATGGTTCCTTTCAGCATAATACAATTTCTTTGTTTATACATTTTTATTTTTTTGAATGTTTGTTTTTGTTTTATATATAGTAATTTTTTCCATCACCTAAGTTTTATTTCAATGTCTTTGTTTTTTTTAAATGTATTTTGTGTAAACAGTAGACTTTTGTTTTCTTAGCCTATCTGTGACTCTTTTTCATTTTATTGGATTGTTCATTCACATTGTAAGTTGAGAGCAACAGATTTATATTTTCCTCCATTTGTCTCTAATTTTTTTAAGTTATGATTTTTCCTTATTCCACTATAAACACAGTACTACATCTCTGCATTTATTGTAGCTAATTTTTTTTAAGATGTCTCTCTTCCTATTGGTTTTCTTGCCTTTACTCCCAATCCCACTCCCAATTGTTTCCTTTTTCCCTTTGTTGATTTGCTTATTAATTCCTTTTTCTTTCCTTCTTTTGACTGGATATTTAATTCTCCCCCTCTTTTCTTTCCCTCTTAGTCAAGTAGTCTTCCTTCTCCCATTCAACTATCCCCCCTGTTTATTAGAGTTTTTTCTTAATTCATTTTTGTGTTCTTTTCCTCTCACTCCCTTCATCATCTATCCTCTTTCTTTTGCCTACTCTAGATCTTCATTTTTTGGTTTGTAATCTTTATAATTATCTATTTTCTCTCTGTTCTCTGCATTCCTCATGAAATCAAAATTTCCAACATATCCATTCTGGGTTCTCCCCTCTAGATACTCTCGGCCACTCCCTTGTAAGAACTTGCCTCATAGGTTTCCCTTTTTCCATTATACATCATTCCCAGAACAAAGATAATTCTTTGGAGCATCAAAGAGGATACTGCCACACACACACACACACACACACACACACACACACACACATTCCAGAGTTCTCTGCTCACTGCTAATCTAAATCTTCTTATTGCATTATTTCTCCATTTGACTCAAAAGCTCCTCCCTTTTAATAAGCTAACATTTCCATGTAACCCAGTTGAATTTTAACAAGATCCATCTAAAAACAATATTTAACCCAGAAAAATTATTTTAGTATGCCTGAATCATGTAATATGTCATTTAACATTTTAACAGGTATATATAGATATAGATATATCAGGCATTATTTGTGCAAGGCATGCACTTGGAACTGTACGGAATACAAAGCTGTAAGAATAATAAAAATTATAACTGACATTTACTAGCATTTTAAAGTTTGCCATGTACCCTATACATTTCAGTTCGCTTGAAATACACAACCTTTCAAAGTAGGTTATGTACAGGCATCATTATCATCATTTGGCAGATGTAAAAGAGTGGCTAAGTAACTTGCCTATGCTCAAACAGTTAGCAATTATCTGAGGAGGGATAAGATGTAAACCTGGATCTCTCTGACTGCAAGCCCATTGCTCTATCCACTATCTCTTTCACTGTATAAAGCGCTGTTCTTGTCCGCAGGGGGCCATATCAAAGAGCATGAGGCACTGAGTTTTCATGTTAAATAAGTCTTGTAGTGTTAGAATTGGTATTGGCAGCAAGATAGCAGGGTGCATGAATCATTGGACTTGAAGTCAGGAAGACCTGAATTCAAATCCAGACTCAGACACTAACTAGTTGTGTGACTCCAGACAAGTTACTTGATCACTATCTGTCCCAGTTTCCTCAACTGCAAAATAGGGATAATGATAGCACCTATAAGAATTTCTGTGGGGATCAAATATTTGTAAAGTGCTTAGCAAAGTACCTGACATGCATATAATAAGCTCTTAATAACTGCTTGTTTCTTTCTTCATTCAGTTTAGCTCAAGCCCTGATCACCTCTTAACTGGACTATAGCAGTAGCCTTCCTGATTCTATTGTCTCCCCTTCTCATCCATCCTCCATACAACAGACAAATAATGTTCCTGAAATATACATCTGATCAGTTTACTCCCCTACTCAAAAACCTTCCATGACTCATTATTGCTTCTAGAATGTAACACAAAATCCCAGTCTAGTATTTAAAGCTCTCTACAAAGCAGCCCCCATCTACCTTTATAAATTATCTCATATGACTCCCCTTCATGTACCCTGCATTTCAATCAAATGATTCTATTAGTTATTCCCCATCCTTAGCATCCCCTCTAACCTCTCAAACAACCCCCTCACCTGTACTATTACAAAAACCTTCTCCCAGCCTCGAGATTTACCACATTCTAATCCACCCTCTACACAGCTGCCAAAGTGATTTTTCTGAAGCAAAGATCTATTCCACACAGCCCAGTGTCTACTCTAGGATCAAAGATAAAATCTTCTGTTTGCCATTTAAAGCCCTTCAGAACCTGAACCCAATATTCTTACTTACTTACTTACATACTCTCCTTCATGCATTCTATGGTCCAATCAAACTGGCCTTCATACAGCTCCTCAGATATAGTGATTCACTGTACCTTTTCACTGAGTGTCCCCATGCTTCAAATGCTCTCCCTCCTCACCTGAAAAACTCATATCTTTTTCTGAGTTGGAATCATTTGATGGTGCTAAGGACTTTGGTGGCAAGAACTTTGTTTTCCGAGTCTTCCATAGCTGTATCTGGAGCACTTACTTACATGAGCAGAAACCAGGCCAAATCTCCATAGAATTTGCTTCCCAGGGTGATGACCATGGGCACTGTGATAGAGGTATAATTGCTATGCCCAAGGCTCTTGGGTTCATGATCCTGGGCAGTCTCCCTGAGGATCTGAATGGAGATGGTGGTGAAATCAATGGTGGTATTTTGATTTGCCTGGCAAATACTGCCTCCTCTCTGTCCCTCAGGGTGCCTTGTCACTTCAGCTAGGGTGGCCTGCCTATAGGTGGCAGTTACTTAGCAATTGGTGGAGATGATTGACTTCTTTCGCACTGAAATTGATTCCCCAGATGATGCTATGAGGCCTGGGCTTGAAGCAGCACTGGTCATCTTGGAGGTGCTGCCTCTCCCAGGGCTCTTGTATTTACCTACCCATTGCTAGCATTTAGTCCACAGTTGTGGCTGCTAGTAATGAGAAAGGTGAACTCCTTCTCTACTCAGTGGAGAATTTCTCCCTTCAGTAATAACTGCAGCTAAGTCTAGCTAGAAGCAGGTCTGGGTGATTGAAAGGAGGAGAAGGGAAAAATTCCCAATCCCCACAGCTCTTAATTAGGTTTGGGACCTCAGGGAGTCTCCATCAGGGTCTGAGGGGAGATAATGGTCAAGGTAGTGGTGGTGGTTTGATTTGACTGGCAGAAGCTGCCTCTCATCTCTCCCTCAGGATGGCCTGCTACTTTAACTAGCTGGCACTCCTGCCCCATGAGTGGCAATTGGGTGGCAGAGGGGACCCTGGATAATGTAGATGCTTAATAAAAGTTTATTGATTAACATACCTTCTCCCACCTTTATGCCTATGCCACATGCTTGGAATGCATTCCCCTTCCTTCTCCTCCTCCTCTTCCTCCTCTCAGATTCTCTTGCTTCCTTCAGGGTTCAGCTCAGCTCCACTTTCTACAGGAGGCCTTCCTTGATTCCAATGTCATTGTGACATCCCTTCTAAAATTAATTTGTCTTTACGTGATATGTACTTTGTATTTACTTTATATTGATTTATCTCTATGCATCTGTGGCTCTCCAAAGGCATACCACAAGATTTACTAAATGTGCCACAAAATTTCGGATATTATATTAGATAAAATTTACAAGTGATATAAATTTTACCTACTCAGCACATGTAGTATAATAAGTAGAATATTTACAAAATAAACAAAACTTACCTCCTACATATATATCTATACATGCAGATATATGTGTACATATAAAATGTTAATTTCAAAACATGTCATACCTTTGCACTCACAAAGAACTCAATAAAAACAACTGCTCTTATTGAAGGGAAATTGCACATCTTCAAGTTCCCCAACTACGGAATAGTGTTGCCAACGTAAAGCTTTATCCTGCCACAATTCCATATTGCAAAAATACAGTGCCATGAACAAAATAAAATAAAATTTGAGAACTACAGGTATACATGGTGTACCCTCCCCTCTGTAGAAAGTATACTAGTAAGCTTCTTGAGGGCAGAAACTAGTTCATTTTTGTTTTAATACCCCCATTGCCTAGTACAGTGCTTTGCATTCATAATAGGTGTTAACTAAATACTTGATGAAATTAACTAAAATGAAGTATAACTTCAAAGGAAAATCTTTCCCAAAGATCAGACTTAAAAAGTTCTTTTCTCTAAATATCAATCTTCCCTTGATGATGGAGAATCAATTCACTGCCAATGAAAATTTCCTCCCAATCCAGTCTGAAGGTCTTATTGCAAGTTCTAATAGGACAACTCCTATAATTTGCCCCAAGCACTCAAAAATATATGTATTCAAACCTCCCTCTTTTGTGAAAAGATAGTATTCATATTATTTATTCATTTTTTTAAAAAAGCGGAACCTTTTAGTTTCTTAGTATAAAAGACTCCATGGTTCCTTTAGGCCAATGCCATGATTCCAGGCAATACATCACTGGAGTGATAACATGCTGATGATGTGTTACACTAATACATCCTTACGTTGGTAATGCTCTAATGATCTGTCAGACTCCTAAAGCACCAGAGAACTGTCACTCTGATGATGTGTTACTCAGAGATATGGCTCTGATCTAAGAAAAGCAGCCAGGAAATCAACAATGGGAGAATTATATTTTTAAACTACAGAATTTTTTCAGCATAAAAAATAACCTCTTTCACATAAAGTGGAAAACTCAGCCTAGAATCTAGAGAAGACAGCGCCTTTTGTACCAGTCCCTCTCGTGCCTTGAATAAGCCAAAGATATAATAATAAACATACATTAGTGGAAATCCCAGTCGGTGGAGCACAGCATATCAATGATAAGTAAATTAGCTTTTAAGCATCAATTGAGTAGATTGAATCAGTTCATGAAATGTAATCAGTTGGGTATTTATGAATCTGCTCCTTACAAGTATGGATATTATCTACGTCCATAATGTTGATGAGCACTAGGCAAGTAGGTAGAATGTGACATATGCACAGAAGAGTATGACAGCTAAACACGGTTAGCCAAAACCTATCCTGAAAAAGCTGGCTTTTGTGTGTTATATTACCCCAATCAAAGCAATGCTCCCATTTCAGATTATACAAAGGGATGCTGAAAACATACAGGCGCCATTCTTTGGTACTACAGAAGTAGCTGGTTGACATTTTTCAAGATGAAAACAGTTAGATTGTGAAGACAATACCAAGAAAAGCATTTTACATACTGTTAAAAAAGTGTTTTCTCAGAGCACTTGTGTCTAGAGGTAAAAAATATTTTCAAAAGCCTCAACTACATTGACATAACTAACCAGAAAATTCATGCAAAGAAGCTTCCCTTCGTCTAAATTACTTACATAATACAATTATCAGTAATTTTGTATTAAGTGCTTGTGGTATATGAAAACTACTGAGGGCTAACAGTAGGCATTCAGTAAAATAGTGCTGACTTGCCCATGGGGCTAGAGACAGGACAGGGAAGAAGATTTTTTAAAACCCTCTAAATCATAGACCATTTTTTAAAATTTTTGCTGAGAAACTCATGGCCTCACTGAGTTGACAAGACCTATGCAAGAAATAATTAGAGAAAGCCACAAGTCAATATAGGATCACACTGGAGGCAATATGCATGGATTTAAATACCAGCCCTTAGTCCTACCACCTGTGTTACCTTGAGCAAGTCACTCTGTTCCTGTTTCTAGCTTCATTGATCTTTACCCAAATGATCTTTCCCCAATGCTCTTATAGTTCCTGGATTTTCTCGCACTATTACAATCTTCTGAATGTGTGGTAATTCCTCAGCACATTTTTCCCTATACAATTTCTTTTGAATAAGATGCAGAGCCTATTTCAGGCATGGGTCTCATCCCACCAAATTTCAGTAATACCTATAAGGTCAGATTCGCCTATTTGAATTAAAAGCTCTAGTTCACCTTTGCTTCTTAGCCATGTTTTGTAGATTTGAGCCTAGACATGTGAGGACAGAAATTTTCTGACTCCTTTCTTAAATGTTTATTTCCTGTGATTTCCTGGGTGTCTCAACTACTGTTTTTCTTAAATTGTAGTTGCTCTCTCAGTGGTAGTTTAGTTACATATATGTGTGATATGTATGTGTGTGTGAGTGTGTGTATGTATATATAGTATACTAGTATATATGTTGTGCATGTATGTGTATATATATATACATATCATTGAGAGAATATACATATATATTTCTACCAAACAAGACATATATATAATATATTCTACCAAACTAGATATCCTTGAGAGAGTAACTATATGCATATGTAATTTTCTCCCTTTCCTTTCTTTTTCAACTTAAAGACCTTTAGCAGAGATATGCACAACTGTAGGCTGATCTGTTTGTACTAGCCCTCATCAGGTATGCTCATCCACTACTCTAGAAGGAAGATCATCTTTACTATATTTGAAACCATAGTCCAGAATTTCAAATCTTATTTTAAGACCTCACCTTCTTAGCTAGGTGTTTACTTCCCAAATCTGCCTCTCTCTCTTCTGAATCTTTCTGTCCCATGCACGGGAAACAGCAATGAAAACATGCCCCATAACCTAAGATTTCTTACCCAAGTCTTTGTAATCTTTAGCAATGCTTTCTAGATTCCTTTTGACAGTATCATTTATCCACATGTAAATCACCAGAAGAAGGTAGTAGGCATCTGGTCTGACAAATGTTGTTCTCTTTCACACTTGGATATGTATCCTGAAAAGACAGCAGAACTCTCCAGTGGTGTCATGTGGTGAACAAATGGCTCCCTCCATAACCTTCAGCAGGGAGTCATCAACCACCATTACTCATCTCCTTTTCCCTCTGACCCTTACTGAATTATCTCTCACCTGACAGCACCCATGGATCCACGACATCACTTGGAGGACAAGTACCTGCTTCCTCTTAAGCTAGGTCTTAAAGGACAGGTAGAATTTTAATTTCCTGAGGTGAAGAGTGGGTTTTACACCTGGATTATCTATGTATTAGACCATTCCTCCCCTAAGAGCTAATTATGTACATTTTACCTTAGAAAATAATATTTCTTCAATGAAACAATCAACAATATTCAAGTACTATGAAATTTTGTGATAATCTAACTATTTTATAAGTGAGAATAAGAAATTCTGCTATAAAACCAATGTCTTCAAAGCCTTCCTAAGTCAGTGGATATTAACCTTTTTTAATATGACAATCCGTTTTGAATATCAAAACATTTTAAGAACTCCAAAGTGATAGCAATGATACTATTGGTACCCATTGAGCAAGATAATACAAAACTGAAAATTACTTTGCCTGCTGCTCATTTGAATTTATTGACCTCTTGCAGTAATTCCCTTGTCCCTCTCCTCCACACTCCCAAGGATTATCAATCCACAGGTAAGAAAGTACTGTTCTGGTTGAAGGTAGCCTGAGAAATTGGAATCAATCTAATGTTTTTTTACTTACATATGGCCAATTTGATTTTCCTTTTTAATGGTTTCAAAAGTTCAAACACTTCCAATACCAATCCCCCCAAGACTGCCAACCTACATTTTGGCTCAAACAGCAAATAATAAATATGTTGGTCCTTTCTTCTATTGAATACATTGTATTTCCCTAGAATAATGCTCCTTGAGTACTTGAACTCTCTCAATTTTGTTCTTATATCCCCAGTATCTAGCATAGGGGCTGGCACATAGTAAATATTTAATAAATATTTGTTGATTGATTGACAGGGACCAGGCTGCATTCCAGAAGTTAACTATAACACTGTTTCAAAGCAGAATTTACTGTAAGGTGGGACCATCCTTTAGACTCCAACCAAGAGAGGTTAATTATTAAAAAGTACCAAAATAATAAGGGTGACACATTCATTTAACATCTTACATGCATTAATTCTCCTTTAGTTCTCATAACAATCCTGTGATTCAGGCAGTAAAGTGCCATTCCAGTTTTACAAATGAAGAAACAGAATCAGAAATTCCAAGTGACCAGGCTTCAGTCACCCATCTATTAAATGGCAAGATCCAGCACTAAAAACCAATCTTAGAGCTACATAACCACTGTACTTTCCACCATCCTACCTTACCTCCTAAATGAGCTAGTTTTCCCTCAGGAAGTAGTTCAACAGCATAAACCATTAAGGACAGTATGAAAGGTAGGCTACAATGTACTTGAAAGTTTATAAGAAAGGTCTTTCATCTCATCTAATTTCCAAGCCAAAGTAATTAGAGAAAAAGCCATTTCTGGAAGTAGAAAACCTGGATGAAATTCAAAACTCATTACGAATTCCTCACCATGGTATGCTCTTTTTTGCCTGGTGCACATCAAAATAAAATGATATTCAAGCTACTTACTTTTTCTCCAAGAATCATCAAACTAACTGCCCTTGCTTTCCAACATTGCGGTTTTCCATTACCATTAATTCTGTTTACAAAGACTTCTCCCCATGGGTTGTGTAGAGCATTGGTATTTTTATTGCTCTCACAAATACACTCACTTTGGATAACTTCTAGCCAATCCCTATTCAGAAGAAAAGGACAGTAGTGTAGCGTATGGTTCTAGTTCTGATTGTGCTATTAACATAGCATCTTACCTTAGACTAGTAACTTCTTTCTGTTCCACAGCCCTCAGTTTCCTTAACTGAAATTGAGGGAGGCAGACTAGATGAAAGCAAATGTCATTTTGTGGAACTAAAATTTTTGTAAGTTCCACGAGATCTAAGATAGTAAATATAAACAGGAATGTGGGAAACTGCTGTCAAACCATTTTATCAATGCCAAGCATTTTCAATGAAACCATTTGGGGTATCAACTACCAAATCAGGGTACCATCATTGATGAGAGAGAGAGGGAGAAAGGAGGAATAGAAGAAAGAAAGAAGGAAGGAAGGAAGAAATGAAGGAAGAGAAAGAAAGGAAGAGAAAAAATAAAAAAGAATAATCTTAGGGAATGTTGTGTACATATAGTGTAACATTTGGAGTTCGGGTATTATACCAAATTCTGTGATGTGTGCATTGATCAGTAATTGTTGACCCTGAACAAGTGCTCCATAAGGGCAATCAATTCAATGCCATGATCGTTTCTGTGAGACACAAAGTAGTCTGAACTGATATGTTGAACAGAACCTGAAAGTGTGACACCCTGGAATCATACAACCAAATTTCAGTTCAATTTAGCAAACATTTAATTAAGAACTTACTCTGAGCAAGGCATCATAAGATAGTAGAAAGAGAGCTGAACTCAAACCAGGAAGACCTACACTCAAGTCTAACTTCTCACACTCTGTGTGACTACCAGCAAGCGACTCCACCTCTCAACGCTCTAAATAACCCTCCAAGAATAAATATCTCAGAGAAGGCACAGACTTACATTGGTAGAGGGAATTTCCTCACATGGAAGTTCCTAAACAAAATTATGAAACTAATGAAATTACGGGTCTAATCCCCATCCCCATTTCCTATTACAAGGCACAGAACTAGATGCTTGAAATTCAAAAATAAAAAAACCAAATAACCTCTGTATAAAATGCTCAAAGAATTAAGAAAATGCCTTGAATGTAAGTATAAGCCAAAGTAAGATGAGACTGAGGCAAAGGGAGACTTCCAGACAATGTTATCTAGAAAACTTTGAGAAGAAAGGGAACACTTTCAGATAAAGGAATCAAGACTTCACAAAGAATCTGTGGTATGTGATCTTGAAGAACAAGGATTCTGAAAGGTGGAAATGAGGAGGGAGTGAATTCCAGGCATGTGGAATTTTCTGTGTGAATCCATGGAGAGGGAAGATAGCATATTAGGTTCAAAAAATGTATGGTGATCTAGTTTGGATAGAATACAGAGGGCATGAAGGGGATCAGGGTGAATTCAGGAAAATGAGACCCAGAAAGGTTAACTAATTTGCCCAAGTCTACATGGCAGCAAGTGGCAGAACTCAGGTCCTTTGACTTGAAATCCAGCGCATTTTCTATTCATTAAGTGCCTTTTATGTAATAGATGATCTGATAGGAGCTGGAGATACACATAAAGAATGAAATAAATCCTACTCTCAAGGAGCTTACACACTCAGTGTTGGTTTGAGCTATATTATGCAGAAGGTTTAGAAGTCTGTATTTTGTCCTTGATGCAGTAACAAAATGTATACATAATTTGTTCTGTTTTGTTTTAATTTTGGCAAAGGGTGGGGGGTTAACATGGTTACATTTGTATAATAGGAAAGTGACTTAATCACTCTCTAAAAGATGGATTGATAAAATGAGACACTGTAAACAGGGTAACCAATCAAGACACAATTGTCCAGGCAGAAGACAGAGTTCTAGGGCTGTTGGCAGTATGCATAGAGAAGATGACAGATGGAGACCATGCTGTGGTCTGGGCTAAACACAAGAGTAAAAGATGATTGCAAGACTTTGAGCCTGCACAGAGATGTGGTACTATCAGGAAAAGAAAGAGAAAAAGGAAAGGAAGAAGAACAGGTTAGAGCAGAAAAGATAATGAGCTCAGTGTGGACATGTTGAGTTTGAACTGGTAATGGGATACCCTATTAGAGATATTCTTCTTTTTCAAAAAACTACTTGATTTAACCCAGTGCTCTATTTTTTCTTGGCTCTTTCTTTAACAACAAATTAAACAAGACCAAGATTCACCACTATTAACAATCAAACAGTGGCAACCAAGTGTATTCTTGCGTAATCAGTAATAGAAGGTTATACATCCCTAAGCAAAGATCAAGGGGCTATGAACCATAGACAAAGTGAAGTTGGGACAGAATGAATCAGCTGAATATAATAACCATTTAAAATAGAATTGATGCCATTTAGAGTCCTGATGATCAGTTATGTTATTCTTTCCTCTGAAACATAAAATCTTCCCTAAATATTATGTCTCCAAGTTGTTCAAGGAAGTGTCACAATCTATTATCTAATGAAAACTTGAAGTAAGATACTATTACGACACAAAATCTTACAGAAAATGGTAAAAAACAAACTTAATTTTCTGCTGAATTACCAAAGAAATAATAGTCTATTCTCATTACTTACCATGCTCAGGAAGCACTCCTTTGTAGGACAGAAGATAAAGGATAGTTTTTGAACCTCTGAATCTATGCTTGATGTAATTATTTATTTTAATTCAATTTAATTTTTTTTCAATTTAGTTTTTAATTTTAATTTTAAAAAAAACAACAGATTGCTGAAAAGGACAAAGATAGAAAGGTCTTATGTTTACAAAATATTCTACTACTTCTGCATGAAGAAAAGAAGGTACATTTTTTCAATTCCTCTTGAGTGTCAAGTTTGTTATTATACCCATAAAATCTTTAATTTTATTATTTTTTCATTGACACAATTATAGCTTTTGTGCACATTGTCTCCTAGTTCTACCTACTCCACTCTTCATCTGTATTATGTTTCCCTCCATCTCCAGTGCTTAATACAGTGCCTAGCACATAGTAAGCATTTAATAAAAGTTTTTCTGATTGATTGGATTCTCTATATTCATTATTTCTTATGGTGTGGTAATATTATATTACATTCATGTACCATAATTTGTTTAGTCATTCCCCACTAATCAATGGGCAACTTCTTTGTTGCCAGTTCTTGGCTACCATAGAAAATGTTGCAATGAACATTTTCTAAATGTAAGTCCTTTCTTTCTGTCTTTGTCCTTTTTGGTGGGTCTCTTAGCTAAGTTTACTGAATATTTTTTTTTCCTTTTAAAAACATCTTTATTACAAAGAAGAGCTCAAAAGGTGAGGGAATAGATACATTAAAAAAGAATGTGATTCAAAAAACAAAAGGCTGTAATGAAAATAAAACAACTGGTTGAATCCAATCAACCCCTTTTAGAACAAATAGTCCTAACAGTTGACTTTAGTTCTTTAAGGTTAACGAAGCACTTTTCTTATATTTGATTATCACAACAATCCAGTGAAGTATCATCCTCACTTTCACAAAAGAAGAAATAGGCTCTGACAGGTTAAGTGACTTGTCCAGGGTCTCACATGTAGTAAAAATTAGCAACTAGATTTGAAACCAATTCAAAATAACTGTTAGATGCAGTAAATAATTATGTACTTCTTTTGGGGGAAGTGGGGTTGAAGATAGTTTAATGAAATTAGCACTCTACTGTTCTTTTCAATCTAGATCTTTCATTACACAGTCCTAGAAAACACACTCCTCCAATACACAACTTAGTCTTCTTATCAAGTTACCTGGGACATTGTTAAGTGACAAACCAAGGTTATACAGTTAATGTTAGTCATAGGTAGAATTTGAACTCAGGCCTTCCTGTCTCCAAGGTTCCCTATCTATTCAGCATCCAGTGCTAGGTCTAAACACTTTAGAGAACTCTCCTATTTACATAGACTGGTTCCCTGACCACAGAGTTAAAACTGAAAAGTATGTTAGGGATTATCTAGTCCAATCCTTTTTCTCTCTTTGTCAGACCATCAATAAACATTTATTAAATACCTACTATATGTCAGGCACTGTTGGGGTAGACACAAAAAAGGTTTTTTAAAAAAGTCTGTACTCTCAAGAAGCTCACAGTATAATGGGAGACAAAACATGCAGACGACTATGTACAAGCAAGTTATATACAAGATAAACTGGAAATAATCAACAGAGTGATGGTATTAGCAATAAGGGAGAATCAGAAAAGGTTTCTTGAAGGTGGGATTTCAGCCGGGACTTGAAGGAGACCAGAGAAGCCATGATGTGGAGGGAGAACATTCCTGACAAAGGATAGTCAGTGAAAATGCTCAGAATCAAAGGAAAGAGTATCTTGTGTAAGGAACGGAAAGGCCAGCACTCTGTAGGCCACTGTTGGTGGATCGCAGAGACCAGTGAAACGCAGAAATATGATAGGACAGCTAGGTGGCACAGTGGATAGAGTGTCAAGTCAAATCTTGCCTCAGACACTAGCTGTGTGATCCTGAGAAAGTCATGAAACCCTGTTTGCCTCAGTTTCCTCATCTGTAAGAAGAGCTCAAGAAGGAAATATCAAACCAGTCCAGAATCATTGCCAAGAAAACCCCAAATGGGGTCACAAAGAATCAGACACAACTGAAAAATATCTGAACATCAAAAATAAATATGATACTAATTCTAAAGTAACCTTAGAGATCATCTAATCTAAACCCTTCATTTTACAAATGAGGACCCTGAGGCCCAAAGGGGGAAAGAAACTCACCCCCTCTCACAACTGATTAGGACTAGAAGACACAGATCTCATCAGTATTAGCTGTTGGTTTTCCCATTGTTTCACTTTGGGCTTAGCAGCCGTGAGTTCAAATCCTGCCTCAGACATTTGCTAGCTTTGGTATCCCGGACAGTTTTCTTCCTCTGTAAATTGATAATAAGACTGGTGTATTGCCTTTTGACAAGGTTATTATAAGGAAAGTTCTTTGTCAATCTTAAAGCCACTACAGAAATGTGAGTTATTGGTATTTCCTGATTGATTCATTGATTCATTTACAGCTGAGGAAAGTCAAAGACATAGAGGTCAGAGATTGTGGGGGGTTTTCCTTATGTTGCCCTTTTGGAAATTTTTTGTATCTTTTAATTGATAGTAAAGTAATGATAATTTTTATTTTAGAGATTCTTAGCTCCAAAACTAGATTTTTTTCATCAGATTTTTACAAAGAATTCTCAAGCCTGCAAAACAGCTCTTTAAATACAAAATAACCTATAGCCCCAGGCTCCACATGTCCCATGACACCGGTGTTCATATTGTTCATTCATCAACAGTCTGCAGGGTTTATTTGACAAAGAGTGTGTTGCTTTCACATCTAATAGCTGGGTAGAACTGACACGATACCAAACAAAATGCCTTTCAGTTCAGGAGAATTTATACTCAAGGAACGTTTTTCCCAGAAGCCTCCATTTATCCATCATGATGATGAGTATCAAGGCGGCAGTGACATAAGGAATTTTTTCTCCTTTTTCAATCTGTTTGGTGTTGTATTCTAAGAAGCATACCTCTAAATGGAAGGTGTGGTAGAGACTCTCCCAAGGCCTCTAGCTTCTGCCTATTTCTGAAGGAGAAACATTAAGATTGTGTCTACACAGGTTTTTTAACTGAGGAGGCAGGCTCACAGACTAAGTACAATGTTAGGCAGAAATAGTTTCAAGATTGAGCCATTTCCAAACTCGCTTTGGTGACAATAAGGATGTAGCTTCAGCTGGGCAAATGTTTCCAAAGCTGTTCCATCCATTACTTTCAATGGGAAAGGAATGAGTGCCCCCTGGTGAACACGTGGGAAATATTTCCATACCCTGTTTTGGGCTGATTAAGACGCAGATGTCTTTATTCTTAAGAAGTTATTACTATTTATAGAACCTTAAATATGGAAAAGGCCTTAGAGATGGTTTAGTCAACTGCTCTTGGCTTATTGATAAGGAAACAGAGGACAGAGGTATTCCAAGACCATACTGTGCGGTAGCATCAGACCTCTGGGACTAGAACCCAGTTCTCATGATTCTAAGGCCAGGGGGCTCTTCATTGTTCTAGTCTTGCTACAACCTGCATTTCCAATTCAAATTAGGTATTTGCAATTTTTTTAATGGTTCCTCATTAAAAGCTCTGCGTTCTGTCTACATAGAGTTGTGAAGGATACAAAAAAAGGGCAGGGGGCAGGGGGAGCAGAGTTGTAGAATGTAAGCTCCTTGAGGGGAAAGGAACAGATTTATTTTGTTTTATCTTTGTGTCTCTAGCAAAAAGCACAGTGCTGGCACAAAGCGGGGGCTTAGTAAACACTGGTTTATCTGAAGTAAAATAGAATTATCCTAATAATTCAGAACAAAAAAAAAGACAGAATGATTAAGTCATGTCAACCTGTTTCTAGTTCCCTGTTCTATGCAACCTCAAATTTCTAAACCTGTTCATCAGACCATGTTCAGGGTATTGTAGACATGGACTGGAAGAGGGGAATCAGGATATGGTCGAAGTCTGGAAGTCATTAGTGTTTCCTGGACTCCCATTACAACATGTGAGGGGCTCTTCCTCAAAAATGCATCCTGGCCACCATCACTGCTTCCGCACAAACCAAATTCTTTGGCCCAGAGCAGAGATTCATGTAAATGAAGGCATTTCCAAGGAGTGGAAAGGAGTACTAGACTCTCCTTACCCCTAACCATGGTGTGTGCATGAACTTCAAAGGCCCATGTGTGACCTTGGGAGAAGAGGGTGGCTCTAAATGGAGCAGGACAGGGACCAGCATTACATATGCCCAAGAATTCTCCCAGAACCATTCATTCAACAAATATTTATTAAGCATCTGCTAAGGAGAGGGCCCCATGCCAGGATCCAGCTGCTTCTCCTACACCTTCATCCCCACCTTGTCATTCTTAAAATTGCTTAGTTACTGATAAGCTTGAATCATATCCATTCCTTCTATAGCTTGGCCCTTTTGTGCTTAGATAATAAACTAGAAAAATTATCCAGATGAGATCTTACTGCCCACCAATTCCTCCAAAGTGCCCTCCCACCATGTGAACTGCCCTTCCTCTCTTTCCACCCCTTTCCTCTCCTCTTCCTCTCCTTTTTTTATCCTACTCCCTCAGTTGCTTAGCCTGCTCTCATCTTTTCAGTCCCCGTTGTAAGTGTTTGATTGCATCCCAACACTGTGGATGGGGAAGTAGAGGATTCTACATACACATGTTTCTCACCCCCTTTACAAGGACAGAAGGGAGAACAAGTTGTCATACCATAAGGAATTAAAAAGAATGGAATAAACATGAGAGACGGGTTTTATCGGCTGTGGGTTGGGAAAGCTAAGAGTTTTATGCTCTAAAATAATAAAAAACTGTCTTACTGGATCAGATCCCTGGTCCATACAGCTCAGTATCCTGTTTCTGACAGGTGCATTAAGAAACCTACCTTAAAAGGGTCGAATTGTCTTCCCTGACATTTTGCAGGTTCTCAAACATCCTCACTTCCCTAATTAACCCAGTAAGATACCATCATTCAATAGACCAATTCAATTAAACAATTAGAGGCAGCTAGATGGCACAGTGGATAGCACCAGGCCTGGCATCTGGTTAGACTTGAGTTCAAATCTGACCTCAGATACTTACCAGCTAGGCAAGTCTCTTAACCTCTGCTTGCCTCAATTTCCTTATCTATAACATCAGGATAATAGCAGCACCTACCCTGCAGAGTTATTGTGAGGAAAAAAATGACATAATATTTATGAAGCACTTAATACAGTACCTGGAACATAGTAGGTGCTACATAAATGTTTATTCCAACTCCTTCCCTTTGTGCAGAGTAGGTACGGGGGGGAACATACAGAGGCAGACATGCTTCTAAAGAGCATACAATCTAATAAGAGAAAGGCATGTGAACAAATTACTAGAATGTGTGGAAGTATAAGATGATTGCAAAGCAGAAATCTAGATGTGGTGCTAGGAGAAATCTAAGGAGGAAGCAATCATTCTCCCTTTCTGGGGTATAGGCCAGAGAAGGCTTCATGGAGGAAACAGCATTCAAATTGAAAGGCAAATTTATCTCAGTTTTTTTTTTTAAGTTTTTGCTTTCTTTGGGAAAATAATGAGCTCCATTAGAGGCAGTAAGGTACAGTGCATTAAATGCTGGACTTAGATTCAGGAAGGGCTGGAAACCCTTCCTCTAACTCCCATCAGCGGCAGGATGAACCAATGACTTAACTGCTCTCCTCTTCAGTTTCTTTATCTGTAAAATGGAGTTGATACATTACAGGGTTGAGTTGAGGCTGAGATGATGTAATGCCTGTGGATGCTTCACAAACCTTAAAGCATGACAATAAATGTCTTATCTATTCTTATTACTGCCCCCTTACGTGCACAGTGGAGCTTCTTTTACTTGTTCAAAACTTACATCTTTCATGCTTCAAGGGCTGCCCTGCTGATATCACATTCTCCGTAAATAAGCCTGGGTTTACCCTCTCCGTTTCCTTCATGATCTTACATGTTTTGATCATATCACTTTTCAGACTCTTTTTCTAGACTTGAGTCTCCATCTTTTTAGTTGCCCTTATGATCTTTTCGTCCCACTGATCAATTCAGCTGCCCTTTTTTCCTGGACCTTCTCTAGATCCATTATGTCTTTCCTGAAGTTTGGTAATTAGAACTGCAATGAGCAAAATTGCTTAGTGAAACCAAGGAGACAAGTCTCTTGCATCACTAAAAGCTTTGCAAAGCCCTCATCTTTGTCTGGGCTTTGTAGTAGCAGACAAGATAAATTTAATCTGATATGCGATATCGTAGCAAAATAGAGAGAGTCCACTGTTAGAAGGGGAGCGGGGAATAATTTGAAACTTTGGGTAGACCCTATTGCCTACATGCCAGTAGGGATTATATAAAACTTGAACTGAGTTTTAATTAAAATGCATCACATAATTATTTACGGTATAATGCTTTTTTTGGCTTGGGTAGGTAATTGGTTGAAAGTATAGATAGGTTGCAGTTGGCATGTTATTAAATTCCATGAAAGTAACATTCTGAACAGTATGGCACTTGGTGAAAGATTCTAAAACTCCTTACTGAGGAGTCTTCATGCATCCATCAGGTTGAACCAATTTTGGTCGAGCTGTGTCTCAGAGAAGGTACAATATCATGTGATCCATAGTGGTTGCAAGATGTAGCAAAAGCAAAAGAAATGCCTCAGACTTTCCTGAAAAAATTATTTAATTTTTCCTTGCATCTAATTGGTTCTTTTTCACATCCCATCTATCCCACCTACCTTTTTTCCCAAAGGTCCGTTCAGTAGATGAGTACAAAGGCATCCACCAGAGCTAAGGACAGAGGATTAGGCTGGGGAATTCTGTTGTTTCCCAACATAAACCCCTTGTGCAAGTAGATGGATTTCTTTGTCACAAGAATAAACCAAATTTCATCTAGACCACTGGTATCAAAATCAATTAGAAACAGGGGCCGCTAAACTATATATGAGGATTCTGCGGGCAGCATCATGACAGTTTTTATAATGTTATTTATTTTTCCTTATACTTTCATTCATTTTGTTATATATTTCCCAATTATATTTTAATCTGATTCAGTCTGTACTCAGGGGTGTTGAAACCCTGACACTACATGTTTGATACCTCTGACCTAAACAATACCTTGTGCTAGAAAGATGAACTAGACTACTGATGACTTTGCCCCAAGACTTAACAGTGAAACTTATTGTCATATCTTTGAGATCTCATTCTGAAATGGTGTAAGAAAGTGAGTGGCCCGCCCTTTCTGCCTTAAAAAATCACAAGTGTGCCTCATTTTACAAAGAAGATATTGCAAAAAACTGAAATAACAGTGAAATTTTGAAAAGTAAATCATCTTAAGTATATGAAGGCAGCAAAGCAGATAAAGTGCTAGCCCTGGAATCGAGAGGACTTGAGTTCAAATCTAGCCTTGGACACTTACTACTTAGGTGACCCTGGACAAATTATTTGTTTGCCTCAGTTTCCTCATCTGTAAAATGAACTGGAGAAGGAAATGGCAAATCACTTCAGTATCTTTGCCAAGAAAATCCCAAATAGAGTCCTGAAGAGTTGGACATAACTGAAAAACAAATTTTAAAAAGTGTATCAAAGCAATTGCCTATTTAATTATTTTTCCTAGGATCATTGATTTAGACTTAGAAGGGACCCTAGAGGTTATCTAGTCCAACTCTCTCACTTTACAGATGAGAAACTGAGTCCCAAAGTGTTTGAGGGGCTTGCCCATGTCTAGATAGCTAGAAAGTGGCTTAGGCAGGATCTCAATCAATACACATCTGGCTCTCTAGTAAAACCTCCAACAATATACATCCAGCTGTACAAAGTTTCTTTTAAAAAATATTTTTAAAGTAAAGAATAATTTTGTTTTGTGAAAAATCAATTTCTAATTTATCTGTTGCTTATATCTGATTCATATGCTATCTTTGTTCAGACATTGCCTCTATCATTTATTTACTGCCTGTGTGACCTTGAGCAAAATTAACCTCCCTGGGCCTCAGTTTACTCGCTTATAAAGCAAAGAAATTGGACTAGCTGACCTCTAAAGTCCTTTCCAGCCCTAATTCATTCTATGATCCTATCCTTTTTCTTGTATTTTGTTTACTTGAAGCAAGGAATACCTTTTATAACAATAGATAGGACTGATGATTATTTTCAAAAAAAGGTGTCTGCTAATGGCTTTTTGGGTATGCCCTTCATGTCCCCGGCATTACTTCATCGGTTTGCCTAATAAATAGTTCAATGAATACGAATTTTCTTTATCTTGCCTCAAGAAATCCATAAGAGACAAAATTGCCTGCCAATAACATCACTAGAAATTTGGATTCTCCCCAAACCCTCAAAAAAACGCAAAAGAGGGTCCCTGTGGGCAATATTTTAATCTCTGAGGAGAAAAAGAAAGTCAGCCTACAAGGACTGTCTCCCTCACTCAGTGTGACTCTAGCGTGCTCATCATTGTCTCTTGCATTTTCTCCCATGCAGGCAGAAGCTACATAAATAATTAACTCCCAACTAACCAGTGAATTTATCTTCAGCAAGTGTGTTCCTCCTACAAGCTTAAAGGATTTGGTTGAAGTGAGTCTTATATTACAAATATATTGTTTAAACCGCTCTTAAAATTTCCAATAATCTCTTTAGATACTATTATGAGTAATGATAACTTACATTTCCATGGTGTTTCATTGCATTAGCATAGAGATCATAGATCTAACTGGAAGAAACTTCACAGAAGATCTAATCCAACCCTTCTCTTTTTACGGATGAGGTAAATAAAGCTCAGAGTACTTAAATGACTTGGACAAGGTCATGTTGATAACGAGTATCATATCAAATCTGATTTTCCTAAAACAAAATTCCAATCATGTCACAATAAAATTTAGTGGCTCACTATTGCCTCCAGGGGCAAATACAAAACGCCCTATTTGGCATTCAGAGTCCTTCCTAACCTAGCTCCCTCCTCTTTCCAGTCTGCTTATACTTTCTTCCCTGACATTGGATCCAGGAACACTGACCTCCTTGCTGTTCCAGGAATAAGATGCTCCATCTCTCAGCTCCAGGCATTCTCTCTGGCTTTTCCAAATGCCTGGAAGGTTCTCCCTCCTCCACTCTGACTACTGACCTCCCTAGCTTCCTTAATATCCCAACTACAATACCACCTCCTACAGGAAGCATTCCCCAACCCTCTTAATTCCAGTGCGTTTCTCTGATAATTATTTCCTATTTACCCTATATATAGCTTGCTTTGTATATATTTATTTGCATGTTGTCTCTCCAGTTAGATTGATCCTTGAGGGCAAGGACTGTCTTTTGTCTCTTTTTGTATCCTCTCTTCCCCACTCCACCCCCAATTTATCACTGTGCCTGGCACAATTTAGGCACTTAATAAAGTTTATTGGATTGAACTGAATTTGAATCCAGGTCCTCTCAGACAATTGGGAGGCTGAATGAGACTGAACACGGTGAGAAATGGGCAGCACTCATGAGTGTGTGTGTCAATCCATATCTACCATTTCTAACTCTGTGTTTCTAGCTTCTAGTCCATAATGTCACAAATGATGAAAGAATGAATGCAAAAATACCACTACTAGGTTCATATCCCAAAGAGATCATAAAAAAGGGAAAGGCACATGTACAAAAATCTTTATAGAAGCTCTTTTTTGTGGTGGCAAAGAACTGGAAGTTGAGGCAAAGTCCATCGATTGGGGAACTACTAAATAAATTGTGGTATATGAATGTAATGGAACACTATTTTTCCATAAGAAATAATGAGCAGGCAGATTTTAGAAAAACTGGAAAGCCTTACATGAACAGATGCCAAGTGAAGCAAGCAGAACCAGAGAGCTCTGTACATAGTCACCCCAGCACTATGCAATGATAAACCATGATAGACTTAGTTCTTCTCAGCAATTGATCCAATGCCAAGACTCGTGATGGAAAATGCCATCCACATCCAGAGAAAGAACTATGGAGTCTAAATGTTGATCTAAATCGAAGATTCGATCAAGATTGAAGAGTACTATTTTTCCCTTTTTGGTTGTTGTTTGTTTTTTTCTTTTGATTTTTTTTCCTTTTATTCTGATTCTTCTTTCACAACATGACTAATGTAGAAATATGTTTAACATAATGGCACATGTATAGCTTATATTAGATTACTTGCCTTCTCGGGGAGGGGAATGGGAAGGGAGGGAGAAAAATTTGGAACTCCAAATGTTACAAAAATGAATGTTGAAAACTATCTTTGTATGTAATTGTAAAGAAATAAAATATTATTAAGTGGGAAAAAAAGAATGAATGCTCACACACACACACACACACACACACACACACTCACGCACCTACTCCAAAACCCTATGTTTCATCTTCAGACCACAAATGGAAATGAACAACTTGTAACGGAGCTCATTTGATGGCAAGCAGCCTCTTTTATTTGTGAAATATTTGAGGATAGGGATAAGGACTGGAATTCATTGGTTTAGGCAACTCCCAGATGAGGAAGTTCCCTTTAGCAATGAAAGCTGGCACTTTTTCTACAATTTATAGTCTTAAAGAATTGTCTAGTGCACAGAGAGGTTGAATGTGCCAGACGAGGGTCTGGAACCCATCTCTTCCTAACTTCAAGGCCAGGTATCTGTCTACTACCCTGTGCTGCCTTAGAAACCATTTGACTTATTCTTATCACATAGCACTTCCTATGTCCATCATCAGGACCTGGGTTGGTAACACAAAGGACTCTCCCTCTTGACCCTCAGCTCTTTCATCCTCAACCTTTCTCATCTGAAGACAACACCACTATAAACCAGTTACATGATGGCTGACTTCCTTGGGCCTGTAGCTTTCTATAGTCTACATAACCAGAGCCCCTTTCATGGTGCCTTGTGTATGATGACCACTTAAATTTGTTTTAGCTGAAATGGTTGTTTCTGCCCCCACATTATGTTGCACACACAACTTGGGCTCTCATTTTTGACTGAACTATAGTCACAGTTTCCTAACTGAACTTCCTGCTTCTAGCCTATCCCCTCTCTATCTCATCCTCCATGGTAGTATGCAAGAAAACTCATTGATATACTGCAATGATCAAACCATTTGATATATGTGATCCAATTCTGGCCTATTTTGTCCAGATTTATTCCATGTGACTTGCCTTCCTGTAGTTTATGTTCCCGGTTCTCATTTTTCTCTCTTTTGCCTTTGCTTATATCTCAATGTTAAAGGTGGAGTCCTCCCCACTCCCTTCTCTACCTCCCTTCCAGGTCTAGCTCAAAACGTATCACCTCAACAAAGGCCTGACCCTCCACAAACCCCAGTGAAAGGGATCTCTCCTTCCTTATATATCCTTGTATCCACATTATGGTAGATAATGTTTCTTGACTTGTTCAATGGACTCCTTTGGCAATACTGATACATTCTGCCAATTTTAGTGAACACTATCATTAGGCCATGTGACAAATGCTTGCAGCAGAAAGGTAGCATCAGATTTAAAGTTGAGAGGAGCCTTCCAGCTCATCTAAATTAAACCAACTCCCTAAATTTACAGAGAAGGAAACAAGGCCAGAGAAAGAGATTTGGCTAGGGTCACAAAACCAATAAGTAACAGAGCTGAGATGTAAATCCTGCTCTTTTGACCACCAAATCTAGCTCCCCCCACTAGACCATACATGCTTTCTCACTCTACCATTTCCCCCTCCTCCCCAAAAAGTCTTCCCTTTAGATTCCAGATAATAGTAGAACCTTACAACTATATTCTTCTAAGGAAGGAACTAGAACAGAAAGGAATTTTCAAGTCAGGTTTGAGAGTCTGTATAGATGGAATGAAAACCAGAAACAAATTTTGATAAGTGTGGAAACCTCCTCCCTTCCTTCCAAACTAGAGAATAGAAAAACAAACCAAAGTGAGATGGGAAATCAGAGAGGGATTAGAAGGGAGGGTAAATAGTAGACTCCACAGTTCCTAGAACCCTGGATAGTTGTAAAAGCTAAGATCAAAAACTGGATCTTCATTCTAAATGCTTGTTGATTCCTAACTTAAAATTATAAAAGCACTGCACTCAGCACAAGATATTACGATTAACTCTTTGTCGAATGAAATGTGGATTGAATAAACAACAGGACTTTGGGGAGAGAGTCAAAGAACCCGTTACCACTTTCCCTCCCCTCCACCTCCCACCCCATTTACCAAGACGCATCTGAGGTTGCTATTTAGCTTACAGTTTGTACTTTGGGGAAAAAAGGATAATAGATTGGATTCAAGGTAAAATTACACAAAGTCAAATTTCTTGTTGTTTAGCTGAAGGCTTACTTGCTATCTTTTACATTTCTAAGATACAAGCTCTTAGATCCAGAAAAGTAAACAATAGGGACCTGAGAAATGTTAGGTTTTCAGGCTGGTAGCAATATGGCCTTTCAATTCTCTTGCATGATTAGCATCGGGATGGTACAGAGGAGGAAAAATAAATGAAGATTGTACTTCTGATACTGCTAACCAGGGGCCTTCTTCAAGTACTTGAATTGGGTGGGGAGAATGAAGAAGGGGAACGCTGATTCTTTTGTTTGGTTTTTATTGTGCATGACTAAATGTATTAGACATGTTGGATCACAGAGAATGTGTGCTGGTGAATCATAGCACTTCTGAATCTGTATGTGTGATGCCTACTAATGTCATTTATCCCTTCAATGGTACTTTTCATCTTCAAAGTGCTTTCCAAACCAATATCATCTCAAAGTTGCTTTAACAAAATTAGAGACATAGCATGCTATACAATTCCTCCTTAAGGAACAAGAGTCTTCCAAAGACGACCCTACAATCGTGGTGATTTTTTTTTTTAACAGCATCAGAAAAAAGAGATAGGAGTGAGGAGGGAGGAGTCTGCCAGCCAGGAAGGATTGATTAGTGCTCATAGATTTTAGAAACTACCCCTCCTAGGCCCTAGCAAACTGCAAGTAAAAACAAATCTCTGAGGTTATGCTACAGTTGAACCCTGACAAGTTAATAAGACTTAGAACAGATCATTCTTTGATGTATGTAGGTTGTTTTCTAGTCTTTTGTAGATAAAGTACAAATAAAGTATTGCACCAGGTTACTACTAGACACCAGGGGGGAAAATGCGAACATCAGAAGGTTTTCATCAGCTTTATTGTCATTCTTGGGAAAGAAAAATGAGATTTACTTAATCTCAGAAGTATGACAAATTTCTTTCTCCAAAACTTAAAATGGTTTTCATTGAAGATTTTCAATTGAGCAAGATTATTTTTTCGAGAGGGGAATTAAAGGGGGAGGGGGAGAAAAATCTTTAAAAATGTCTTTGCTCCATGTTGGCAAATTCTCCTGTGAGAGGATTACTACTCACTGTCTTGCTTGTATTTGGAAGTCAAAGTGTTCTGGGTTTTGAAGCAAAGATACCTTGGTCAAGGAGGAAGAACCCGATAGAATTGAGAGTCAAGAGACCCACATCCGCCTCCTACTTCTAACACTAATAAACAATCAGACAAATTACTGCTTTGTGCCTCAGTTTCTCTATTTGACAACTGGAGGGTTAGGACTGGATGATGTCTAAAGGTCCTGTTGAGCTCTAAAAGATTTCTTTCTCTAAAGACTTTAAATTCTTCCAGTTCATGGAGCATTTGTAACAATTTTTTGATAACTGATTGCCTCTGCTCTGCTTAAAGTGCTTCCATGTGCCCCTAATTGAAGAAATTCTCAGCATTGGATAACTGAAGTTCAAATTTCATCCTCTACCTGCATCACTTTATTTAAGGTCTCATCATTCTGCCTTCAAGTTCAAAGGGTGGGGGAAGGGAATGCTGGGAGGACTGTACAAAGAAGACCATGGGAAACCATCCCCCCCACCTTGCAGCTGCAGTCTGCAGACCCTGCATTGTGATGCAGATGTGCTTGAAAGTGCATCTGCTACAAGACCATTTCCATAGGTCTTTACTGTATTTCTTCTATTATTCATAGAACACAATGTAAATGAAGCCATAAATTTTACCCCCCACACTCAATGTAGAAAGGAGATAATGGAAAGTGTGAATTATGAATGAATCACTGTTATTGTAATTCCTCAAGGATTCTGATGGAAATGATTAAATTCCTACAAAGACACAGATTCTAAACTTTCACATCCGAGTTGTTCAGAGTGATTCTGAGAATTTTAGAAACGAAACACATAATTCCTGTTTGGATTTTACCTGCCAGAGAGTATCACAGATGGTCCTAACCTGCCAGGGCCTGGCTGATAGCCTTAACTTGAGTTGCAAAATAAAGGCTTGGGATGAATTTGGGTAATGGGACAGAGGAGAGGAGATAGGCATTAAAATATCTGTGTTTTCCAGTAATCCAGAAATACCACTGGGCTTTCAAATGGGCTATAGGAAAACTGTGGGAATTTTTTTATGTAAACCTATTTAAATCCGCAATCGGAATCCACTGCATTTGTTCCATCTTTAGGGGGAAAAGGGTGCCCCGTGGAGGGAGAGGGGAGGGTACTCTCCATACTGAGGTGGAGAGGAAAAAACTCAATGAATCAGTAGGCAGTCTTCCATTTGAAAAGATGAACCAAGAGTCTAATGAAGTCAAGATATAGAGTTTTTTTCTTCTTTTAAATTTGTTTTGATAACAAGGGATTCTGGTCAGCAATTATCCTCTCAACCATGATAAGCAATTCTTCTAACTAAATGATAGTAGAGTTTGAGATGCATAAGCTATTCTGGTTTTGATAATGATAGAAAGTGATTAGAATTACTTCGCTGATCCAAGATAAAGCCCCTGGAAAATTTTAGCCTTAATCCACTTTAGTCACATGCCAGACTTTTTAGAGAGTTGAAGCCCCCAAAATGAGATTCAAGCTGATATTTAACAGTCCGTGCATCATTCCCAGAAAAATTTCTCCTTTACAAAACCCCAAAATAAATTTGACATTTTTTAAACTCCAGAATATGTATGTGTAGATAAAGATATCAATACATAGACACTCGCAGACTTTTGGACTCTCAAATACCTTGGAATAATTTTAAATTAGAATATATAATGTAGGGATAGGGATGTATGGCACTAAGGCTATGTCAAAACCATGCCAAAATAGACTAAGGAGTAATATGGGTAAGGTAATAACAGAGAAAATAAAGGAAATCCTCCATTATGTACATAATAGACATATATGTGACCTTGAGGTCACAGATTCCCCACCCCTGATCCAGAGGGACCTAATGACAGGAAGTAGAAGTCAGTCCGGGAATCCAGAGACTCAGAAAAATATCAAGCAGAGCTGACCACTCCACCTAAAGCAGGAGGCCAAATCTGACCCTGACACAAAGACCCAGTTCAGGAACTAAAGCCAGAAAGAGATGAGTAAATCTAGGGCAACACTGACTACCATCAGCAATTATTGGAAATCTAGAGATCCTCACAAAAGCAGCAAATACCTTCACAATAGCTGCAAGCTGAGACTCAAAGGAGGGAGGGAAAGTTTTTTCCATAGGAACTACATGAATACCTAGAAAAATAAAGCAAGAGATTTTTAAAAATTTCATCAGTCAATAAACATTTATTCAAGGCCTACAATATGCCAGGTACTGTATTAAGCTATTTTTGATGGTAAATATCTTTACAATGTGTGATTTTAAGGGTAAATCGGGGCCCACATGGAAGGGAGCTCATACATTAAACTTACATGCCCAAATTAGATTTACTGAAAGTTACTGCTTATAAAGGTCTCAAAAGGACTGAAGATGAGAGATATAGCAGGTTTGGGGATGCATATCTCAAGATTCCATTAGCTGTCCAGGCTTCCTGTGGTATCAGATCAGCTGGGGTAGGAAAGAGCACATCCAAGATGGCTTCCCAGATTTCCCTTTTTTATATGCAAAATGTCTAATCTCTGAGATGTCAGTGGTGTTTTCCACAATTTCCCTACTTCACAGGACATTGATTGAATGTGAACTAAGCTGTTATCTCTGTTTACCTCTGCTCTCATTATCTGTACTCTGGGATTTTAAGCATCATAATTTATTGAAGGAGACCTAAAAGGAAAGGGGGGAAAGTCCAGTTTGTTCTATGACTGATTTGTTGGTCCTGTTCTTATGGCCCTGGGTGGACTCTCAGAAACTCTCCCAGAGCCCAGGGGCTCAACCCTCACACCGGTGGCCATTAACCCATAATAGGACAAAAGGTGCCGTCAAATTTGTTGTTGACCTGAATTACTGAATTAACTCAACTCTACCGAATCAGTGTCCAGACTCTAAAACATAGGATATGTGCATAAAACAGGTTATTAATCACGCATGGCCATTTGTCTGTTCAAGGCCATATGTTTAGACATCTTGACTTTACAAGATGGGGCTACATGAGTATACATCCTTTTCTGGCAAGTAGTGTCAATATTTACAAAGGAAGAATGGTACTTGTAGTTATAAAAATCCTAAATAAGAAAGATATCCTTATGGAAAGAGTCAGCAGTGGCAAACTAGACATTCTGAAATTAACTTTGATGGGTGGTGATCTGATGGCACAGGGAATCGAGTGCTGAGCTTTCAATCAGGAAGATCTGAGAGAGATGAATCAAAATAGCTTCCAAGATTCAAGCAGTCAATGTCTCATCCAAGGTAACATAGTGGATGGAGTGCTGGACCTTGAGTCAGGAAGACCTGAGTTCAACCAGCCTCAGACACCGAATAGCTTTGTGACCTGAACAAGTCATCTAACCTGTTTGCCTCGATTCCTTTAACTGTAACAATGGGAATAAGCAACCCCCTCCCAAGGTTGCTCTGAGGATAGAATGAGAAAATATTTGTAAAGTACTTTGCAAACCTTAAAGCTCTATATAAATGCTAGCTGCTGTTCTTCTTTTCATTATTACCTGAACCACTGGAAGAAATGCCAATATCTATGAAATCTTGTATCTATTGAATTCTTTGAATTTGAAAGCATGATGTCATAGGATGATAACAACAGAAACATTTACAACTATAATAAATAGCATTTATATAACACTTTAAGTTTGCAAAGTGCTTTGTAAATATTTCATTTTATCTTCACAATAATCCTGGAAGAGAGGTGCTATCGTTATCTCCATTTTACAGATGAGGAAACTAAGGCACAGAACAGTTAAGGAGCTTACACAGGTCCCACAACTATTAAGTGTCTGAGGCTAAATTTGAACTCCTGACTATAAGTCCAGCATTCTATTCACTGCATTATCTTGGATCAGATTTGAGTGCTAGAAGGGATCTTAAAAAACCATCTTGTCTCAACTCTCTCATTTCATAGATTTTACACACTCTGATTAGTGAGTAAAGTTATGAACTCCTTGACCTCCATTTAAGGAAGAGACATAAAAAAGACATCTCTTCAGACATCATATTTCCCACCCACCTGCCCCCATTTTGGACTTCTATGATTCCTCCGCTCCTTAATATAGTGGTTTTTAGCTCTTTTCCATACTACCCTCATATATAGTACTCATATATCAAAAAAAGATTCAGGAAAAAATGTTGGGCAAAATCAGTTGCACAAAGGTACAAAAGAACCTATCCCTCTTAACTGGTTTCAGATACAAATTCTGTCGTATTCCTGTGATTAGGGACCTGTAATTTGGGAGCATGTCCAAAAAAAGGTTTTTCTGCTTTGCGTTTGGTTCAACTGTTGCCCTTGGGTGAGTAATGGTGACTCTTCTTTGGATACTAGAGCAAATACAGCAGTTTAAACTGTGAACAGATTTAGGTGAGGGCAGTTATGATGTAAAAGATGTAAAAGACAAAGAATGGGAATTCATACACCAGCTCTCCCATATGGGTGACCTTCATAAGTCACTTACTTGTGCTTGACCTCAGTTTCCTCATCTATAAAATTAGATGATTTCTTAAGGTCCTTTTAGCTCTATAGTTAATGCCCCAAGAAAAGGAAGCTGATCCACATTTATACAAAAAAATAATTATTTATAATAACAAATTATTTATACCTATTATGCTAATTATTATTTTCCTTATTTAAAAGCTTTGCTACATCTCCTTATTTGCTTCTGATGATTCTGCTTTGGTCCTCCCCATCTCAGTCTAGTCTTGTGTATTCCAAGCAATGTCCCAGTATTTACAGAACATATTTATATAGTACTAGATATAAAGGGCCTCCTTGTCTTTCACTGTCTTGGTCTGTTTGGTTTGTGTGGCTTTTTTTTCCCTTGAATCTCACATCAACAAGTATCTGCTCAGCCATACCTGTGCTTTCTGGAGTCTCTTCTTGTAGACCAGCTTGTAGTAACTCTCCTCTCTCTCTAACTGGCCCCCAAGTCTCTCAGCTGTTGCCAACTGCCTTTAACCCCTTCACCTACCATCTGAATAAATAACTTCGGAATCATGCAGCAATCTGGCTCTTTAAAAGACCATAATCATTCAGCAATTTGGCTTTTTAAAGGGACTTTTTGAACCACAACTAAGATGGCAAGAAGCCTGCCCAGTCAACGATGGCCATGATCCGAAACTGGAAGATTACACAGGCAGTATTTTGTAGATCAGTCTTTGTGCTGCACCAAAGAAGATATAGCACATCCTTCAAAGAACTATTCTTTGTCAGGAGGGAGGATGGAAATCAGTGGTTTCAAAGAGCATTACCTCCACACTGAATAATCCTGAAGCTGATCATGGTTTACTATAGGTTGTGTAATTAAAGTAAATATAAAACTGCACTCCATTTCAAATTCCACTACCTTGAAAACATTTTGTTGGCATGGATTTGAGAAACTATAGATCAGGGGTGGGGAACTTCCAGCCTTGAGGCCACATGTGGTATTCTAGGTCCTCGAGTGTGGCTTTTTAATTGAATCCAGACTTCACAGAACAAATCCCCTAACTTCAGAGAACAAATTCCCTTAATGAAAGGATTTTTTTCTGTAAAGTTTGGATTCAATCAAAGAGCCATACTTGAGGACCTAGAGGGCCACAAGTGACCTTGAGGCTACAGGTTCCCCACCCCTCCTAAAGAAAATATGACTTAAAATAAACCTTATGGGCTAATATATTAATATTGTCATAAAGTAGTGCTATGGAGGAGGTGGTCCACTGGGTAACTGGTGACCCAGGATACTTGTCACAATAAGAAGACAGATTGATATACATTCAAAGGAGCTAAGAATAAGTCATTTCTCACTCCTATGGAGGTCACACAAGCTAGTATCCCAGATGTGACAGGGATTGAAAAGAACTATTGACCTTTCAGAGGCCCCAATACACTGAAAGAAACTCAAGGACCAAATTATCTAGTGTTTCAGCCAAGGAATGGCTATATCAGAGTCTAGCTGAAGAGGATACTCACAATGCACTAACTGACTACACAGTTCTGTAGTGTCAGTATCAGGAGTTCTGAGGGCCCAGTAGGAGCAAAAGCAAGTGAAAAATTTTTTAAAAGAAGAATACTTTTTTTATAATATTGTATTTTTCCCCAATTACATGTTAAAACAATTTTTAACATTTGATTTGTTTTGAGTTCCAAATCCTATCCCACACCCAACCCTGAGATAGTAAGCAATCCAATATAGGTTATACATGTACAATCATATAAAACATTACCATGTTTTTAAATTTAGTACAAGAAGATAGAAGAAAAAAAGAAAGAAAGATGAAAGAAAGAAAGAAAGAAAGCTAGCTCCAGGCTATGTGCAGACAATATCAATTCTTTCTCTGGAGGCAGATGGCATGTTTCATCATGAGTCCTTTGGGACTGTCTTAAATCATCGCATTGCTGAGAATAGCTAAGTCATTCACAGTTCTTCATCATACAGTGTTGCTGTTACTGTATACATGTTCTTCTGGTTCTGCTTACTTCACTTTGCATCAGTTCATATAAATCTTTCCAGGTTTTTCTGAAATCATCCTGTTTGTAATTTCTTATAGCACAATAATATTCTGTCACAATTACATATCATAGTTTGTTTAGCCATTCCCCAATTGATGGGCATCCCCTTGTTTTCCAATTAAAAGAGGAATTTTGAAGAACTATTGTGATACAGTGGAAAGCTTTGCTACATTCAAAGTCAGAGGATCTGGGTTCAAATTCCACCTCTACCACTTTCTACCTATGTGACCTTAGATAAGTAGCTTGACCTTTCTGGGTCTAGTTCATCTGCAAAATGATGGGATTGAATTAGATGATCTCTAAAGTCCCTTCCAGGACATGGTTTTGTCCTGGTTCTTTCCACTTACCAAAAGAAGGGCCTAAAAGAAGAAATATTCTCTTGGGCTCTTAGATTCCCAGCTAAACAGAAGGTTTGGAAAAGGAAATGGCAAACTATTCTAGTATCTTTGCCAAGAAAACCCCAAATTGGGTCATGAATAGTCAGACGTGATTAAAACAACTGAATAACAACAAAAACCAGAAGGTTTTATAGGACTGTGAAATTTTTTCAAAATGTCTTTTTAACAGCCTACAAGAGCATGGTTAAACTTTGGATATCTCCTTCAGCCTGGGCTTGGATAACATTCTGGCTGACACTCATTGAGTATTTTACAGTGCTTGATACATGTCATTCTTTCATTGGATTCAAATTGGATTCAACTCAACACAGTAGGTAGAACAAGAAACATCACCCCCATTTTACAGAGGAGGAAACTGAGGCTCAGATAAATTAAATGACTTATTCATGGTCCCTCAGCTAGTAAATAGCAAAAGTAAGACTTGAATCTGGGTCTTTTGACTCCATATCTACATCATTGAACTAATACACCCAGCCTCTACAAAATATCTAAACTTGCTAAGTATTCTGCACCAAAGGCATATGGCATGATAGAGTCAATACAATGTCTTTTCTTTTTTAACCAGATCTGTTATTTTATTGGCATAGAGAACTCCCATTGACAAAACTCCCTCTACCGGCAAAGAATGGCATGTGCTATATAATTTATAGTCTTAGAGAACTGTCTGGAAACCAAGAGTATAAGTGACTTGCCTGGATACTTTGTATTAGAGCAGAGTTGAACCCAGATCTCTCCGACTCTAGGCTAAGGCTATCTCTCCTCTATATTTTGCTGACCCACTAAAGCTAATGCTGTTTCAAAAAACTTATTTCCAAGCCTCAAAAAAAATACAAAATGATTAGGAAGAATGAATGGCTCTCTATAACCCTGAGGTTTTTTATGTAAACACAACTTTTCCCAGAGTTTCTTGCCTTTATAATATACACCCTTTCTTCCTAAGATCTCAGAATACTTGTATCTTCTTTTTTCATTACATGCTTGTGAGATAAAGCCAGAGAATATTCCCAGTCTACTTTGATGTTACAGAAGGGAAAAATAAGACCCAGAGAGGCTAATGAACACAAGCAATTTCCCTCAGGATATACTGACAGGGCTAGGCACTAAGACCCAGTTCTCCTGCCTCCAAGATCAGTGCTCTTCTTCCTCATGCCAAGAGATGATACTAATATAAGCTAGCATCCATGGAAAACCACTTCACCTAGACTGGTGCCATATAGCCTTTGGGCAACCAATAAGTATTCACTGTCAATTTAAAAATGTTTTGCTAAGTGCTTCCAAAAAAAGACACTCATTTTGCTAAATGTTGCATTTCTAGTCATTTTACAGCTGGTTACTGCTAATATTCATCTGTTAGGTTGGAAATCAGAACGTCTGTCCATCTGCATTGCTCCTCGTTGGGCTTCCGTATGCTTCTTGTCCTCGCTTTGCCTGTTGACAGCCCGTCTCCTCCTCACCATCCTTCTCCAGAAACAGTTCTTATTGCTAAGGGCTTTGAGCTTAGCAGCTACTAAAGACTTCACTTTTCTTCAAACGATCCTGAGATGTCCATCATGAAATGTGCACTAAGATGAGTTACACATTCACACAGACTCACATTCAATACCCATGGCTCCCCAGTGGAACCATTTTTACACATTTATATTTTTTTTCTATACTAGTCTGGGCCCAGTAGTGCCCACAGCCCGAAAAGGATTCAGAAAAAACACATAGATGAGCATCTTTAGAGTTGGACAAATGTAGGGAAACTATACCCCTTTCAGGCAATTTCAGTTACAGACCCTCTGGGATCTCTTTCCCAGGAAGATTTCTGAGGTGGGCAATGGAAAGATTAAAAAGGAGTGGTCTTTATGAATGACATTCCCCCGCTCCACCATCCCTAGCGCCTTATCCCACTATATCCCAGACCATTGTACTCCCACCATATCTATTGTTCTTTTTTGTCCCCTCTTTCTCTCTCCATCCTTTTATTTCCTCTTTGCCTTACTTTGCACTCCCTTTTCCCTCAACCTTTCTTTCTCCTCCTCTTAAGTCTGTTATTTTGCATTAAGTCGATCAAGTACATTCAATGATGGCAATGACCACTACTTGGTCCCAGTGACCACAGTCCCAGTTTTCATATTCTAAATCCTCCATGTCTGGAATGCTTTTCTTCATATTCTAAGAGGCCTCTCACTTCTTGAAAAATGGGGCCTCATGCTACCGTCTACACCATCCCTTTCTTGATTCTCTCTTGAAATTCACACACACACACACACACACACACACACACACACACACACTCTCTCTCTCTCTCTCTCTCTCTCTCTCTCTCTCTCTCTCTCTCTCGGTTAACTTGTCTGTGTATACTCCACAAATACAACACACAAGTTCTTTGAAGACAGGGACCACTTCATTTTTGTCTCTATAGCGCTAGGATCTTGCACATATTAGGTGCTTAATAAATGTTCTTAAACTGAATTGAACTGTAACTTATGTTAAGTTCACTTTCCACTATGTCATGCTCCCTCCTGTGACTGTTATGTTGAGACCCCAAACCTCCTCCCCCATGTGCATATTCATGCATAGCCTTATTTGAAACAAAAGAGTGAGCTTTACGCTGGCATTTCAGGCAAGGGATCAAGTTATCAGGGAGAATTTTGTTTTGTTGAAGGGAGGGATTAGCTCTTATTGGTACTTTCCAAATGATGGTGCTTGGACAGTTTCTTACTTTGCCCATGCATAAAGCCAATCTTTCTCTAAGAGTTTCTTGTACACTTCCCTGGGCCTTTGAGGTTGGATGAGATTGAAGAATTTATGTCCCAAATGGCTTCTAACTGGCAAATGAGAGAGGAAACACTAGTCACCTAAAATTGTGTTTTATGTAAGACACAGTGAACTGAAAGTCAGGAAGCCTGACTTCTGGTCTTGATTCTACCCCTGGCTGCCTTAGTCAAGTCATTCCCCCACAGAGTGATGTCATTTTGGTCCTCTTCAAAAACAAAGGGCAACAGCCAATCCCCTAATAATAAGAGCGAATATTTACATATTGCAACTCACTGCACTTAGGGTTTTCACAATTATCTCATTGGTTCCCCACAACAACACTGTGATGTAGGTGCTATTATAATGCCCATTCTACAAATGAAGAAACTGAGGCAGAGAGAGGTGAGGTGATCTGCCCGAAGTCCCACAGCTAGTAAGTATCTGAGGCTAAATTTGAACTCAGGTCTTCCTGACTCCAGGAATTCTAACCACTGCATGACCAAGCTGCTCTAAAAGAAAGAAGTGGGGTTAAATAATCTCAAAAGCAGTTCCTTCCAGATTAACCATTTTATATTTAGTGTACCTCTGGCTCAGACAGTCTGTGTTTATGGTCCCTCTATCTCTGCCACCCTAGAACGCTATGATAGTAGAAATGCGTGTCACAACAGGTTTGTAAAAGGTTTCTGGTGTTTTCAAAGGAAAATGACTGTTTTCTTCCTGGGTAAAGTGACCTATAAGAATGAGGGGTCTTTGGTAGAGTCCTAGACCCAGAAGGGCCCTCAGAGGCTATATAGTCCACTCTCCCTATTTTATAGATGAGGGACTGAGACCTAGAGAGGTTGAGTAACTCGCTTGGGGTCAGCCAGGGAGGAAGCATCAGGACAGGTCTCCAAAGCTAGGCTCTTTCCACTATGCCCTCCTGCCTCCCTCTTCCCTCCTTTTTGGATCATGCCTGCACCGAGTAGCAATGCTGCACCTTACTTCCAACTTCTAAGCAAGGTTTCAGGTGAATTAGAATGGACACATGTGGCAGCCCTGAAGGATGGCAGGGAAGTCTTATTGTGTTAGTCATTTTCCCTGTCATCTTGGATTAGTGTCATATTAGCCTAATGTACCACTAACATGATTCAGAAATGTTAGCATATTACAGACTACTCAGTGTGTCAAGTAAGAACTTTATCATATTACCCTGTGGCTGATATTTCAAGGAAGGAGAAAACAAAATGTGCGAGTGCCCATATGGGAGCACGAGAGGAAGCAGCCAACAGGCTTTGGCACTAGAGAAATGCCTGGGCCTTCTCAGAGGCTCCAAAAGGCCCAAGAGACTTCCCCTTTCTGAGGGCCCAGAACAAGATGATGATGATGATGATGATGATGATGGTGACTATTGTTGCTATGGCTGATTTTGTTGTTGTCAAAATAAGATGCATAAAAATCAGAGCACTATAAAAAGTGAGCTAAAATTTTAATTTTTTTAATCCAACAAATGCTTTTCTAGCTTTTTTCTTTAAAAATGTGCTAATACTACAAAAATGCAGTAATGATAGAAGAAAACTCTCACTTTTAGGACAACTGATTTTAAGCAATACAGGCTGACCATTCAAATGTTCTCCTCCCATAACTGAATGGTAGAACTGTAGCCAGTAAATTTGAAACTCCTTTTGAACTTCAACTCCAGACTCCCCCTCAGTCCTTGTCTTGCCCCTACCTTTTGATTTACTTAGCATCATCAGCAATAGACTTTACAAAGAGTGGAGTCCCTTGGATAATCAGATCCATGAACCTTTTGAGCACAAATATTGAATAAATAGAGTCACTGTATGAAGTTGTATAGCAGTAAATTTAGACTCAAAGGGGTGAGGTTCAATTCTCAGTTCTCTCTCTTATTAACCAGGTGACTGTGGGTCCATCAGAAAGTTGGCTCTCTAAATCTCAATTTCTTCATTTATAATGATGGCCTGCACTTATATAACAATCTTAAGGTTAACAAAGCACTATGGAATATATCATCTCATCTGAGCCTTACAACAACCACATGAGGTAGGTTTATTAATATTCTCATTTTATAAAGGAGGATATTAATGTTCATAGAGGTTAGGAGATTGGTCCGGGACAACACAACTGCTAAGGATCTACAGCAAGATTTAAATCTGAATCCTCCCTATGCCAAGTCCAGGGTTCTATTCACTGTGTCATACTGATCCTCTAAAAACTCCTTTAGTCATTGTCTCATCTTATGGACATTGATACTGCCTCAACAGTTTCAGACACATACTTCATCTTGTGTGATTTTTGTCTATGCCTTTCCAAAAATCCTCTATAGGGAACCATACAAAAAAGAGATCTGAAGGTCCTAATCCAAGGAGGTTAATTTGACCTCAAAAATATCACTGAGACTTGATGGGATAAGTCCCATGACTGACAGGTGGTTCTGTAAAAATAGTGGATCTGGCCACATTGGAGATTAAGAAGGATATTCAGAAACCATAGTGGGAAACCATGATGGAGAGCATTTTGGGGAAAGAGCAGTAAAGGGTAAAACAGAAGTGGCTTTGGAATAGGGGCATACTACAGAAGTCCTGGACAGAAAGAGGAAATAGATGAGGAATAAATCCTAAGTTTTAAATAAAGACATTATATAGTACTAATGAAAGATTTTAATTATACCTGTATCTGTCTAGTGCAGTGGATAGAGCATGAGACCTAGAATCAGGAAGACACCAGTTAAATTAATTCTGATATGTGACCCTGGGCAAGTCACTTAACCTCTATCTGCCTCCTTTAGTTTCCTCATCAGGAGAATGAGGGCAATGATAGCCCCAACCTCCCATGGTTGTTGTCAGAATAAAATGAGATAATATTTGTAAAGCACTTTTCAAACCTGAACGTATTATATAGTTAACAATAATAGCGAACATTTACATAGCACTTATTTTATATTAGGTACTGTGATAAGTACTTTGCAATTATTATAAATGCTAGCTTTCATTATTACCATGTGCAGGAGTTCACTCTCTCTGCCAGAAACAGAGTTGCTAATAACTTTTTTGCCTTAATGATCATTTCATCCTTCAGAAGGTGCAGAAACAAATAAAGAGTAATTCTGTTTTTTGGATCCGATCCTCACCAATAGAATCAGGGCAGAACCAGTTACCAGTCTGGAAATGATGAGTACCCTGAGGAAGTAAGTCCTCCCTCCCAGCATTTGTAATGGAGGAGAGGAGAGCTTCTGAGGAAAGACAGGGAGGATCCCAAATCCTACAGATCTTTGGTGCCACACGCCCTATCCCTTCTCACTGCCACTAACCTGGCTCAGGCCTTCCATCCCCTGGATAATTTTGCTAGCCTCCTCTTCGACCTCGCTGCCTGCAGTTTCTCCCATCTCCAGTTCATACTTTGCATAGTTGTCAAATTACTATTCATAAAATCCAGAGCTGACCATGTCACCCCATACTCATGAAGCTTCTGTGGCTCTCTAGTGCCCATAGGACAAAGTAAAAACTCCCTAGTTTGGTCTTCTAAGTCTCTCCTACTCTGTCTCTGACCAATAACTTCAGGCTGACCACTGCTCACTTTCCTTCATGCCCTCTATTTTCCAGTCAGATTTGTTCCACCTACTGTTCCATACACGATATTCCACCTCTGTGTCTTTACACAAATCATCCCCCTGGCCTGGAATGCTCTCCTTTACTCCACCTTAAATGAACATTTATTTCTTTCAAGGTTCAGCTGAGGCACTACCTCGTATAATGGGTTTTTCTTGATTTTCCCCCAGTTGTCATTGCTGTCAGGTTTGTTTGGGGTTATTTGAGGAAATTGGGGTTATGACTTGCCCAGGGTCATGCATAGTATCTGAGGTCAAATTTGAACTCAGCTCCTTTTGATTTCAAGGCCAGCGCTCTATCCACTCCACCTCCTAGCTGCCCCTACTGCCGTCTTCTAACAATCCAAAATTACTTTATTTTTGTTCTCTCATCTCTGTAAAGATGTTGATTCCCTTCAAGAGAACATAAGCTGTTTGAGAACAGGAAATGTTTCATGTTTGTCCCCAGCACCTAACATAAACTGCAGCATATGGTTAATAGAGTGGTCAATAAATGCTTGCTTTATTAAATTCTCCAGGGGTCATCAGCTCAGGTGGGGTAAGAAACTCTCAAAAGTCTGAAGACAAAAAAGGCAAACAATTGTAGTTAGGAGGGTAAAAAATAGGAGCTACCTGAAGAGGTTGATGTGAATGCACAAAGAACTCTGAAACCAATTTTGATTTTAATGAGATATCTACAGAAGATGGAAGCAAAGATAGGGATGACTACATGGGGTGGGATATTGTACGAATATTATCTGGAATACCAAAGCTAAAATTAGTTAAGGCTGGCAAGAAAAAATAAATAAAATGAAAATGGGATTTCTGTTTTGTTTTAGCTATACTGGGATAAGGGCAGCTAGGTGGTGCAGTGGATGAAGCACCAGTGAAGGAGTCAGGAGGACCTGAGTTCAAATCTCACCTCAGACACTTTACACTCACTAGCTGTGTGACCTTGGGCAAGTCACTTAACCCCAATTACCTCATCCTGGGTCATTTCCAGTCATCCTGAGAATATCTGGTCACTGGATTCAGATGGCTCTGGAGGAGAAGTGAGGTTGGTGACCTGCACATCCCTCCCTCATGCAAAACAAAGTCAAATGTAAGTCATGTCATCATTTCTCTGATGGCATGCTCTTCTTCGGCAATGAAGGATGAGCACACACACACACAGCTATACTGGGGTAAAGAGTAAAATAAGGGAAGGGATGGGACCATGCTTTGGGGCTGATGGGATGATGGTGACAGACAATAGAGAGCTCCTCAATCTTTCTTTTATTTTTTTTTGTTTTCTCTACCAAAAGAATGAATGACCTTTTCACTTAAAAGGACAAAATGAAAAAGGCTGAGGGGAGTGATACCCAACATGAGTAAAGGATATAGCAGGAAAGCCTCTAGTTCCTTTTGATGAATTCAAGGCAACTGGCAAAGATGGACTCCATTGCAGGTTCTGAAAAAAAAACGGTAGTTAAGTGTGCTAATGCACTATCAGTGACATTTGAAAGATCATGGAAAAGAGAAAAGGGACTGCAGGACTGGAAAATGTCATAGGTTGTCCTGATCTCCAAAAAAAGAAAGGGAGGGGGAAGGCTTTGAATGTCAGACAGGGGAATCTGCAAGTTGTAGACCAGTGAATTTCACTTCAACTTCTGGCAAAATATTGAACGTTTTATTGAAGAGATGGGTAGTAAATAACTTGAAGAGGAAGTAGTAATCACCAAGAAATCATCATAGCAGGCTAACCCTGTTTCCTGTTTTTGTCAGGTTACTTACCTGGTAGACCAGAGGAATACTATACTTATAATCTTTAGATTTTACTGTTATTATTACAGGAAAGATGGAGACATGTAGGCTTAACAATTGTAGAATTAATTGGATTCAGAACTAATTAAATGATCACACTCAAAGAGTCAACATTTATGGTTCAATGTCATCTTGGCAATATGTCTCCAGTAGAGAGCACTAGGGGTCTCTCTAGTAGGTTGACCCTACTGTTTCAACATTTTTAGCAATGAGCTGGATAAAGGTACATATGACATCCTATCAAATCTGTGTATGGAATAAATCTAGGAGAGACAACAAACATAATGGAAGACAGAGTCAGTGATCCAAAGAAGAGTCTAGTAGCTAGAACATTGGACTGAAGCTAGTAAGATGAGATTCAACAAGAATTAAAGTAAAGTCTTGTAAATGAGTTCAAGAAATCAGTATCACAAGCGAAAGTAGGAAAGGCATCTTTAGTTACATTTTATGTGAAAAAGATGATGAGGCATTAATAAATTGAAATCTCAATGTTGGGCAAGGGTGAAGTATGGTAGCCCCAAACCTCATTCAGTCTTGGGCCATGTTGAGAAGTAAAGTTTCCAGGAGTAAGGAGGACAAAGTCCTGAGCTACTCCTTCTAGGTTAAAGCACATATGAAGTATTCTGTTTAGTAATAGGCTCCACATTTCAAAAAGGACATCTGGACAACTCCAGCAGAGGGTAACCAGAATGAGGAAGACCCTAAAGTCCATGACGATTGATTGAAGGAACTAAGTAGGTTAAGGCTAGAGAAGAGAATGTTTAATGGGACGGGGCTGAAATGGAACATAAGAGCTATCATCCAGGACTCTGGGAATGTGATTAACATTGAAGAGGAAATAGACTTTTTTTTTCTTAGTCCCATAGGGCAAAAATAGGAGTAATGTGTTCAAAATCACAGAAAAGTAAATTTAAGTTTTATATAAGGAAAAACTTCATAACAATTAGAAGGAATTATCCCAAAATGTGATGGGCTGCTTCAGGAAATATTGAGTTCCCATTCCCTGACAGTCTCCAAGCAGAGGTTGAATAAGTATTTGTCTGAGATATGGCAGGAGGGATTCTTGTTCAGGTATGAGATGGACTGGCTAGGCCACTAGGTTCCCTTCTGAATCTGAAATCCTGTGATTCTGCAGTCTACCCAAGTGGTTAGAGGTCTCATTCTGTTGTTTTTAATGCTTCATCACTGAGACCCTTAAGCCGCCCATCTGTTCTCCCTCTCTCTTATGATAATAGTAGTGATGACTGCCCCTCCTCCTTGACTGAATTAATACATAAATGAAAAGAACATTGACTGTGGAGTTGAGGGGCTTGGGTTCTAATTCCATCTCTCATGCCTACTACCTGTGTGACCTGGAGCATGCCATTTAATCTACATAGACTTCAGATTCCTCATCTGTAAAATAAGGGGTTAGACTTGATGGTCTTTCAGGTACATCTATGATATAGATCTGTGATCTTATAAATGAGAAACAGAGGCTGTTTTGGTGTCATCTGACAACACAAATCCAGTAACAAAACCCAGCCCCCACTACACCATGGGTGGGGAGTCTTTAGATTTTCCCACTTGAAAGCAACTGAGATTTTACATAGAAGCCAGACCAGAAGCTGCTTCTTCTAATAATATTAAATAGTCTAACAGCAGACAGATAAGGTCAATGGACAGAGAGACAGATTTGTATTCCCTCCCTCACAGAGTCATGGTGAGGAAAGTGCTATGTAGAACTGTAATGCATTCTAGGTATGTGAGCTTATACATCAAGAGAGGATTGGGAAATAAGCCCTTGGTTGACATAATGGGATGAGAATGGACTAGTTACTCTTTTGAACCTCATTCCCTGCCAAATGATGGAAAAACCACAGACATATTGAAAGATCCTGTGGATCAATGAAGACGAAGAAGGCATATTTGTTTTCTCTCATGTGGGCTCCAAATTCCGCATGTACAGACTAATCTCATTGTACACCAAATGGTGCTCCTACTAAATAAACTGTGTTGTAGTTTTATTCCCCTTCTAGACAGGAAGCCCTGCAAGGGTGGAGACTGTATTTTTTTCAGTTCTATCTCCCCAAGTGCTTAGGGCAGTATTCTGCATACAACAAGTGCTTAATAAGTGTTTGTAAAAAGAAAGTAGAAGGAAAAAGAAGAAAAGAAGGGAGGAAGGAAGGAGAGGCCGTAATGTGTCAGAAAGAGTGCTGACTTGGGCAAAAAAAAATAGCTGACTCTTTGAATTATATTTGTATATATATATATGTATATATATATACATATATATGTATATATATATATACATATATATGTATATATATATACATATATATATATATATATGTATGTATGTATGTATACACCATGTCCTTCCAGCAGAATGTAAACTGCTTAAAGTCAAGGATTGTTTCTTTTTTTGTCTTCCTATATTCCTAGAGACTTGTACATAAT
>CM053769.1:314314112-314408569 GCA_028658325.1 Potorous gilbertii | reverse complement strand
TATATATATATATGTATATATATATACATATATATGTATATATATATATACATATATATGTATATATATATACATATATATATATATATATGTATGTATGTATGTATACACCATGTCCTTCCAGCAGAATGTAAACTGCTTAAAGTCAAGGATTGTTTCTTTTTTTGTCTTCCTATATTCCTAGAGACTTGTACATAATAGCCATTTATCAAATATTTGTTGAATTGTTGAATTCCATCTCTAGTTTTTTCACTGATTTTGTGTAGCCTTAGGCAGCTTATTTAACTTTGATGAGTCTGAGTTTCTTCATCTGTAAAATGAATATCATACTACCTGCCTTGCTTGCTCTACTTACCTCACAGGGTTGTTTGTGGGGAACAAATGAAATAGTGAATTTGTAAGACCCTTGAGAAGTATAAAGCACCATCTACCTACCTACAGTCTGTCTCTCTGTCCATTCACCCTATCTTTCTATCTGTCTGGCTCTCAGGCTATTTCATATTATTAGAAGCAGCTTCTGGTCTGGCTTTTATATAAAATCTCTGTTGCTTTCAAGTGGAAAAATCTAAAGACTCCCAATCCATGGTGTAGTGGGGGCTAGGTTTTGTTACTGGATTTGTGTTGTCAGATAACACCAAAACAGCCTCTGTTTCTCATTTGTAAGATCACAGATCTGTATCATAGATGTATCTGAAAGACCATCAAGTCTAACCCCTTATTTTACAGATGAGGAATCTGAAGTCTATGTAGATTAAATGGCATGCTCCAGGTCATACAGGTGGTAGGCATCAGAGATAGAATTAGAACCCAAGCCCCCCAACTCCACAGTCAATGTTCTTTTCATTTATGTATTAATTCAGTCAACATTTATTAAGTGCCTACTATGTGCAATAAACAGTGTTTGCAAGTTGGGAGTGATACAAAATTTAGAGAAGACATAGTCCCTGCCCTCATGAGCTTACAATCAAGTAGGAAAATAAATTATAGATATGACACCTAAACAAATGATAAGTGTATCAGAGAGATGCAAAACTAACTGCTATGTAAGGTCAGAGGGCAAAGTTGTTACCAACAAGGAGAACCAGGGACAGCTTAAGGGAACAGGAGGTATTTGAGATAAGTTTTTAAAAATGAATAGGAATTTAACAGTCAAGGAAGGGTCCTCTAAGGACCAAAAAAATTCCATCATCCAGTCCCTGATGTAACTGTACAGTCTATAGCTCAGAAAAGCAACCTACAATTATTATTGACTCTGGCCAAAGAAACTGAGTTAGTTTCTGGAATTTCAGGCCATGGCTCAGTGACTGAACCAGGGGCAAAATACAAAGCAATACAGCTCTAGTATAAATGTGTCAGTTCCCCTTAATTAAAAATCTATTAGCAAATTTCCTGATAGGCTGAGGGTATTTGCAAATATAAACTAATAGCTATTTATTAGAATGTTTATTCTAAGTCTCGAAAATGAGTTTTTCCTTGTAGTGTGATAATTGTTCAGATGGCTTCCTGCTGTTTTAATTACTTCAATTAACAAGGATTCTAGGAGATGAGCTTTATTTGGCTATGGTTCTTCTGTGCTTCTAGTATCTGGGTCTCATTCTATGTAGCCCAAGGGCAGAGTAATCTTTGTACCACACACGACTGAAAACTACTGTCAGAGTCTTCCATTCAAGAGATGAAGTCAGTTTTGCAGATAAACAACCAAGCTTCCTCATACAGACAGCTCCCCTCACTACTGAATAAATGGGCCATTCTTAGTAGACAAAGAAGATACTACCAATCTCCTGTCAATAAAGTGACTTGTGTGTGAAAGGATTTGTCAAGTCGTGGGGATGATTGACATTGAATCATCTATACTCTTTTACCACATTTCTCCTTTTTGCCAGTATTACTTAAAAAAGGAACAATGTGATATTGTGTATAGAGGGGTCAGCATCAGTCAGGAAGATCTGAGTTCAAGTCCTGCCCCTGACATATACTGTTTATATGACCATGAGTAATCAATCCATCATCTCTCATTGACCTTAGGCAACTCTCCCAAGCCCATAAGTTACAAATAAGCTGCCAAATCTGCATCAGTGAAGAGAGTTCCATGCCAGGAATGGTTAAAGTCACAGGCCCACAAACCCTTTAAAAATGTATTCACAGAATAGCTGATGAGGTTAGCATATGGCTTTGAAACAAACCAAAGCAAATAGTCCATGTGAAAATTGAACCCATTTTCCGTATCAGACATATGACAGTTATGTTGCATGACTTCAACAGGATGTTGCTCTAACCAACATAGGCAATCAAACACTTAATAGATCATCCAATGTCAATAAGTAATGAGGCACATGGATTATGAAAAGAATACAGGGATATATCACAAATTTGGGAGCTTCTGGGCTTGGCCCCCACATGAACTTGCCAAGTCACTCCAGGTCAATCAGATAACCTCTTTTGGTTAATTATGTTAATTTTAATTTTTATGTTAATTATTTAGTTCCGCTTCTTTCTTCAAGGTATTCATCGCACATCCTGAATGGAGAGAAGTAGGAAATAGCCAAAGGGACTTTATGATAAATGTTCTAGATATATTATGCTTGGTGACCTAGACAATCCTTTACTCTGTATCTTATGAAGGAGATAGGTCAATAAGCATTTATCATGCACTTGCTATGTGAATGCTCAAGTGTCTGGGTGAAACACTGGGTGTATAAATACAAGTGAAAGGAAAGACATTTCCTGCCCAGAAGGATGTTATATTCTGAGGGGGGAAGACAACACATAAAAGAAAGTTGAAAAGGAGTAGAGAGGGGAAAATAGAGGAGAAAGGAGATATTGGTGAGCAAAATGTGGAGAGTCAGGGTGGAGAAGAATGATAATATGGCTGACCTAGGCATTTTCCTTAAAATGGAGACTAGAACCCAAACTATAGCATAAAGAGGACTTTCCCCGGAAGGAAATGGGACCACTGGCTTTTTGGGGTTTTTTTACACTCCTGGGAGCCAAGTCCAGACATGACCTCAAAAAAGCTTGGCTTTTATTTTAGATGAAGTCCTGATGTAACTCCTTTTATCCTTTTTTTTTTTTTTGGTGGGGGAAGTGAATTCAGATAAAATAGGACTAAGGTCTCCATCACATGGTCATGATCAAGTACTACCTTCTAAATGAAGTTTTCCAAATCTCCCCTTCCCAGTATACTAGTATATTCCTTCTCCAAAACTGCTATACTTCTGTTTAATATTGTATTTATTTCTGTTTAGTTTTTAAAGCCCTACACATTACCCAATCAATCTTTTCATCTCCACTGGACTTCGCTCCTCCTTCTACAATCTACTATCCAGCAAAACTGACCTTCTCTCTGTTCCTCTCATGTAGCACTTTTGTCTCCATGTCTTGGCTCAGACTTGGCACTCCCTCCTTTTGTCCACCTCCTAGAGTTTCTTTCTTTCTTTAAGATGCAGCTTAAGCAATATCTTTTGCCTCAAGCCTTTCTTGATATCCCTAACTGCTAGTGCATTCCCTCCCAAACTACCTGGCATTTAACTGAGAGAGAGGGAGGGAGGGGGAGAGAGAGAGAGAGAGAGGTATTTTTTCTTTTTATATTTATTACATATTTATGTACATATCTCTTCCATTAGACTGTGAAGTCCTTGCAAATAGAGAATTTCATTGTTTTTACTTGTGCATCCCCAGAGCCTAGCACAATACCTCATGCATAATAAATATTTAACTATTAGTTGGTTAATTGACACATTCCGTATATATTTATTTACGTATAGGTTACATCCTTTAGAGAGCACAGGAACTGTTTCATTTTTGTCTTTGTATCCCCAGTTCCAAGCACACAGTAGGCACTTAATAAACATTTGATGATTGATTGTTTGATTGGTTGGACAAGGAAAAAGCTCCAGAGAGCAACAGGAGGGAGGGTTTGATGTTACTGGATTAAATGAAGGCTCTATACAGTTTGGGATTGGGATCTGGGAAACAGAAAACTAGGGAAATACTAAAGCAGCAGTTTTGTCCCAAAGTTGACACAATAGAAATAGCACATCATCCACAAAAATCCATCACAAAAAGCCGGATGTTTGGGGCATGTAGGGTTCTCATGAATTTAAGTTTGTGGCCTACTAGAGACCAAAAGTCTTTCTTACCTAACTTTTGTAGTTAGTTGAAAGTCCTCCTTGAAAATGACTTCAACTAGATGACCTCGGAGCAGAACTATAACTAGGGTGGGGTGGCAGCAGCTTTACAACAAGGATACCAAATTTATACAACTCTGGCAGCACTTGAAGTGCATTAGCAGTTATATAAATAATGAAGATTATCAACTAGTTAGCAAGAATTATTAGTTCAGATAGGAAGATACCAGATGGCATACTTAGAGGAACAGGTTTTCCCCCTCTGTTCTCCCTACCTGTAGTCATTTCCCCCAAAAGAAACCTGTTTCCATTGTTGCTATGTCTAGTGACCTCCACCAATGAAGCCTTTGTGATACTTGCCCCAGGGGTGGTTCATGGTGGTTGCCTTACGTGCAAAAATTTGTAGATACAGCTCTGCTTCTGAGGTCCTTTTCTACCCCAAAAATATGCTGAAGATAGCTTCTTCCTTAATAAGTCAAGTCAAGTCACCAGAATGGAATCTTTCTTAGAACCACAGAATTTCAGAACTTGAAGAGTCTCTCACATTAGGCAATGTGGTTTAATCTCTACCTTTATAGAGGATGAAATTCAGAAAAGAAAAAGCGGGGGGCCATTAGGTCATAGAATTTAGGGCTAGAATGGACCTTAAAGGTCATCTAGTACATTTTTACAAGTAAAGGAACTACGGTTCATAGAGATTGAGACTTACTCAAGGTAACACACACACAAAAGTGGCCAACCCAGTATTTGGACCCAGATCATTGGATTTGCACCAATTCTCCTTTCACCAGGGTGTGCCTGTGCCAAATTTCCAATACCTTATTTTCTTGTCATTTCCCTCTTTCTCCTAAAAGACTACCGAAATGAATTGGAGATTGTGATTAGCTGAGTACCAACTAATCAAGCTTGTGGTATATTTAGGATCAAATAGGAACCAGTCCTGGGGAGAAAACCAATCACCGGACTCATCTACCTCAGCCTGAAGTGTATGGAGAGAATTTTTACCTGGCTTCTCAGGGTCTGAGCTAATCTAAGATCTCTAGCACAACATGATTTTGCCTTAGAATGGATTGGATAATGCTTGCCACTGGTGCAGACAAATGTCGCTGGCCCAGCTCCAACTCTCTGGAACAGAAAGAGAATCCAGAATCATGGACAATATTACTGTATTTTCATGGGCTGCTCAAACTCTAAGCATTAGATTTGATGAACAGCTTTATTGAATTTTTGGGATAAATATTTAATGCTTTCAGAAACCTGTGTAAATCACACCCAGGCACACTCACTTGCTCAAAGCGCCATCTGCTGGCAACCACAGCTTTTGACCCAATGAGAAACAAAACAGAACAAAACTATGGGAATTGAGCCTTTTCCAGGGCAGGGATGGAAGACCCTATTGCCAGTGTCAGGGTTGCTTTGAAGGTCTAATTTGGAACATAGCTCTGTTTCTAATAAACCCCAAGTTACCAGCAGTCTTAAGAAACACTGGGACTCTTTGAAGTAGATTAAAATTTTTCAAAATGCAGAGGTTGAAGGAAGAAAGGGAAGGAGGAGAGCCAGGTTGAAGGAGAGAGACAGCTTGGTGTTTAGGAGAAAACAGCTCTGGAATTTAAGTCAGCAGACCTGCTATGAAATTCTTTTGGCCTTGGGAAAGTCATTTAACTTCTGAGTCTCAATTTTGTCTTCTGCTGTTAGGAAAAGTCAGGGATTCTTATGCTGGGTTCCATGGATCCCTTAGGGACCGGTCCATTGACAGATGTCAAGGACTTATGAACTTGCAAGGGGAGAATTATATCTTTATTTCAATATAAGTAATTTCCTTTGTAAATCCTATGTATATTATTTTATGGATATAAAAACATTATTCTGAAAAGGGGCTCATAAATTTCATCACATTGCCTAAGGGGTCTATGACACAGAAAAGATTAAAAACTTCTAGTCTGGGCTATCTCTAAAAGTCTTTATGGCTTAAAACCCTATGAAAAGCAGGAGAAAACAGAATTTTCATAGAATCTTGGAAATATAGGGCCTTTCAGAAGTCATCTGGTCCATCTTTCTAACATACGGTAGAAATATGCCTTAACTGGCTTAGAGACATGGTTTATATTACAGCTGGAGGGATTTTGTCAAAGATAAGAAAGAACTCACTGTCAGAAAAGATTCTTAAACCCTGAAATGTTCCTCCAGAAGATTCTTCACCAGGGGAATTCCAAGATTATGATAATGACCTGAATATCTAGGGGGTATTCAGGGTAGTCTAGGAGGATGAACTGTATTATTTAATAAAGTCTTAGCCTGCATCAAGGAGGGTCACAAGGGAGGTGATATTACCGCTGTATTCTGCCATGGTCAGACTCCATTTGGAGTATCATGTTCAATTTCAGGTGTGAAATTTTAAGAAGAAAGTTGACAAACTGGAGAAGGTCCAAAGGGAACTGAAGGCCATGCCAAATGAGGATCAATTAAAGGAAGTATAAATGTTTATCCTAGTGGAGAAAATACTTCTCCAGGAGCGAAGGAAAGGTAATAATAGATAGCATTTATATAGTGCTTTAAAGATTGCAAAGTGCTATATACAATATTTCATTCGAAGCTCATTATCTCCATTTTACAGATGAGGAAACTGAAACTGAGACAAAAGGCTTGGCCAGGATCACAAAGTTAGTAAATGTCTGCAGTAGGATTTGAACTCAAATCTTCCTGGCCTCTGAGACTAACACTTTATCCACTCTGCTACCCAGCTACTGATAAGATACTTTTTTTACATTTGTTTTTCTGGGCCCCAAAGAGAAAAGCTAGATACACTGAGCAGAAGTTACAAAGAAACAGATTTTAAGTTTGATATTAGGGAAAACTTTCTAAAAATTAGTTATCCAAAACTGTAATGGGGAGGGGGTGGCTTCCAGTAAGATGTCGATGAGTGAGTGATCGTTTCCAAATCTAGCTCCCTTTTATTGCCTCAAAATAGTAGGAAATTTAATAAAAAAGAACAGCAAACAGAAAGAAAAGAAAGCTATCCTTGTGAGTCTAATATCATAAAAAATAAAGACTGAAGAAACAAAGCAACAAAAAAGAGGCTCCACTATGATGACTGGATACCATGATCTTAAAGAACTGATGTCCAATCGTTAGAAAAAAAGGAATCCCACTTCAACAGCGAAGCAGTTGTCATTATTGCAATACCCCTCAGAGTGGTTCTCTTTCAAAGGGAGCTTCAGAATGGATTTAGAAAACAAAGCCCAACTACTCATTGCATACAAGAAACATACTTAAAATGTAAAGACACAGAGAGGGGCTAGAATAACGTCTTATTTAGCCAAATTAAAAAAGCACCCTACAACTCTCCTTCAATGGGGTGAATATGGGCCAAACCAGCATAAGGGGAGGCAGGAAAGAGAAGTATAAATCAGTATCTCTAATGAATAATGACACCTAAGTTACTCTAAAGATTTATTGTTATACCAATCAAATGACAAGGGAGATATGTTAAAGAATTAGAAAAAATTAAAAAATTAACATGAGGGGGTGTCAATAAACCAACCAACATTTATTATATACCTACTGTGTTCCAGGCACTGTGTTAGGTGCTATGGATTTACATTCAAGGAGCTTATAGCCTCATGGAGCAACATGTTCTATAATAAGCTTAGACAGGATATATACCCAAGAGACATAGAAATAGAAAGGGAGATGCTAATAACTGAGAGAATAAAGAAAAATCTCTTGGTATATGTAGTACTTGAAATGTGATTTGAAGGCAGTTAGGGATCCTAGGAGGTAGAGGGCAGAAGGAAAAGCATTTCAGAAGGAGAGCCCACCAACAGCACATAGAGTGGAAACTGATAAAGCATTTTATTTGGGGAGCATCAAGTAGGGAAGTTTGATTGGAGTCTGGGGGTGAAGGGGATGGTGAATGATATGTAGTCCTCCTCAAAACATAAAATGAAGTCAATCTATGAAAGATTTTAAATGTTAAATGGCAGACTTTGTGTTTTTCCCTAGAAACAGTAGTCACAGAAGCTTCTTGAACAGAGTGACATGATCAGATCCGCCTTGTGGAGTAAGAACTGAAGAAGAGAGAGATGGGATGCAGGAGAATATTTAGAAGACTCTTATGATAATCTGAGGTGAGAATTAGTAAGGGACTGAACTAAGGTAGCTGTTGTAAAGTACAAAGTGTACAAGATAAGTACAAGACATGTTGAAAAGGTGCAGTGGGCAAAGTTTGGCAACTGATTAGATAAAGGGGAGGAGTGAGGGAGAATGAAAGTAGGGGATAACTTCTAGGTTATAAACTTGGTTAGTAGAAGAATATTGGTGCTGTTGGAAAAGGTATGGAAATTAGGAGTGATGGGATGGACAGAGTTCTGTTTTGGACATTTTGAGATACTTATGGGACATCCAGATAAAGATGTCAAGCAAGCAGGTGGAGATTTGGGACTGGCGTTCATAAGAAATAGGAGGTTGTGGATATAAAGAATAAAGATTCATTTACATAAAGATCATAGTTGAATGCATAGAAGTAATGAGATCAGTGATAGAAAGTGAAGAGGAGAAGGCCCAGGATGGAGGGCTGGGATACACCCATGCACAAAGGATGCAACATTGATAACGAACCTTTAAGGCAAAATGAGAATGATCCAACACATTGGAAAAGAATCTTAACAGAATAATGTCACAAGGGTGTCAAATGTAAAAAGCTCAAATAAGATGAGGACTGAAAAGAGAACCTTGGATTTAACAATTAAGAAACTAGCTGTCTTGCTGAGAACAGTGGTAGAAATAGAAGCCAGATTGCAAGGGCATGAGAGTTAAGAAAGTGAAGCTAACCAAGGAGAAGAGACAGGTTTTTCTAAGAGGTTAACTATGTAAGGGAGGAGATAAGACAATAGTTTGAAGTGATAATAGGGCAAAGGGAGGCAGTTTGTTTTGGGTTTGTTTTAAGGATGGAAAAGATATGGACATGTTTAAAGGTACTTGGGAAGGAACCAGTGTAAAAGTGGTTTAAAAGGAGAGGCAGTCTGCCCCTTCGATTATCCCTTCTCTCTCCCTAAATTTTAGGGTCAAGAATATCAAGGAAAATAATGAAGAAAAAATCAAAATGAAGGAGACAGATTTAGCACTGCCAAACTTAAGTTACACTACAAAACAATAATCAAAATTATCTTGAACTTGTTTTAAAAAAATTTAATCAATAGATTATGTTAGAAGCTCTAGAAGCAAATGTCTACATCAACATAGTGTTCAATAAAGCCCAAAATACAGACCACCTGAGAAAGGACTATTGATTTATTCAACAAGAATTGTTCAGAAAATAGGTTTAGAATGGCATATTACACTATACTATGCAAAAATTTCAGATAGATAAATATTCCCATTTTAAAAAGGCATACCATTTTAAAAAGAGACTAGAACATTATACCTTTAACAGCTGTGGAAAGGGAAATGCTTTCAGTCAAATGGCAAATTATTATTTTATAAAATCCTCTATCTCATGTTGCTTATTAATTATTTCCCTGAAGATAGTTGTAAAATAGATAACAAAATGGGTACTTTCAATTCTCTATGTATCTTGTCCATAGCTATTTATTTACATGCTGTCCCCATTAAAATGTAAACTTCTTAAGTATAAGGTCATTTTTGCTTTTTCTCTGTATCCCCAGGGTATACAGTGCCTGGCATATAATAAGTATTTAATAAAGTTAATTATGGATTGACTAATTGATATAAAATTCAAAAGTTTTTACACAAACAAAATCAACATAGCTAGAATTAGTAGAAAGATGGATAAGGTTACAGTTTGAAAGGAAAAATCTTTGCATTGAATATCTTAGATAAAAATCTAATATTCAAAATCTACATGAAAACTGAGTTCTATTGTTAAAAGTTCATTATACATGATCAGATAATATAAACAAATTTCAAAAGGAAAAAGCAAACTAATAAGAACACCTCAAAAATTGCTCAAGAGAATTTAATTATCAGAGAAATAGAAATTAAAACAATTTTGAATTATCATGTCAAATCCATCAAGTTGGTAGGATTATAAAAGATGGAAAAATTCAATTCTGGAGAAGCAAGGAGAAAACAGGTAAACTATCTCACTGCTGCAGGTGGAGCTGTGAAATGGTCTGACCATTTTGAAAATAACTTGAAATTATGCAAGAAAAATGACTAGATTGTTTATACTTTTTGACCCAGAAATCTCACTACTGGTTCCACACTTCACAAAGAGATTAATGATAGCAAGAAAAGACGCTTTTGTACAAAAAAAAGTTATAATTTCATTGTTTTAATTACAAAAAGCTATAAACAGAATATATGCTCAATGACTAGAAAATAACCAAGCAAACTATGCTACATGAATATAACACTGTAATGAATGATAAATTTGATGAATTTAGTGAGACTTGGGAAAATGTATGAAATGACATAGAATAAAGAAATCAAAGACAAAAGAAAATATACACAATGACTACAACAGTGCAAATAAAGAAAATGCTAGAAGACTAAACACAGGTGAAATATAAACAGATAATTTTGATACCAAGTTATTAAACTGTAAAGTATATTTCTGTCCTCTCTATTCACAATTAATAAACCACAAAAATGAAAAAATGACTTTTTACTACCCATATGATCACTTTTTTTGATATTTTGTTTGATGCATTTTGAAGAACATCCCATGGATACTTTTTGAGATGTGTCTATTGTGTTAAAAACAAAACTTATCAAGAAAACCTTGGAGGGATTTTTTTAAGTGGAGTGAACTGTTTCATGAGGGAGGACATCACAAGTATGTGTGTTTGTCCTTCGTTGCCAAAGAAGACCATGCCATCAGAGAAATAATGACATGACTTGCACTTGACTTTGTTTTTTGACTGAGGGAGGGCTGTGCAGGTCACCAGCCTTACTTCTCCTCCAGAGCCGTCTGAATCCAGTCACCAGGTATTCATCAGGATGACTAGAGATGACCCAGGATGAGGCAATTGGGGCTAAGTGACTTGCCCAAGATCACACAGCTAGTAAGCGTTAAGTGTCTGAGGTGAGATTTGAACTCAGGTCCTCCTGACTCCTGCTCTGGTGCTCTATCCACTGCACCACCTAGCTACCCCAGATATCACAAGTGGTGTTCAAGGGAAAGCTGAACAATGAAGGTATTCCTTACCAGCTTTAGATTGGACCAGATGAGCGGTTCTTTACCTGGGATCTAGTCCATGAATAGAATCTAAGGCATCAATGAATGGAGATGGGAGGAGAAATTACATCTTTATTTTCAGTTACTGCTATAGAAACTTTGGCATTTTCACCATTGAAAATACAGACAACAAACCATTCATGTGAGAAGGGGTCCATACATTCACCAGATTACCGAAGGGATCAATGACACAAAAATTTAAGAGCTATTATGCTAGCTAGTCTTTGAGGTCACTGCCAAGTCTGAGAGTCTGTGATATTTGTCACCTCATAGAATCTCGCTTGCTTGACGAGTCAACCAAGGATGCTGGATAGAAAATTCCACAAGTCCAGATTTGGCCCCATCTGCTAGTTCTGTTTCATGTGACTCATACATGCATTCAGTGGTTTAGGAAAGACATCTATTCTATTTTATATTGTGCTCTCTGTCCACATCTGGATTGTGGTTTTCAGCAGCAATGACCTTGTACATGGTCTGAGCAGACAGCTGACTGACTATGTGAAGTGATTTCAGAATGAGAAGGCCCCCTAAATAAAGTAAAAATAAGAAGAATCTTCCCCTTCCTGCTCCCTGATGAACTTCCACACTATCTGCCCCTCTCTCAGAAGAAGAATGATTGGAAAACATCCTGAAACCCTGCCCTCTGGAAGAGTTATTAAAGATTTGACTGTTTTATAGAAAAGGACATTTTAAATTCTTTTTAGAGATGATGAACTGGCAAAATCTCATTCCATTACAGCTGTGTTTATATGTCTGTTTTAGTCATTAGCATCTCAGCTGAAAGCTTCCAGCCAGCCTCCTGAAGTCAACCTTCACAGTGACTACACAATATTCATCACTGAGGGGAAGAAAAAGAAAACTCATCCCTCTCTTCTTTCCCTATCTCACTGTCTATCTTGCCTTGGCACAACAGGCCCACGAAATGTCAGAGCTGAAAAGATTCACTGAGATCATCTAGTCTAAATACCTTATTTTAAAAATGAAGACACAAAGTCCAGAAAATGAAAAGCTATTTGCCCAAGGTCATAGGATTTGGGACTGGAAGGTGATCTTATAAATTATCTAATTATTTTATAAATGAGAAAACTGGAGCAAGAACTAGCCCAGGCACATATAGCAAGCATCAGAGCTTTGACTTGACCCCAAGTCCTCTGGCTCCATAAACAGTCCTCTTTCCAGTAACATCTGCTGCTAGATTGTGGAGAGCCTTGAGTGATGATCAGGAGTTTGTACTTGATTTAGTAGGGAGAGGCCATCATGGTCTAAAACAAAGATTACAATCTCTAAGCAGCCTTGTTCAGTGATACAGGATTGAACTGACATGAAGGAGCAAATATATCTCTCTGAGATTGTCTCTGCAGATGTCTTCATTGCTCAGATACTTTCTTGGATGTGTTCTCCCTCATGTCTCCTCAGCTAGACATCTAGGGAAACACAGTCATAACCCAGGAGCTCCTGTCTCACTACCTTCTCTGCAGGAAGTATTTATTAAGCACCTACTATGTTCCAAGCACTATGATAAGAATGAGAGATACAAATAAGGCAAAAGACAGTCCCAGCTTTCAAGGAACTAACCAACATGAAAAGAAACAAGGTTCTATACAGGATAAATTGGAGGTAATCAACTGAGAGAAGTGGCTACCATCAAGGAGGAAGGTAAGTACAGCATAAGTGAAGATCTATATAGACAAACTAATCCATCAGCCTTGTACAGATTAGGAACAAGACCTTAGACTCATTCAAACTAATCAAGGTTGCTAGTTCTGACTTCAGATAAGCAGTATAAGCAAACCCCTGAAGGAAAGGAGAGGAGAAGAGAGCATGATATAGTGAAAGAAGGACAAGCTCTGAAGCCAAAAGTTGTTTAGCCGTATCAGTCATGACTAACTCTCTGTGACCCCATTTGGGGTTTTCTTGACAAAGATACTAGAGTGGTTTGTCATTTTCTTCACCAGCTCATTTTACAGATGAGAAAACTGTGGCAAACAGGGTTAAGTGACTTGCCCAGGGTCACATAGATAGTGTCTGAGGCCAGATTTGAACTCCCAAAGATGAGTCTTCCTGACTTTAGGCCTAGTCACTCTATTATACTACCTCGCTGCCTCAAAATCAGGATATCTAGTTTCAAATTCCATATCTAACATTTACTCCTGTATGACCCTGGACAAACTGTTTATCCTTCCAGGACCTTAGTTTTCCTCACCTATAAAATGACAGGGTTTAAGTAGATGACCTCAAAGGTGCCTTCCAGATCTCAACCTGTGACCCTATTACAGTTTTATTCTCTATCTACCCTACCTTATTAAGCCCAAACAAATTTCGTCCTTTTGTTTATTGTGCTTTGCCTCATAGAACTACAGACTGGCTAAAATGTACTCCAGAGGTCACCTAGTCCAGCTACCTCATTATAAGTACATAAACCAGATTGTGTTTTCATCAGCCCAAAGTCCTCTTTTAAAGAGTGCTGAAGTTTTGTTAATTTAAATGACTCTTAACTTTCTCTCACTTCGGGAGAGGGTAGATCTTCAACAGATAATTGGCATGACGGCTACAATTACCTTCCTGGTACTCTTTTTTATAAATGCTTATCATAAACATTGCCATATGAGATGGCCAAATATCATGTGGAACAATGGTTCTTGTTGCTTTTGGACACATAGTGAAACCAACTGTGATCCAAGCTTCTAAACTATCTTTCAGTTTCACTACAACTTTGTTTTGTGTTCTCGCTTATTTCAGTAACATCAATATGGATGGTAGGGCTGGACCATGGGGCAGCTGGGAAGCACAGTGGATAGAGTTCTGAGCCGGGAGTCAGGAAGACTCCATGAGAACCAAACCAGTGTTTGGTTTCCACATAAAGTGTTACCACAACCAAAGAGGGCAGGACAACTGTCCTGTGAGGCAAAAAGGAAGAATCTGTTGCCAATGGAACTTTCTCTCTGCCCGCAGACAATGAGAAGAAGCAAAGTTAGCCCAGATTTCCAAACTAGTATTTGCTAAGCTGACCCTTACTCTACAGGAAGCATAAGATTCATGTGATCACTTGGTGGCAGAACAGTGGCATTCTGGGTTATCCAAATAGCTTTCCCCATGTGTCTGTGCTTGTGTTCCCCTACATTGAATGTGTCCCTGGGGCAAATCTCTTACAACATATTTTGAGCTGCTAGAGGTTTTCAGTCATGGCATCTACTAAATAGCTGTATAGCAATGGCATTGTCACAAGGTCAGTGATGAGCCCCTTTCTATTCTCTTATGCGTGTCTGTGTCAGGCATGATGGGATCCCAGTGGTCAATGATCATGGACTCTGGCATAAGGGTCATAGCAAATATTTCCAATGCATATTTCTAAAATATATTAGGCAGATACAGTATTTTTTCATGATTTTTTCATGTTGTGTTTACTTGCTTCCTGATAGCTCAGCTATTATCTCTTGGGCAACCTCAGAAAAGTAGAGGCTAAGGCCCTCAAAAAGTATAGTCTGCTTCTCTTTTCATTAAATATGATATCCTTAGCTGTTCCTTTCCCCTATAATCTCTGTTGGAGGCAAAAAGGGTTTTCTTCAAGAAAATAGTTTGTTATGGTGACAAGAATCCTAGGTTCAAATCTTGGTTTTGCTTTCTACTTACTATGAGACCATGAGCAAATCACCTCTCTGAGATTCTGCTTCCTCATTTATAAAATGAGAGAATTGGACTAGCTAGCCTCTAACGTCCCCTCCAGCTCTGAAAACTATGATCCTATGGTCTTATGACAACCTTGCTACAAATTAGTGGATGGTCTTCAAAAGTTATTGTTGGTCATGTCCAACTCTTTGCGACCCCATGGACCATAGCATGACAGGTTCTTTTGTCCTCCACTATCCACTTCATTGTTTCCATAATACCATTCCTCTCATCCTCTACTGTCTCCCTTTCCTTTTGCCTTCAATCTTTCCCAACATTAAGGTCTTTTCTTTTCATTATGTGGCCAGCGTATTTAAGCTTGAGCTTCATTCAGTATTGTCCTTGCAAAGTTGCCATAACTAGAAAACTCATCACAATGTGGCCCATCGGATGGTGAACTTGTTCAGATAGAACTAGTCTGGTCCTTAGATGAAAGGCATGGGTCAGCTAGGTGATACAGTGGACAGAGTGCTGGGCCTGGAATCAGGAAGACCTGAGTTCAGATCTGGGCTCAGACACTTCCTAGCTGTATGAACACAGCCAAGTCACTTGATCTCTGTTTAGCACAGTTTTTTCATCTGTAAGATGGGATTACTAAGTACGCCTGTCTCCAGGGTTGTTGTCAGGATCAAATGGAATCATATTTGTAAAAGTGTACTTAGTAAGTGCTATATAAAGGTTTATTCCCTTCCCTTCTCATCACCAAAGCATATATTCCATGCCTTTCTAGGTTGGTAGAATCTGCCAGAGTTTGTGATCTGTTTGTAAAACCTGTGAAAACCCAGGGTCCCCTAAATTCTCATGATGAGGTTCCAGGGAAGGGTTTTAAACATACACCACTCAGTAAATTCATTAATGAATTTATTATTATTTGGTTTTGCTGGTAAGTCCCAATTTAAGCAAAATTAACATCAGTAGCATTCAGGTATTTAAAACACACACATATATATACACATACAGAGGTTATTTTCAGAAATAATCATTACAGTATTCCCTCAAACAGCAAGCTCATATAATACTTTTAAACTGTGATCTGATTACAAAAACATGTGTTTTCAGAATCATGGCTTCTACGTAAAGCAAAGTCTGTGCATTCACTTACTAGAGAAGCATCTTAGCCTAATTAAAGGGACTTGGTGAGGGGAAGATTTGGGTTCGGATCTCTCCCTCTTAATACGTCCTTCCTGTGTGACCCAGAGTAACTCATTTGGCTTCCCTGAGTCTCAGTTTCCTCATCTGCAAGATGAGAATAACGACACCCATTACGGCTCCTGTTATGGAGTTCTTGTGAAGCTCAGATGAGGAAAATGTGTACAAAATGCTTCACAGATTAAGGTGGAGTAGATTTGTCAGCTATTATTACTGGAGAATGCAAAAATTAGCATCATCCAAGCCCCCATCCCCGTTATCACTAATTGTAAATTGGTGGGATCTGAATGAATGGGAGGTTGTTGCACACCCATACTCTACAAACTAAAGACCAGAGATCCAAAGCAATCCTGGAGGAAGATCAAGTTCAAAGACTGCCAACCTGACATTATATACAAAGAGATACCCAACTCACTAGCTTAGCTCCGTCTCCATTTGAGGGAAAGCACATTTGATCAGCACTGATAAGTCACTAGAAGGAATCATACCTCTGGTGTCATTTTTTTCCCAAGTCCACTGTAGCACATATATTCATCTTGTCAGATTGTTATATAAATAGATGAGGTAAAACAACATGGCATTCGCTGTACTTCAATTACTTTCTTGTATAATGTCAAGAAGTAAAAGCTAACAAACCATAACTTTTCTTGACATTTCCTCCCTTAAGTGACCAATGATGGATTTGCCCTAAAAAAGCATTCATCATTTTAAGGAACAGGAGAGACACTGGATTTCTTTGTGTTGGCTTTTTTCCCCCTCCTCTTCTCCTTTTCTTTCAGTCAGTGGTTAAATTGAAAGGCCCAGCTCTCCTGCAGATGAGAACCAAACCTGGTTGATAAGATTACATGTTTCTAATCCTGAGGGATGTTGAAGTCATCCAAGGAAAGAGGGTATTTGCTGTCATAGATGGTCAAGAGATAGACCTGAATTCTCAGAAAAGCCCACAGGCTCCTCTCCCCACCCCTACCCACTACCCCTGTCATCTTCATTCAGCTGTATAGTTGAGGTTATATTTTTCCAAGCTAATATCTTTATTCTTTTATAATTCACTAATGCTGTATTATATTAACTCTCTCTGTTCCCCAGCCAGGTCAAAACCTGAGAAAGAGATAGGAGGAAGAGGAGGATGAAAGAGGGAAGAAAAATGAAAAACTGAAATCAGACAAGAACAAAGCAGAGGAAGGACAAGAAGAGGAAAGAAGAAAAAAATAATAAATTATAATAAAAGGAGATAGAAAAATAAAATGACCCGGTTAGACAAAATCACAAGTACATTTAATTTCTAAGTCAAGCAGAGGTTCTTTTTCATTTTTTGTGTCATGGACCTCTTTGGTAGCATGGTGAAACCTATGGACCTCTTCTCAGAATAATGTTTTCAAATGCATAAAATACATAGGATTGCAAAGGAGACAAAGGGTGAAATTAGAGATGTATTTTTTCCCTTGCCAATTTCATAGCCCCTCCCCCAAATCTATCCTTGGACCCCTCAGATGTCTGTGGACTCCAAGTTAAGAACTTTTATTCTAATATAGGGTAAAAACATTCAGTCATAGACTAAATAACTTAAATATTTCTATTTAAAATAAAGTCTAAACCATAGAAACCTAACTATTCAGATTGGCGTTCTTTGTGGTTACAATAAACTGGAAAGTGAGTACTCATCAAATAGGAAATGGTTGTATTAAACGTGAATATAAAGGAATATTATTACTCTATAAGAAACAAAGAACTTGAGGAATTCTGAGAAACATAGGAAGATTAGCATGAAGTGATGCAAGGCAAAGAAAAGCAAACCAAAAGAACAGTATCCAGGGCTTCTTAAACTTTTTCTTGTCTTGACCCTTTTAATACTTCTTAAACTTGTGACCCCATATGGTCATAATGACTTCAATAATGTGAATAAAAACACTAAAAGGTAGCTGAACTCACATCAATTACCACTCTTGGTTCTGAGAAATTAAGGATAAAACCTATGTGGTACAGTAGGGGGAAAAGCCAGTAGCTCTGTAGTTAGAACATCTAGGCTCCCTACCACCTCTGAAGCTTGACTACCTATGTTTGACTCTCTCTAGACCTGGAGTGTTCTCCCTCCTCCTCTCGGTCTCCTGGCTTCTCTGGTTTCCTTCAAACCCCCCTTTCTACAGAAAGCCTTTCCTGATCCCCCTTAATTCTAGTGCTTTCCCTTTGTTGATGATTTACAATTTATCCTATATATAACTCGTTTATACACAGTCATTTACATATTGTTCCCCCTCCCCATTAGATCATGAGATTCTTGAGGGCCAGCACTATCTTTTACCTTTCGTTGCATCCCCAGCAATTACCACATATAAAACCCAGCATATAGAAAGTGCTTAATAAATGTTTATTGACTGACTGACCCTGGGCAAGTCACTTTACCTCCTTAGGTGAGAGGCCACAAGCATGGAATGCAATATATACTATCAGACTTGGTTGCTTTGCTGGATGGTTCTACCTATTTTCTTTGTTTCAAGGGAGCATTTAAGAGAGTGGAGGGGATAAGGATATTGATCAATAATTATAATATTAAAATATAAAATAAAAAAGATTTTGTTTGTATCACCACATGAAATGTTTCTTAGATGTGCGGTAGAGAAAGCAGAACAAAGAGTAGACAGTTTTACAAGAGAGAAGAAACTGGACTAGAAAGGATGAGGTCACATGTTCCCAGGGTGATCAATCACATCACTAGCTCAACATGGTGTGGTAGAAAGAGAGCCAACTTAGGAGTCAGGAGACTTGGGCTGTGTTGCCAGGTCCACCAGTGACTTCTTTGTGATTTTGGGGAAGTAATAATCTCTGCATTGCAGTTCCCTCATCTTTCATTTGGGGGTCACATTTCCTGCCTGCCTACCCATGAAGTTGTTTGTGAACATCAAAGAAGTAATTGATGTGAACACTTAAGCATTATACAAATGCAAAGTCATACTACGTATTATTTTTACTCTCCGGACAGCAGGGCCTAATACATCAAGACCTCATAGCCTTGAGTTGGACTCTGCCCAAGGTCTTACAGGGGAAGTTATATTATTTAGGGACTTTGTCATGTGAGGTTGAGAATTTGGGGAGCTTAGCTTCAAGATAGACCCTAAATTACTGGACCAGGCTGATAGATGCCAAGGTAAAGGATGTTGGATGTTTCACTTTTGAAAGAGAGTGCCCCCACCTCATCTAGAAGTCATTCTATGTTCACCCAATGTATCACAGTTCTTCTCTGTTCCCAGCTGACCACCCTATCAAAGAGTGGTCAGAGAGATGGAACAGTCACACTATCCCAATGACTCTATAGAAGCCCAGCTCCCCCCACCCCCTACCCAACTCCCCTATATCCCATCTTCCTGGATCTTTCCTCTGTGGGCCAATCTGCAGGCAGGAACATTAACCTCAAGGCTTCACAAGGGATCCCTGCTCATTTGTTTTTTTCATTTTTTTTAATCATTTTGGTTTCTATCATTCCAAATAGAAACAGAATTACAGTACTTATCCAATAATACTGTCTATATTGAGAAACAGGATGCTGGCAAGCAAAAAAAAATTATGCTTTTTTTATTAGTATGTCCAGAACTAGAACGCAATAAAACACAGACCTTTTGGAGGAATGGAAAAGAAGAAAAAGAAAAAAAAGCTCTTACTACAGGGAAAGAGAGCCAGGAGGAGATTACTTACTGCTACAGAATCCAATATTGTAAAGGGTTGGGGGTTTTTTATTTTTTATTTTTTGCCTATGCCACATTTTTAATGTCTCAGTGAGCTCAGTGTGCTGTGACTATCAATCACAGGAAACTACTGACGTTATGAAACTGCTTTTAAGATATACGGAGTTTTCAGAGCCAAAGTTGTCTGAAGAATAAAAATCTTCAAAGCTCATATATTTTCAAAAATATCTATTTGATACACCAAGCTGAATAACAGCCAGCTGTCTCTACTCCATAACTGCTTGACAGAATGCATGAATATTGTTTTGTGAAGAAGGACACTAAAATAGGGAACAAAAACTTTTTACATTGGCTCCTGCTGGTGCTATGGCCCACCTCTTCCATTTGTGGGCACCAGAGGTCACATTAAACTCTGGACAATGAGACTGGGGAGATGAAATTGAATTAATTTGGGAGGCAGAAAATCCTGCAGATATTTATTTAATAGACAGAAAAATCTTATGCTGCTTATCAAATTTTCCAAAAAGGTGGTGGGGGTACTTAATCTAGACTAGGGCATGGGGATGGGAAGAGGGGTAGTATAAGAGAAAGTAATATTCCTGTACCTCTAGGGGCAAATTAATTCTTCTCCCCGAACTTCAGCATCCAGTGAATTGGAAAGAGGGTTGACATTAGAACTGCAGGATCTGTGTTCAAACTCTGACTCTGCTACTTACCACCTGTGTGACCTTGCTAAGTCATTTAGCCTCTCTGTGCCTCAGTTTACTCATTTCTAAGATGAGCAGGTTGGTCTACATAACCTCCAAGTTCCTTTCCAATTCTAACCTATGAGCCTGTGATCACTACAGAGCCCTCCATTCTTACTTTTCCCTCTTTCCCTGTATAATATACCTTTTTCTTCTCCCTTTTGTGCTTTCACCTAATACTCTCCCAAAAGGTTAAAGTAGCAAGAGAAATAAGAACTCATTAATAAGAGTTTAAAATCTTTTTTTCAATTAATGTCTACCCAAGTCCAGAACTAGTCAAAGGACAAAGTATTTCATGAAAGTAAGAGGTCTACTTGTTTTCATCTGAAACCCAACCTGATTTTCACCTGGCAGAGAAGTAGAGAGGCATCCAGGCAAGAACACTAGACAAAGGGACAGAAGAGCTGGGTTTACTGCTTTACTAGCCACATGACTTTGGACAAGACTTCCACCTCTGTCAAATGGGAATAAACATACAACTCAGCTCTCAGAGTTATTGTGACAATGGAATGAGAAAGTGAACGTAATTTGTAAATTATGAAGTAATATATATCTCTAATACATAGATGATAGATAGATATAGAGATATAAATAGACATTAGATATAGGTATAGATATGGATAAATAACAGGATTGCTACAAGGCAGTATGCTGTGGTGGAAAGTGTGTGGGGACATAGTCAGGGGACCGCAATATGAATCCTAGGTCTGCAACTCACTCTTTGGGTCACATCAGTCAAGGAGTTTCATCAGTTGGGGCTCTCCCTCAACTAATGCAAAAATGCAGCCCTCTGTGTTTCAGAAGGCAATCTTTGTGAGTTGCTGCAACCACATACACACACACACACACACACACACACATTCACCCTCCCCTCCATAGTTAAAAGAAAATACCACCTACTGGCCACATCTCTAGCAATATTACCCCCTATACTTTGTCAAGCTGGTCCTTGATGGAAGGGTTACCAGGACTTATTGGAAGTCTCTTCAATTTGGTAGAAATGGTTATACCCTACAGTTCAATGGCATGACCTACTTGAACTCAGCATCACAATGAATCACAGGAGGACTTTGACGGAGAATTTTTATTACTATTACAGTCTTCCCTTCCTTCCCCCCAAAAGCATGAAGGTTTCTTCATGTTGACTTTTCTGGGAAGCCTTGGTGAAGCTGAATCCAAAGTCCACTGAGATCCATTCAGTCAGACTCCTAAGAAGATGTTTATCACCAATTTCTTATCCAAAGTCAAAATTGGAGGAGGAGAATTATGACTGCTCTTCTCTAGGACTACAGATGAGGAACTGAGGCTCAGAGAGGAAGTCACTAATCCAAAGGCACACAGCTAATTAGGAGCAGGGTTGGGACTTGACCTTATATGTTTTTGCTTTAAACTGGGTGCTCTTTTCACTATGCAATGTAGTATCTAGGGCAGGAGTTTTTAACCTGGGGTCCATGGATCCCTAAGGGCTCAGTGGACAAATTTCAAGGAACCCATAAACTTGGATGGGAAAATATTACTTTTTTTATTTTCACTAACCCAGTAGATTATAAGCATCTTGAGAGCAAGAGCTGTCTTCTGCTTCTTTTTGTATATCCAGTGCCTAGCACATAGTAGACACTTTAAAATATTTATGGATTGCCTGTCTGCCTGACTCACTCAAAGTGAAATTTAGAATTTATTTCAGTTATACATATAGACAACAAACATTATTCTAAGAAAGGGTCCATAACCTTCACCAGAACACCAAAAGAGTCTGTGACTCAGAAAAGCTTAAGAATCGCTAACCTCAGAGATCCCTCTCTTTAATATTAGACCCCCTAAAAAGCTATCCCAGGTTCAAGGTATTCTGTGGATTTTCTTCACAAGTCATAATTCAGTTGTTCTTACTGATAATATTTACTTTTACTAGTCATCTAAAGGTCATCATCAATTCAAAGTAAAAGCATTTAATGGCCAAAACCTTGTAACAGACCTTGCAACAGAATATTTCCTCCCTAAATCTGGGGAATACTCTCCCTCGAATACACACACCATCAATGGGAAAAGTAAACACAGCTAGAGTTCACCTAGGAATGTATGTGTCAAGGACATGCCTATGGAGAGGATCACAGATAAAGGATATGGGGACCATGGCTTATGTGTTGGGGGTACTCCATCAAGCCAATGAGAGTTGGAGGAAGAAGTAAGGAACAGAAAACCACAGTCAAAAGACAATGAGACATAACTCCTTTGCTCAATATTTTTGTCTTTATTATGTATTTCGAACTGGCAACAAGCCTCCTAGGCTAGGCTTTAAGACACCTTTCAATACACTATCAACTCCTCCTCCAATCTCTACAGGAAAGGTGCTGTATTGGATTTACTCTGTGTGTGTGTATGTGTGTGTGTGTGTGTGTGTGTGTGTGTGTGTGTGTGCACGCGCATCTAGACAGATAGATAGGAAGGTGCTTTTTTGTACATAGGTTCTCTCCCCAGAACGACCATGAACTCCTTTAGGGCAGGGATTGCTTTACTTTTGTCTTTGTTTCTCAATCTAGTACAGGACCTGGCCCATATTAGGTACTTAAAGGATTGTTGATCAACTATCTATTGGTTTTCACATTAGGTAGGTAATTTATGAAAGATTTCAGGGATTGTCTAGATTTGTACAAAATATGAAGCTATGGAGAAATTGATCTTTAATGATGAAGTGACTATGCTGATAAACTTTACAGATATTTAAAAGGAAGTTATAAACAAAACTTAGAACAACTTCATTTTAGTTCCGCATTAAAAAAAAATCCTTCATGACCCAGAATTCTCCTTCCCTGATAAAAATGAGACTCTGTGAGATTTTTTTAGAACTCAGATAATCTTTATTAAATCCTTCCAACCTCCCAGATAGAGACCCTAATATTCTGTTCTAGGACTGGCAGTTCTTAGAATATTCTAAAGAAGATGGGTGAGTTTGTTACCCTATTATCCTCAGAGTTCTCCCAAGAAATAACACTATTCAGGTAAGATGGCTCAACTCTGCTTAGAAGCTGCTCAAACAGTAGGTAAAAAGGAGAATGAGGAGCCTGTGAAGATTTTGTAACTTGCCCTGAAATCAATGGCCAGTTGGCAGTTCAGATACAACATTTATAATTGCATTATTACATTTGAAACTCGTTTAAATTTGAAGAGTCTGAATTTAACTGACAAGGAAACATGTGAGAAGCAATGGAAATGTATTGTAAATGTCAGCATCATGTTTGATCATACCAAGGTGACCTTAAAATGCCATCTTATCCACTTTAATTTAACAAGGCTGATTTCCTAAAATATCAAATATTTGATATAACCAAGAATATATATTGAACTACTGGAACAAATAGCTAGAAGATATTTCAGTTGTCCTACTTGAAAAAGCAAGATGTAGGTAAACTCTCCTCTAATGTGAGCACTTTGGCCTAAATGGAAAGTTTTAACTCTTCTCTTCATCAGAAATAAAACCAGCCTCATACAGTTACAGTATAGTAACTTCCCATGTGGTATGATTTAAATGTCTCCAAGAGAGTCTCAGGCCCCATAATATCTCCCCCTCATTAACAACCATTAACAATTCTACCCTTTTGATTAAAGACTTATCCCTGGGATCCTCTTAGAAAAAGGGGAAAAAAAACTCTCTAGGGTATAACACACTAAATACCTTACTCCTTAGGGAGGAAAAACAAGTCAGATGAACGAGTTCCTGGTAGAGAAAGAGGGATAGGAAATGGACTTATTTAAAAAAGGAAGTAGTACAGAGTAAAGAGTGCTAAACCTAGAGTTGTGAGGCCTGAGTTCAAATCCTGACTCAATCTCTTACTACTTTGATAATATACATTTTTCTCTACAAAAAAGGGCTGGAGGTGGACCAGGATGTATATTGCGTAGCAACACCGACTTTCTTCTGGGAGCATATGATCTAAGACAGACTCATAGCCCTGCACACATAGTAGGTGCTTTATAAATGTGAATATTATAAATTGAATTAAACTGAATTTTGGGAGTAAATAAAAATATTAAACCAACATCTGATTGAGCAGATGGGTCTATAGGATTATAGTGTAAGGATGAGGGTTTCCACCCTCACCCCAATTAATGTAATGCCAGAAGGCTTGAGCCTTTTTAATCAGTTAGAGATTTGTGAAGTACTTTAGTCATTGGATGAAAGTGAATAACAACACACAGGAAATATCTTGTGACTGGCTAAAGAGAATCAGTCGTATCTCATAGCGCTATGAATAAAACAGCACATCAGTCCAGGAATTCTAGTGGGAGGAATTCTAGTGGTGGCTGAATAAGCAGTGAAAGAATCTTGAGAAGAAATCATCCTTGGATGGGAAGGATCAAATTTCTCTCTTCATCTCCCATTGATGGGATGTTGTATATGTGAAAAGGTAAGATGATGGGGATTTCCCACCCCATATGGCAACATCTGCATTGGGAGATGAGAAACTAGACACACAGATGTAAAGAAGTTTCAAGATCCACAAAGTCACCAACCCTCAGAGCCCAGGAAATAACTACAACCAATAACTTCATGAGGACTTCACAAAGGAAGAAAAGGACTTCTAGTAACTAAGAGCTGTGAGTTTACCTGCTGACCACATGTTATTTCTATGTTTCCTAATTTCCCCAGGGACCTTGCATGTAGAAAAGGAGAGTGAACCTCCAGTTTAGGGGGAATATTTCTGTAGCATTTACTACTTCATAAATATTGTTTCTAAAAGCTGGATATTATTTGACTTAAAATCAATGTGGAGCACTTTCTTATATAATACCTGTTATTTCCCCAAACTCTAAAAGTATCATGACCATAATAGAACCCTCCCTTGTAATGAAGTAGAATTAATAAAAAATAAATTGATACAATGACCATATCTGATAGTGTATGCCCCATCTTGCACCATCTTCTTTACTGAAAGAAAAGAATTAAGTTTCATCATTAGTTCTTGGGTCAAGGTTGGTCCAGTGATCTGAGTTCTGTTTCTTTTTGTGCCGTTTTCCTTTACATTTTTGTGGTCATTGTGCATATTGTTGTCTTGTCTCTACTTACTTCACACTGCATCAGTTCGTATAAGTCCTCCTAAGTTTCTCTGAATTATTAATATGTATTGTTTCTTACTGCACAGTAATATTCCATTACTTTAATATACCACCATTTGTTCAACCCTTTCCCAATAGAAGGATACCAACCCTGTTTCCAAAAACCACCAGGTTTTCCCTTCTTTCAAAAGACCTGTTCTATATAAGAAATGATGAGCAAAATGCTTTCAGAAAAACCCGAAGAGACTTACATGACTTGGTGCAAAGTTACATGAAGAAAACCAGAACATTGTCCAAAGTAACAGCAATATTGTACAATCATCAATAACGAATGACTTAGCTCTTCTCAGCAACACAATGATCCAAGACAATTCCAAAGGACTTAACGATGAAAAATTATATACATGTGCAGAGAAAGCACTGATGGAGTCTAAATGCAGATTGAAGCTTTCTTTTTACTTTACTATTCCTGGGTGGGGGTGGTTTCTTTTGCAACATGGCTAATGTGGAAATGTTTTGCATGATGACCCATGTACAATATATTTCAAATTGCTTGCCTTCTCAAGGAAGGTTAAAGGGAAGGAGAGAAGAAGAGAATTTGAACTTAAAATTTTTTAACAAAACAAATGTTAGACATTTCTGCTTACATGGAAATTTTTTTTAATTTTAAAAATAAGTGACCTGTTCTATTGTTTAGTTTAATCCTTCAAAAATTATCAATGAGTTCATTCATGTAGGTTCTCCCTCCCCCCGTGAAGATTACATCTTCCTCCTCACCTTGGCTGATGAGTTCAATGAGTTGCTGTGGAGAAATGAGTTCATTCCCAAGTAGCCACGCCTCTTTGCGCTATATTAAGCTAAAATACCCTTATGTATTCCACAGGCATATTCTCTAAGAAGGCAGGATTACTGCCGCACCATGACGAGGCACTGGAGGAAGATTGGAATGGAGAATTTTCTTACTAATGTAACAACTGTCCTTATTATCATATTTCCTGCCTCAGAGATAGATCATAGACTTATTTAGGATCACAGATGTAGAGCAAAAAGGAACCTCAGAAGTCATTTAGTCCCAACTCCTTCATTTTATAGAAAAGAAAATGGAGACCCAGGAAGGCTGTGACTTGCCCAACATCAGCATCAAAGGCAAAATTTAAACATAGGACCTCTGACTCGAAAACCCAGGTTATTTCCACTGTACAACACTTTCTTTCCTGTGGGGGTACTGATTACCCATTCCTCCCTGGGGTGAAATTTCTAAACACTCTAAGTAGGGAAGGAGTAAAATCAATTAAAAAGAAGGCACAACCCAGGGGAAAAAGTATTCAACTTGAAAGGAATACTCTGTCATCCCAATACAGAGATTGCTCACATCTGTATAGCTCTTAAGCCCTGTCCTCACCACAATCCTGTAAGGTGGGTGATACAAGTATCATCAGCTTCATTTATAGATGGAGAAGATCAATCTCAGGGAGGTTGTGACTTGACCATGACAATGGCAACAAATGACAGAAGCAAGATTTAAATCCATATCTTTGGACTCTTGTCACTTTCTACCATGTGACTCTGTGTCCCTGAAGATGCCAGTAGCTTTGACCAAGAAGGTGGACCTATAAAAGCAAAACAGCATATATGAGAATGAAAGGAACCTCATCCCATTTAGACCTGCCCTTCTACCCTTCCAAGGGTCTGATACCTATTGTCTGAATACACTCTGACAGCTCTATTCTCTGTTTGTTGGCCTCTGATCTTAGCCCCTATTTAATGTATTCTTGTATGACCTTGTGGTCATACAAGAAGGGACTCTATTCACACATCTAAAACAAAAAAAAAAATACAGGTACAATTACCCATCCCCAAAGCTCAAGAATTTTAACCCAATGAAAAATTAGCCTATACCATAATTATTCCAATTGGATGATCCCAGAATTCCATCTACCCACCATGTATGTAAGCACAGCTTAGCCTCGGTGAACATGACTAAGGATTTCTGAGTATATGTGGCTTAGAAAATATAAATTGGTCACTTAGCTGGTTGCAAAGCAGTCTTAACTCTTCCTTGTGTGTGAAGGAATTAGAAACTGAAATATAAGGAATTTTAGGTCAATCTCTTTTCATTTTTCTCTTTCTTTTATTATTTGGATTCTTTTAAAACTTCTTATGGCAAAACAGTCCCTTCCTTAATTCCTAAGTCAATTCATTTCTCTGTCTGTTTCTAAATGCTATGAGAAGAGGTGCAAAACAAAATAGGAAAATATCTAATTTTTAGAAGCCTTTGCTGTCAAAACTTCTGTGTGGCATAGTGGGACAAGAACTGAATTTGAAGTCAAAGAACCTCAGTTCAAATTCCAGTTTTTCTACTTAGTAACTTCATGATCTTAGACAAGTCATTTCCCTCCCTGGATCCCAGTTTCCTCCTCTGTAAAATTAAAGTGTTGAATTAGATGATCTTCCAAGTTTTGCAATTACAAACTATAGGAACTCATAATTTTAGATATTAAGGTGCCAGCTCTGGAAGGAATGTTTTCCTGCCTCTAGAGAAAAAAGTAAGACCATAGGAAATGCACCTTCAGTTCTTTTGAGTCTAGTCTCCTCATGCCATGCTCATATACCTTCTTATATCACCTCAATGCTTTACCTCATATACTTCCCCTTTTTTCCTCCCCTTGGTAAAGCTGCTCCTCCCTAAAACTGTAAGGATCAAACTGGAGTATGAAGAGAGAATGTGATATGGTATAACGGCAACAGAGTGATGGTTAAGATCTGAGTAATACAGACCATGGGCTAGTGATGGAACTCAATGCTGGGGCTATCTGTCAATCCTACTTACCCTGATCCTTGATAGGTTTGTGTGGTCAGACAAGGACAGAGGTCCCCAGTGACCAAATAGCTGAGATGAGCAAAGCATCAAACTACCTAAATTCCAATTCACACTAAGTCTAGAATTCTATACTTCTGTGCCAAGAGTTAGATGAGACCTGTCTTGAGAGTTTCTTTGTCAGGACCAGATGACCAAGCTTATGGAAAGTGACTTGGACCACCTGTGGGAATTGGTTGGTACATTTCTTTGCTTGCTCTAGGAAAGATCCAATGGTATTCTATGTCTGTGAGACTTTTAAGTTTTAGGAAAACACAAAGGGTTTTATGTTTGTTATATATTATTATTATTATATTATTTTTATATATTATTATTATATATATATTATATTTATATATATTATATTATATTATTAAATGTTTTTAGTAAATTATCTAGTCTATGCTGAGTAAAAATACTCTATGTAGCATAATAGCACATAGATCCCCTTTGGAGAACCATCTCCATTATACTAATGTCCAATGACTATTACTTATTGAAATACAACAGTCAAAAGAAGGAGGTGTTAGCCTTTGGCGGGGGGCTTAGAGCTAAGTTCTAGTTGGTAGTTCCACAATCAATGAATTGATCCATCCACATGTGTCCAGATAAGTATGGTTCTTCATAGTGAGACGCAGAGGTGAAAGATAGAAAGAATCTGTGGTAATCATAGAGGACATCACACTACTTAGCATAGTCTCCCAGTGGGACATGCAACAAATAGCCAGGGTAAGCCTGGGAGTCCCCAGATTTGGCCATCATCACTCCCTGAGGGGTTTAATATCCAATTCAGCTCATCCTGCAAAACTCAGCTAACTCAGCCCACCTCTTCCATGAAGCTTACTGGAGTTTATTCTTCTCTACAATGAAACACTTTTCAGTTGTGTGTTTCTGCCCTTCTTTTGTAGGTTTGGCAGGTATAACCAGTCACAAACCCTCTTCATTACTTCTAAGATAAAATATAAACTCTTCAGGCTAATACTTAAAACTTTCCACAATGTGGCTCAAACCTTTATTTCTGGCCTCATTTTAATTCAACAAACATTTAGTATTTCACATTATTCCTTTCACACATCAAGCATTACAGACAAGTGCACTATTTACCAGCTGTTTTCCAAACTCTGCATTACCTCTTCCTCTTCTCTAAATTCATATATGTCCCACACCTGAAATGCCCTCTTTTTTTAATTCCTCTTCTGAGAATTCTTACTTTCCTAGATGGCTCATCCATACATACATATACACACATACGCACATACATACGTACATACCTGTGTACATGTTGTATCCCCACCAACAGAATGCAAGCTCCTTAGGGTCAGGGACTATTTTTTCCTTCCAATCCTATAGAATATAGCACATTTCTTGGCACAGAGTAAGCAAATAATTGTTGGTTGGTCGATAAATACTTAATCCTGACAAAATGAAATTAAATGCTAGGTATCATGGGGAATATAGGAGGGGTTTCAAATACAATCCTTGCCCTGAAGAAATTAATTTCTGGTTGGATTTTAATATCAATATGCATTAAATACTTAAAATAACAATCCAAAATTGTTGTTAGTTGTTTTTCAGTCATGACTCTTCATGACCCCATTTTGGGTTGTCTCAGCAAAGATACTGAAGTGGTTTGCCATCTCCTTCTCCAACTCATTTTGCAGATAAGGAAACTGAGGCAGAGTTAAGTGACTTGCCCAAGGTCACAGAGCTAGTAAGTATCTGAGGCCAGATTTTTTTAATGTAAAATTGAAAACAGAATTGCCTCATACTTATATATTAGAGGTAATTTTTAATATATTTTATTTTCCCCAATTACAAGTTAAAATCATTTTTAACATCCCTGAGATGGTAAACAATCTGATGTAGGTTACCTGAGAACAGTTTTGAACTCACAAAGATGAGTCTTCCTGACTCCAGGCCCAGCATTCCATCCACTGTGCCACCCAGCTACCCCAACAATACAAAATGGCCCATGTCAAAATAAGTGGTTCAGATTATGTCTGCTCTGCTTCCTCATCCAAGAGTTCCCTGTTCCAAAGAAATCACAGGTTCAGGCCCTGTTCTTCTGGAAGTCTACTGAAGGGTGAGAGAAATATGAAACTGATTCTGTGTATAACAAGAAGCAGCCTCAGAGAAGCAAGTAGTCTGGTCTCTGCATCAGGAAAACGTGGGTTCAAGTCCTCTCTCTGCCTGACACATACTATGTTAACATGAGCAAGTCACTTCACTTCTCCCCAGTGCCCAGACAACTCTGTAAGACTACAAGTTACAGATGAGATACCTATCTATAATCAGTAGAGGAGTTTTCACTCAGCAGCTTCCCTACAGCAATGAAATCTCATATCAGGAATCAAAGAAAAGGAAAAAAATCTAATGAATGCCACAACACTATCAAAAGAAACCTGATATGGTTTTGAAATAAAAGCGGGAGGAGGGGATGGGGTGGGGGGAGGAGCAGAGGGAGAAACAGGAGAGGAAGGAAGGAGGTTGAGAGAGAAATATCTGAATTAAACAGAACAGCTGTCTCTGTTGATTAAATTATCCAGAAAAGGTCTTGGATCTCCCATTCACTCTTGCACACCAAGAGTTATGTCATGTGCCCTCATTGAACTCCAAGGCTACATGTCCTTTCTTGTGACCCCATGTCTGTGAAAAGAAATTGGATTTTTTCAGTATATTATCCTCTTCCCCACCCCCACTTCCAGTACTCATTCCGCATCTTGCAAAAGCAGCTTTCAAAGCATTTTGTTGCTCAAAATCTGCCCCCCTCCCTGCCTTCCCCAACCCACACCCAAATTCCCTATCCCTTACCCCCTACCAAAAAAAAAGTGAACCTGCCTGTCTCAGAAATTCCAATCAAGCTATGAAACACTGGTAGCCTGGGTCTTCTGTCACTGATAACTACCCATTTCAAAAGAACCAGTATGAACACCATTCCTGCTGTCTTATAGAGTGCATATTTGCCTGGAATAAAAAGCATTCTCTCTCTCTCTCTCTCTCTCTCTCTCTCTCTCTCTCTCTCTCTCTCTCTCTCTCTCTCTCTCCCCATACCCATTTTTCCCCTTTTTCTCATCCCCTCCCCCTTCTTTTTCCCCTACTCCCTGAAATTTCAGAAGATTGGAATCACAACAAAGGAAGAGGGAAAAGATATATATTTCCATGACTCGTAAAATTAGACACGTAAGGTTTTAGTTTTAGTTTGTGCTTTTTAAAAAAAAAATGAATTCTATGGCCTCATCCACCAACCTGGTTCATCGCCTAACTTTTTCAACATTCCTAACCACACTCCAGTTGGTAGGTATGCCTACCACCATGGGCTGCCTGGTTTGGGGTTTGGGGTTTTTTCTTTTTAGGCTTATTCTTCTTTAATGGCTCTGGTTCATTCTCCCTCCCCCTTTTTTCCCTAAATGATCATTTTTATGCACAATTTTTCTTCAATTATTACAACAAAAGCCTCTTTCAGGTTCAAAAAAACGAGACTGTTTTCCTCCCCAAGCCAGCAGTTCTCTGACACAAAGTAGCAGTGATACTAAACATTGCTAGCGATTGTTATGGAAATGTATTTCTCTGTATCCTGTTGTCATGGCAGCTAAAGATCAAGGAATGCCTGCTCCATACAGTAATTTATACTGATTTGAAAGAATGTTTGGGGAAAACATTAAAATGTATAATCAAATATATTCGAAACCATAGCCTGACATAGTACAATATTGGTTATTCAAATAACATTTCCAAAGTAAAGTACATCATTTATTTCAATCAATATTGTGTGCGTTATTTATGTTCATGGAGTTCCTTTAATTTCCAGCACACTGGCAATTTTGTTCTTTAAGCATTCCGAGTCTTCTTATAACCTTTACTCTGGCATCTGTCCAGTGGAAGCAAGAGCAGTCCTGCACCCAGGCACACAATAGGACCCAGACTCTCCGTGCCCTTTTTTATCTATTGCTTCTTTGTTAGCTAGGCTTGGGAGAAGGGGGGGTTGGGAAGGGAAGGAGAGAGGAGTGGGGGAAGGAGGACAGAGCTCCCTTAGGTGAATGCATCTGTCTTCTTGCAAGTAGTACTGCAACTGCCTGGGCTATTACAACAGGGCCAACTCCCCTTCAGTTAGATGACAATTTCTCAGGGAGATGCTGTACTGCATCATTTTGGTTTCCTTACTTGGGGGGAAGGGGAGAGCAGCCAAAAGAAAGAAAGGGTGGAACATGCCAAGTGAAGGAAAGAAAGGAGATGGGAACAAAGCACCAGGAGCAAAATTCTAGTTTTGTTGCCAATTTGGATGATGCTCCTTGTTCCTATCCTTTTCATTAGTTATTTCTCCCTCTAATCCAACGAGATAGCTGGTAGTGTGGAGGGGGAAACAGAGGCATGGAGAGATAAGGCATGAGGCCATAGAGCAAATTCGTGACTATCCTGGGAGTAGAACTCAAAACCTTCTTCTTTTTCTCCTTCTCCTCCTCCTCCTCTTCTTCTTTCTTTCTTCTTCCTTCTCCTCCTCTGTCTTCTTCTTCTTCTCCTTTTCTTCTCCTCCTTCCTCTCCTCCTCCTTTTTTTCCTTCCCCTTCTTCTTCTTCCCCTTCTCCTTCTTTCTTTTGGTCCAGACTCCTCATTTTATTGGCATAAGGAACCTCTCTGTGAAAAAATTCCTCCTAATTTCATCAGCTATTTTGCAACTTCAAGTATTGAAGTATCTGCTGCCTAGGACAAATAGGGATTAGGTAACTTCTCCCCAGACTAATTGGTATGTGTCAGAAGTTGGATACTTGAACTGAAATCTTCCTGACTCTGAGGCCTTATTTTCATTATGTCACGCTAATGTTCCTTATGGGATTTTAACATCAGGATGACTCTTAGAAAAGTTAATGGTATAGCAGAAAAGAACTTTAGCTAGAGTGGAAAACCTGGGTTTAACAAAGTGTTCTGAGACAACTAGTTGTATGACTTTGAACATATCACTTAATTTCTCCAAGCTTTAGAGAGTTCCATTTTCCTCATAGAAAATAAAGGTGATAATCCTACAACCACACTGAATTTTGAAAAATGTGCAAGTACTATAGAAACATGAATTAATATTAAGTCCCCAAAGGTAAACTCTGAAGAATCTATTCTCATTCAAAGAGAGGAAATGACTTGCCCTATGTTACATAGTTACTAGAAGAGCAGAGGAATGGAACCCAAATCTTCTGACTACCAGTCCAGTTTTCTCAAATCACACTAACTGTGATACTACTCAAACACACTAACTGTTTCTGGATCATTCTTTCTATAGTCCACAGGTTTATCAAGATAGGCCCCAAATAGTTAAATTAAAGATGAAGCAGCAAGAATTTTAAACTGAGATTATCTAAAGTTTCCAGTGATAGTCTTTCCTCCTACAATAATTAGTTTTCACTACCTTCCCCATAGCTGGGTAATGTGCACTGACATTCTGTCTTGACATCATGAGCCAGATTTTCAACCAACCTCAGGCTGTCTGCTAATTTCACACTCCCAAATCTTACTCCTCCAAAATTGGCATGTGCATGCAGGAAGCAGCTACCAGCATACCCCATGGCTTCACATACCCTCCAAAAAATAATGCACCCAAGCCAATTTTATGCATGCAAATCTTGGCATGGGAAAATGTACATATGAAAATGCATCAATAAACTGCACCCATAGCCCAGAATTGCAGTGTCTGGGGAACCAGAGAATATAATTGAACACAGATAGACCAGATCAGAGTAAATGAGGCAGGGTGTCTGCTACAAAGAGGAATCCAGGAAAAAAGAAAAGAAATTTTAGGGAGAAAGGAAGAGAGAGAAAAGGGGGAAAAAGAGAGACCTGCCCAAAAGGTCTGTCATTCTTTGCAACTGAAAAGAGCCCCTTGAAATCTAAAAAGTTAAGAGGAGGATAACAGTAGACCCAGAGAACAGAGAGAGCTATGTTAAAAGATGGTATGTTGGTTATATTTTTGACAATTAAAAACAGAAATTAGTTAAAAGAAAATGTGGTGTAGTAGAAAGATTTGAAGTCAAAAATTAGATTCAGATTCTAACTCAGTTCTAGCTGTGTGACCCTGGACAAATCACTCATCATAGTGGTCTAATGACTAAGTTTCAACAGGCTTCCTACTGAAGTAATATTTACCATTGGAAATTCATAATAGCCTTATAAATAGTATCTCCAAAGACTTCAATTAAAATGATTTGTCCTGTAATCTTACCTAATCATAGCACAATAATGACATTAAAATGACAATATCATAGACTTAGACTGAAATTATTTTGGCATTATTTCATGTCATAATGGTTCTGAAATGGGTTTATTTTTCTGCAGACACTAATATGAATGATTTTTATCAATGTATGATGACATGCTAAAGGTATGACAATGGATTCACACAATCACCCTCCTAGGCCAACCTGAAAATTTCTGATCTATGCGTATCAAGGAGGAATAGCGCCTCCTTGAAACCAGTTTTCAGACTTTAACTAGATCCCAAGGGATCAGAAAAAGTTTGAGATCAAAGGGTTAACAATAATTCTTACATTTGGGTAATGCTGTACCATTTTCCAAAAGCTTTCCATATATGGCATGTCTTCTCTCGTTGGATTCTCACAACCCTGGCAAAGTAAGCAATTATATGATTATCCCCATTTTACAGATTAATAAACTGAGACTCACAGAGGTGAGTGGCTATAAATATAGAGTGAGACTAGAACCCAGTTCCAGAGATGTTTTTCCTACCACAATGATGAGTGGATGTAGAAACTGTTTCCATAAAATTCATGCCACTTCAGCTATTATTGGAGTCTGGCTGGTCTTTTCAACTTGCCCTAGTGACAGGATCATAGATTTAGAGTGAGGAGGTACTTTAGAGGTCATCTAGTCCATTCCCACTCATTTTAGGAGTAATATAGTGAATCCCAAGGAGATAAAAGGAATTGTTCAAGCACATACAGATATTTAAATAGCAGAACAGGATTCAAACCCAGTCCTCCAAGTCCAACATCAGTGCTCTTACTCTGTACCATCCTACCTCAAGTTCTGTGAGACTCACTGACTGACATCTAACAACTGAGACTCAGCATTCAAAATAAGATACTTGGGAACACACCCCAATCTCCCTTCACGGACATCAGACTCTTCATAAAAGAAAGCAATAGCAAGTGGCCCATCATCAATCCAACAGCAATAATTTTATATTTTGACACACTGCCTTCTATACCTTTTCATCCTCAACTTCAAATTCCACTTTGTTATATGACCTCAAACATGGGTTTACTCCTTATCTCATGGTTCCCTGGCTCTTGCCCTACTTGTATTTTCAAACAATGGGACTCAAATTAGTGAAAATATCACTTCCATTTAGGTTTACCTAAGAACATATTTAAATGATCCAATTTTATTCAGGTTCCATAACTTTAGAAAATATATAGTTTCAGTCAGGCAAATGAGAAGTTAGTGAAGATCACAGAAAACAAATAACGAACTATACCTCCCTTCTCATAGCAAAGAGGGGAGGTTCTACTAGTACAAAATACTGTCTACATTGTATCATGCAATCACCATGTTGGATATTTTTGCTCAGTCGTTTTTCTTTGTCAAGTGGGAATATTCAATCGGCAGGGAGGGTCTGAAATGATTATGATGTAAAGATTAATGGCATCAATAAAAGTAGTTTTTTTTAAGAATATAGAGCTTCGAGAGGATTCTGGAAAGATGGCAGAGTAGGTCAGAAAATGCCAAGCTCTCAAGATTTTCCCTCACAAAAGAGTTAAAATAGCACCTTAGGGCAAAAGAAGTGTGGGGTGAAGATAAATAAGAATAGGAGCACAACCTGGGTCTTCCTGGGACAATTTGAGAAGATTGGGAGAAAAATCCCAGGGAGAGATTTCGTTCCTCTGAAGAATGAGCAAAGTGTTGTTTAAGGGGCAAGCCCTGGGGTTGGTTGGTTTGAGAGGCTATATCTGCCCCAGCCACAGGAACATTCACCCCCAAGATAGTGAGGAGAATTGGGCATTTGAGCCTGGGAAGACTGAGGGAACCTCTGCTGATAAACACCACACCCAGCTGTGCTGCTGAAGAGCCATGGGGGCAAGAAGGATCCAGCACATGCCCACTGAGTGTTGAAGCAGTGGGGCAGAAAGCCTTGGCTGCAGGTACTTAATAGGAGGCTGGAGGTTTGGCTTTGGTTCCAGGCAGGAGGGGAGAACTGAGGATCTGGGGCAAGAGGCAGCATCTCCCATACCCCAAGGCCAGAAGTGATTACAAAAGTTAAGCTTTTACCACAAAAAAATGCACAGGCAAAGGAGAAAGAATCTAACCATAGAAAGCTATTATGGGAATAGAAATGACTGGGGTTCATCTTCAGAGGAGGATATGGAAGTAAAGAAACCCCCCAAAAGTAGCATCAAATGATCACCTGCCCAAAAAGAATTCATGGAAGATATTTAAAAAGACTTTAAAAATCAAATGACAGAGATAAAGGAAAAACTAAAGAAAACATAAGAATAATCCAAGAAAAACAAGAAGGTTATTAAAGGAAAGTCAACCAATTGAAAAAGAAGATCCAGAATCTTAAGGAAGAAAATGACACTCTGAAAGTCAGACTTAGGCAAAACAAGCCAGCAAAGTTATGAGATCAAGAAATGATTAACCAAAATATGAATAATGAAAAAATAGAAGAGAAAATGAAACATTTTATAAGAAAAACAACAGATTTGGAGAATAGAGCAAGAAGAAAAAATATGAAAATAATCAGACTAACTGAAAGTTATAATCAAAAAACAAATCTTGATACAATAATACAAGAAATAAAGAAAATTGTCCTGAAGCATTAGAACAAGGGGGGAAAGTAGAAATAGAAAAAATCCATTGATCACCACTTATAAGAGATCCTATGAGGAAAACTCATAGGAATATCATAGTGGAATTCCAAAACCCCCAGCTCACGGATAAAATATTAAAAGCATCAAGATTAAAACAATTTAAATATGGTGGTGTCACAATTAGACTCATATATGACCTAGTAGCAGAGGACCACAGGAACATAATATATCGAAGAGCAAAAGAGCTGGGGCTCTGGCCAAAAATATCATACCCTGCAGAGTCAAGTATTATCCTGAATGAAAATAAATGAACATTTGATAAACTCTCAGACTTACAAGACTTTGTTAAAAAAAATCCTGAACTCAGTAAAAGAGTTGACATACAAGAACCAAGAGAAATATAAGGTAGATAACAAAGATTGATTATAAAAGATTCATAAGGACAGACTGTTTACTTTTTACTTTTCATGTATATAAAATGTAAAATGTACATTTAAGATTCTCATTAATTGAATAGCTCATAAGTAAGAGAGGGGAAACCTGAGTAGTATATGAATTTTAAAAGTAAAACCATTTAGAAACAACTAAAAAGAGTAATTATTTTATACAAATGAGGTGCAACAGGAAGAATCAATACAGGGGAAATAGATGGGGGAGGAGTTCTGGTAGCCTACTTTCATTGGGAATGGATTTAAGAAGGAACAATACGTATATATTTAGAAGAGTATAAAAGTCTTCTAAATTCAGAAGAAATAAAATGGTGAGTATAAAGAGGGGGGAGGATAAGTGAGAGATTTTTAGAGGGGAGGTGAGGGAATAGGTAAAAGGGGATACAGAAGGATGTTTAGATTTCTGGGAATGGGAGAATAAGGGAGGGATCCTTGGAGGGGGGGTAAGCAAATAATAGGAGGGCAAGATAATGGGTAGAAGTCAAGTAGAGGAGGCAGGAGGGATAGGAAACAAGAGATATGCACAAATGCAAAAAGCAAAGTTCAAGAGTAGAATATGTCTGGGAAGGTATATCTCTATACATGTATGTATATATATGTATATGTGTATGTATTTATCTATAGCTGTAAGGAAACATCTAGTTTTATTGTAGCCTTCTGGAGGGAGTAGGAAGAAGGAAGAAAGAACAAAATACACAACACAGAACAAAAGAACTCACAAGGAAGCAAAGAAAAGATGGATAATTTTCAACACAAAAAGTATTATTTATCATACAGGCTTTCTTGAAATGAATATTGTTATATAATTTTAATCCTCTCTAATGTTCTGCTGTGTACATGACATGCTTTTTTTCTTTAACTTTGTATTTAAGTTCTAATATTTAAGTTTATGATATGTTTTTGGTTCTATCCTGTATTTGTGTTCTGGTGTTTGAATCTAAAACTTTTTTAAAGAGTATCTAGTTTCATAGAATCATAGTGCAGGGGAGTTGATCTTTAACTAGCTCCCCAGAAGATCACAAGGTATTTAACTAACTGTAAAGACTGGACCACACTTGGTGATCCTTGGTGAAAAATTAATCTCTAATGAATTTAAAGGAACAAGTTCATTAGGTGACTAACCACATTACCCATGTGCCTAAAAGTTTTAAATTGCTAACGCCCTAGAGTAATTGGAGACACTATAAGCAAGGAAATTCCTAGAGAGGAGAGTGGGGCAATCATCTTTTCCTCTGCATAAGTCATATTACCTTGAAGAGGAACTATTTGACCAGTAAGAGACACTGCATCCAGAGAGAAAGAATATAAATACTTTATACCAGGGGTATCAGGTATATGGCCCCCAGGCTACAGGTGGCCTGTAAAATTCCCGTCTGTGACCTGAATCAGATTAAAATATAACTTTAAAATGTTTAACAAAATGAATAAAAATACAATACCACATAGATAACATTAATTTGTGGTTTTCTAAGTCAATATGTGACTCCCAAGGATCCATTTCTATTTGAGTTTGATGCCACTGCTCTAGATAGATACGAATACAGAGATAGACACTGGGGGAAAGAAAGAGCTTCAAGAAGTGTAACCCTTCAAAGAAGAGAAGACAATTGCGTATGGATATAAGTAGACCATTGGAACATAGCTGAGCAACCCACCCATCAAAAACGTTATACCCAAAGGAACTGTGTGAAAATTCTATAAAGAGAAAAAAGACTTCCTGGACTTCCAATACCAGGAGTTGTGGGTTGCCTTTGCCATATATGTATACCACAAATATGTCTCACTATCATTGTGTTCTAAGTTCGAGCCCATTCCTCCATAAATGTTTTATGTATTTCTGGGAGAGTGCATTCCAGATTTATGGAGGGAATATTTTGTACCTACTGTTTTACTATGTCATTTTAGTAAATATCTTTGCCAAGAGCTAATTGTATCTACTGGCTCACTGTTAATAAGAATCACACCAGTGGGGGCTCATGAGCTACAGTATTAGGATTTCAGACCTACAGGATTACCCCTAGTACCTGAGGAAATCACCATCCTCTGGGAATTCAAACTACAAATATAAGTGCAAGGTAGAGGAGCGGTCAAGTAAAAAGTGCTATAATTAGACCATAGATCTAGAATTGAAAAGGACTTTAGAGACCATATGATCCAACCCCTTGATTTTACAGGTCAAGACAACTGAAGCCCACGGAGTTCAAGTAATCTACCCAAGATCATACAGGCAAGTATTAGGGTTAGCATTTTAACAGAGGTCCTCTAACTTACTCCAAAATGAATGCTACTTTGTATACATATTGTATTTACTTAACTAATGTTGCATTCTCCCTAGGGAGTATAATCTCCATGAGGACAGAGATTATTTAATTTTTGTCTTTGTATCCTCAACACCTAGTATATTGTTTTGTCCTTAGTAGATGCTTAAAACATCTTTGCTAAATAGCATTAAACTGAACTAATTTTAGGATTCAATTCGATGTGCCTCATTCAGATGGCTCTAGGATAGAGTTTATACTTCAGTTTGGCTCTAATCCCTGTTTGTGGACAATGCTAGTCATTGCTTCATGTTCAATGAATAGCCAGACTTTTATTCCAACTAACCTGGCTCCTTAATCTGTGATTCCAGCATTGATGGACTAGATTCCAGGATTTGTATCCAGCTCATGGTGATCTGCTTCTCATTCTAATAGCCAATAGATATTCCAGCTGCCTGTCTTGCAAGGATGAGTATGTATTCAGGAGGGGGCAGGTTCTTTCTCTAGGTTCCCAGGGAAGGAAAAGGGCTCTACGAAATGCAGACCGTAGCCTAATTTTGTTTTTCTCTGAGCCTGACTCAGATGGGTATTTCCTGCTAAGGATCCTAATAGAGCATCCATGCAAATGGAAGAAGTCATAGGGAATGAGGGATATTTATCCCCTCGCCCTCCTTTCCTCTTTTGAGTAATTGGAGAATATTCAGGATCTCAGTTGCAATGAATATGCATGGTAATATGTGAGGTGGATAAAAGTGAGCTTGAACAAGGCCTGGGAAAAGTGCCCATTGGAAAAAGTAGAGGCAACAGGAAGAAGAGGATGACTAATGACAATAGCTAATATTTATATGGCATTGTGCTAAGCACTTTACAATTATATCTCCTTCGATCCCCACAAGAATCCTGAGAGTTAAGTGCTCCTATGATCCTCATTTTACAGATGAGGAAACTGAGGCAAGAAGTTAAGTGACTTGCACAGGGTCACATAGTTATATCTGGGTCACATTTGAACTCAGATTCTCCTGACTCCATGCCCAGTATTCTATGGACTGTGCCTTAGGGAGTTTCTTCTCATCTTAGATGGCATCAAAAGATTGAAGGTTTCTTTAAGAGTTTAGTCTGAAAAACAGGGAGTAAGCAGTCCTACCAAAGAATCAGTGTAATACCAGAAAGGAGAAAGATATGCCATCGTCCCATCACCCCCACATCAGTTAATCAAGATAATACTTAGACAGAAAAAGTATCAGTGGAAGGGACAGAGGAAACCCTTAATCCTTGGGCTGTAATTTTCACATCTTTGGGACTAAAAGTTTCTCATTCTAGGATTTCTATTTTGTTTTCCTCTTAGGAAAACTTTTCTTTTTAACATTGTAAACATAAAATATACTGTGTTTGTAAGTGGAAAGTTAGTTTCATTACACCATGGAGTACTATGCATATTTTTCCAAGATTTTCTACGTGTTGAAGAGGGAAGGAAAAAGGATTCTGGAGGAAAAAATATTTCTCTTTTTTATTTGTTATTTTTAATTTATGGAATTAAAATAAGCATTTCCATAACACAATATAATAAAAAAGATGATCTCACATGAAACTTCAAATCAATTATGTACAACTTGCTATTTAAATATATAATAGTTATCATATAAATTTCTTTTATTTCCCCTTTTTTCTTCCCTCCCTCCTCCACCCTAGAAAGGGTTAGAACTCAATGTAAAATTTGATATAAAAGATCCAGAAGAAATATAAGGAAAACATTAAAGATTAATTATAAGAGGAAGAACATTTTGTAAAGTGACCCTGGAACATATTTGACCATGATGTCTTTAAAGAGTCACTAGCACAAGGGTTAAATAGTGCAAAATAAGTGAAAAAGTAAGAATTGAATACCACTATGTATGGTATACAGTGTTGTGCAAAGAATGAAAGAGTTAGAGCAGGAAAGGACCGTAGAGGACATCTAGTCCAGCCTCCAGGTTTTTTATTCCCAGAGAGGTTAAGCAATTTGCACGCAGTCACAAGAGGTCATTTATAGCAAGGGAGGGAGTAGAATTCCTGTGGTTCCAGATTTACCATTCTTTCCACTAAAATACACTGCCTCCCAAGGATGTGCTGCACTGCTCCTACCTTCCTGAGAGAGAGCTGATGGTTAAATTTTTCAGAATGAACATTTTACACCTAGGAAATCAGCAAACACCACAAATCAAGGTTTGATTTATTGTTCTGGTGATTGATAATAAGAAAGTGATGAAGAAAATACTAATAATACAAATTAAACTTTTGTGCTGTTGCATACATTTTTTGCCAGAGGTTTGTTAAATATTTACCAGTACATTCTTGCTGCCTCCCCATAGTAAAGAGATAAGATATAGTGATCATGGTAGAGTTTTTAAATCCCTAGAATGTACTTTGTTTCCCACAATGCCTATGTCCAGTAATGTTCTCTTGGCCTTAAGTATCATGGGAAACAAAATTCTAAGGATCTTACAACTGCCTTTCTCTCCTTATGAACTTAGAATCTAGCTGGAGAATCAGAGCAACCCCCACTGAAGAAAACTAGTCTGTGAGCAATCAGCCAGCAAAAGGAAGTATCTACCACTTAAAATCATCTTCATCCAACCAAAATTGTTTTTTCAATTTTCCCCTGGCTCTGCCAGTTCCTGTGGTTTTGCTCCTTAGTAAACCAGATCTGACTCTCCATCCTTTTTTCTCTCCCTGTAAGGCTTAACTCAAAAGTATCCTTTTTTCCTGAGTCCTGTGATGTCATCACTATGTCTTCCAGTTCTTGCTGCTCTCAAGCAAAGACAGTAAATCTTTTCTGTAGCAAGAGGCAGGTTTATAATGCTAATAAAAAACCAATTGATGCTAAGCTCTTGAACAAGTGAAGGGGACATTGAGGCTGCACATCACTCACCACTATGGGGATTTGTTGCATGTCCAATATGGCCTAGAACTGTGCTGACCAAATGAATGAGACTGGTCAGTACAAATAATACACTTCCCTTTTCCCCATTCACATTGTATACCTCCAGGTCATAAGTTCCTCTCCTTACTAATTTAAATGTGCTTTCTATGGATTTATGCAGACAAGTACATGTAACCAAACAATATTTTTCCATGATGTGCCAAACCATACAGGCTCTGAATTCAGATAATACAGTGTATCAGAAGACCCATATCAAGTCTTACTTAAGACATTTATATGCTACATGACTTTAGGCAAGGCACTTAATCTTTAAGGGTGTCAGTTTCCTCATCTCTAAAGTGGGATAATACCTGTCCTGCTTATTTCATGGAATTGTCATGAGACTTAAGATGAGTGCTTTAAAAACTATAAAGAGTTGTACACATGTAAGCTATTATTATTACATAATATCCCCAAAACATTTGGAAGGGAAAGGAGAGTAAGGTGGATAAAGAAACACACTTCTTTCCTCCTGACAAAGAGGTGGGGAGACTACAGGAGAGACTGTCACATACATTGTCAGACCTAGTCACTATAACTGTTATTTTGCTTAGTTATCCTTTATTTTAGAAAAGACAGGATCATGGAAATATTTAATCTCAGGGAGTATGGGCTTCATTTGCTCTTTATTACCTGTGTGACCTTGGGCAAGACACTTCCTTTCTCAAGGAAGGAGGAGGAGCCTAGTTCTTTTTGACCCCCAAAGGGCAGAAGTAGGAAAAGTAGGAGCAGTGAATGTAAGATACTGAAGACCAATTTAAACTTGATATCAGAAAAAAAATTCCTAACAATTAAAGCTTCCCCAAAATGGAATAAATGGCTTGGGACATAGTGAGGTTATTGATCACCATGTACTTGAGTTTAAGACCTCCCACTCCACTCCAAAGTCCATCCCATTGTCCCACAACTTATACCCCAGAAAATTAAAACCCCTGAATCACAGGTGCTCAACCTTTAGAAAAGTCCATCTACCAATATTTCCCAGCCCTTGAAATCATTTCTACTGCTGCTATGAATTCCAAAATGAATATTTTGAATCATTGCCTCCATATAGACACAACCTAGTTGCTTTAAAAAAAGAGAATTTATAATTTACCCTTGTCATCCATTGCTGAATGAAATATCCATCACAGCTATCTAATCAATGTTGATTCATGTTAACCTCAGCCCTTAGTGCATCATCATAGATCTTCCAAAGACATAGTTGGTCATTGCTTTGATCAGAGTTCTTAAGTCTTACAAGAGAGACTTTTCTCTAGCATGTTGTTATCCTTGTATAGATTCTTCTTCTGGTTCTGCTCACCTTTTTTAGTGTCAGTTCATATATCCCAGGACACTCTGAAATTATTGTCTCTTTCTTCATTTCTTACGGAGTAATAATATTCAATTACCTTCATACACTACACTTTGTTCCCTGACAGGTTATATTCTGCTTTGCAAGATAAGTTATGCTTGCCTCTTTCTTTTGCCTTCTAGAATACTGTAATCCAAGATTTCCTCTCATTCCTGGTAGAAGTTTTGAGGTCTTATGTGATCCTGACTATATAGTTCCTGGGTATTTAAATCTATTCTGATTGCTCAATATATTTAGTTTTTGATGTGGGAGTTCTGGATCTTGTCCTGGAACTTTTCCTTTTGGTATTTTTTTTTCAGGACATGATCAGTAGATTCTATCTTTACTATTCCTTCTCATTTTAATAGATCTGAGCAGTTTTCATCATCATTTCTTGAAATATAACGTCTAGACTTTTTAAATGGAGGTTTTCGGGATGTTTGGAGATTCTTATCTTCCTTTTACAAGTTTTCCAAGGTCAGTTGTTTTTCATGTCAGATATCTTACATGTTCTATTTTTTTAATCTCTTAAATCTATGTTTCTTGTTATCTAATATAATTATTTCTGTTTATTCTATTCTAGTTTACAGGAATTCCATTTCTTGGATGAGGTTTACTACTTCTCTTCTAAGTTACTTATTCTCATTTCAATTCTTTCATCAAGAACTATTATTTCATTTTTAATCTCTTGTTTGTTTCTCCTAAGTATTAATGTAGTAGTCCTTGAAAGTTCTTTTTTTGCCCTTTGAGACTGCTTGCAGTTATGATGGAGTACTATACTGGATGATGTTTTCTTTTATTAACTCATCTCTCCAGCTTTAGTTCATGCATTAAGGCTCTGTGCCAGTCAGGACCAAATTTTGCCCACTACTTTGCTTTTGGTTGAGGTGATTAGTCCTTCTTGCACCTGCCCTAGATTCCCTGGGTTCTTGTGTTGACTTTCACCAAATCCCACTATTGGACCCCCCTGGATCTTTGAAGTTGAGAGCACTATACTCTCTCTGGTATTTCAGGAAAGAATGATAAAGACCCTAGAGCCCTGGGCCTGGGAGGTACTGGTCTAAATACTGTGGCAACACACTGATCCCAGCCCACCACTACTCTCCAAGGCTTTCAAAGTCCCCAACCTGGGGATTTTTCAGGGGATCCCTGCACCTTTTGCTGTCTTTGGAAACAGAATCTTGCAGGCTCCATGTGACCCTAGAGGTTCTGATTGCACTGGTATAAGTTTTGTTTTTGTTCCTGGATTTCTTACTTGATCTGATTCAAACTTCAGAATTTTCCTAGAGTTGATATGGGGAAGCTAAGCAACCAAACTCCTGCTCAGGTGGCCCTATGCACAGGAACTCATTTCTTCTTTTTTTAAAAAATTTTCATTTATGCCTTTTGTTATTACATCACCTTTATTTCCCAGTATATACCTCCCAGCTTCTCCAACCAGAAAACCATCTATTATAATAAATAATGAAAAACAAAGAGGGGAAAAATATCAATTCAACAAAAACTAACACATCAATCAAGTCTGGAAAAATATATAGTCTTCCATATTCATAGCCCCTCACCTCTAAGAAGAGTAAGAGAAAAATCTTTATATGCTTTCTTTGGGGCCAAGCTTGGACATTATAAATATACAATAGAGTAATCTGCAATAAAATAAAGGAGGAAAGGATACTGAGTGATTACAGTAGAGGGAGGGAACAAGAGAAAGTGTGTCAAAGGCAGAATTCAACTTCCATATCCCAATGCTGGCCCTTTACCCATTATATCGCACTGCCTGTCCTGTCCATGTTACAGGTGAGGAAATGAAGGTTCAAGGTTAAGTGGGTCACCCACAGTTATATAACTACAAATTTTAAGAGTCAAAGCTCAAACCCATTTCCATGAAGCAGCTAAATTGTACAGTGGAAGATCTGAGTTCAAATATCACCTCAGACACTTATTAACTGTGTGACCCTGGGCAAGTCGCTTACCCTCTGACTGCATTGGTTTCCTCAACGATAAAATGAAAATACGAGCTCCCAGGGTTATTGTGAAGATCCTGTGAGATGATATTTTTAAAGCACTTAGCACAGTTCCTGGCACATAGTAGGTATTTAATAAAGCTTTCATTAATCCCCATATAGAGCAGAGGGACTCATTTACTTTAAGAATTCATTTAGAGAGCTAATGAAGGCAGGAATAAGCTCTCCTCATCTGGGCTTCTAAGTGTTGCCATCAGGGGGGATACACATGTAACTTTGATTCAGCCAATTAAAATAGCCTTCAATTATAATCAGCAATTAGCCAGCATGAAAAAGATGTGTTTGCTGGGTTGGGGCTGGCTTGATTTTTAGCACAGCTGGGTTTAGAAAATGTTCTCCCTGCTCGTATATTCTTTGGAAATCAAAACCAGCAGCAGGTCTTCACCCATAAGAGCTCTCCATCTTAGAAACAGCAGTTGCCCCAGGTAGCCCAGAGCCTAAAGCAGATTCTGGCCTGATCAGTACTTTTTCAGGGGCCAGCATAAGAAGGGGGACAACTAAGAGGAACTGTGCCCATCCATGGATTAAATGCAGTAAGCAATCTTGGTCCTAGGGAGTGATAATAGAACTCTCTTCTCTCCTCTCTTTGAAAGGTGGGGGACTACAGGATCAGAATGCTGTATACGCTGTTAAAGGTATTTACCATGTCACCAGATGGAATATTTTGGTTTGATGCAAGAAAGGTAGTAAATTTGAGGGGAAATGTGCTAGAGTATCAATAAGACTTCTAAAGACATACTCCTGGCAGCCTCTGAAGATGGAAATCATGAACAACAGAGAAAGTTGTAAAGCAGAATAGCAGAATAGTTTGGTAATCCTGAGAATGTACAGTAGGTCAGGACCAAGTAACCACTTTCCTTTCCAAAGCAAGGAGGGGGAAGATCATTCTATTCTTTTAAACTTTGCCAAGTTTCCTCGTCCAGTCTGCCCAGTGGAGAATAGCAATATTTTTCCCAGTCTCACCCCATGCCTATGTCTTATTAATCCCAAATGCGTTCCTGCTCTCTCTCCCCTACCCTTATCAAAATTTATTCACAAAGTTATAAATTGCCAATGGCTTAAAGCAAGGATGGGGAAACTGCAGCCTCAAGACCACATGTGGCCTTCTAGGTCCTCGGGTGTGGCCTTTTGACTGTTAAAGGGATTTATTCTGTGAAGTTTGGATTCAGTCAAAGAGCCACACCCGAGGGCCTAGAGGGCTCCATGGAGCCTGGAGACTGCAGGCTCCCCACCCCTGGCTTTAAAGTCCTATATAACTTGTAAGGCCTGGGTACTTGCATTTTAACAGAAATGAAATCCTTCATTATAAGAGATGGCTCTCTAATAGTGAAATAAATTTCAGGCCTCAACAGGTAGGATTTGGGAAGAAGATTTGGGGAGAGGAAATTTGGAGGCCTTCCTGCCACCCCTGAAGTCACATCTGCTCCACCACTAACTGGCTTTTTGACCATGGAAAGAAAAATCACGTGACCCTTTTGCTCCTCAGTCGCCTCTTCTGTGCAGATGGTGATGACAGCAACAATAGCTTCCATTTACATAACGCTTTTTGACTACACAGTAACACGTATTATTACCAATATTTATGGGATGAGGAAAACTGGGAAGTTCAATGATTTTCCCAAGGTTATCCGGATAGCAAATGGCACAACCAGGTCTCAAACCCTGGCGGGGGCAGGTCCAGTGTTCATTGCCCAATGCTACAGCTGGAGTGGGAAAGCATCCAAGAAGCCATCCCGTCCAACCTCCCCCATGACCACCACCACCATTTTACAAATGAGAAAACTGAGTCTCAGGAAAAGTACGTGATTTGCCCCAGGTCAAGCAAATAGTATATATTTTTTAAAAAAAGTATTTAGACGTACATACAAGCATACATGCATGTATGTCAGAAGCAGGATTCAACCTAAGTCCTTTGGTTTGTAGAGTTAGTAAGATTTTTTTCACTGTAACCTGCATACATCCTAAAAGGTATTCTTTCTCCCTCACTGGGTTGTTTTGAGGATATAAACTTAGGTAGTTTATGTGAAAGTGATTTGAAAAGCATGAAAGCACCATACAAATGTAAGGGACTTTTATTATTTCCCACAATAGACCACAAATCCACCTTCTCAGAGCACCAGGCAATCATTCTCTTTCACAAAGCACAGGGCTGAAAAAGAAAGTCCTATAGCCCATAAAGCCTTTGAATCTTTCTCCCTCCTATCACATCTCCCTGATATGGCAATGAACTTGGAACTGCCTGGATGGCCTAGCCCTCCACTGTAATTAGCTGAGTAACACCAGATTTTGCTGTCCAGATCTCTGCTCAGTGGAAGCCATCAATCCCCTACTCATTCGCATTTACGATTTAAATTAAGCCCCTATTATTATGTCTCTTTCAATTGCTTAAATCTCTCTGCTGAATAGGCTCCTCCGTTATCTGCTAATATACGGTCACATGAACTTATTCAAAACACAACATTTTCCTATTATAATAGTAGGTGATTATTAATGGCAGAATGCCCATCAGAAATGAAAACAATCCTTCACTTTATTCAAAATAAATGTGCTCAAAAAGTACAGAGATGGTAAAATTAATTTGAGAGTGATCAATTCCTGAATTCTAAATGAACATAATTATGTAATCATTAAATTATTTAATGGGCTTCATTAGGCTTATTTCTGGCTTGGATGTCACATTTTTCATCCCAATTAACTCAGCTGTTAAGATTAATCTCTTATTACTAGTAAAAGCAAGAATGGAAACCAAGCTTCACAAAACTCTACTAAAGGCCACCTATCATTGGAAAGATCCCTTCCTTTATCAACCTCTGGGATGTATTTTGTCGCTACAATGAAAACTAACTTTTAAAAGAAGAGCTGAACTCTCTCACTAGCAAACCAGTTGATATTGGGACATTCTGGGGTGTTGATCAACCTGGGGGCTAGCCAAGAGAATGGTAAATAGTACCATCATCTGGAGTGTGCCAAACACTGACTAATGCCTGACTTCAGAGAACTGATCTGCCAAAGACAGAGACACATTTACATAGATCGTATACTTTGTACATTTTCATTTATGTGGGAGCTCCAGGTCTGGCACAAAGGTAGAGATGATTTCTGTTTATACACTCACAGAATAGTAGAGCTAGAAGGGTATAGAGCCCCAAGAGGTAAAATGAGTTGCCCAAAGTTATATGGTTGATAAATAGCATAGTCAGGCACCTGGCACATAGTAGGTACCAAATAAAAGCTTGTTGACTGACTGGCAAACTTAAATCCAGGACTCTTGATTTCAAGTGCAGTTTCAGGATGCCATTTTTAATATTTGATTGCAAAAAAGGTATATTAAAGATGAGTATATTCAAATGTATACTCTAAATGTTAGAAAAGCTGAAATTTCAGAGAAAAGATAAGGTCGAATACAGAGATGCTAAGAGGAATGGGAAACTCTTAAAAAATAAATTTCTTGTGATAATCACAAATTAAGAATAAGTCCCAAGATATGTTCTTGCCTTGCTGATTTGATACTATCTGATCCTATGCTTGATTATGAGATTTAAATTATGACAGTTATAATGAAAATTAACAAAAAAAATTTTTAAACACCTACTACTTGCCAGGCACTGAAGAAATAAAGACAAGACAAAATATATATCGAGTAAATAAAAGTAATTTCTGTGGGGAGGCACTAGCAGCCAAGGAGGAAAGGGGAATTAGTAAAGGCATCATATAGGAAGAAAGAAGTAGCTGAGCTAAGTTTTGAAGGAAGCCAGAGATCCTAAGAGGTGAGAGGGACATTGAAGGCACTGACAGATCGTTACTGACCCACTGCCATCAAGAGGCACATGGGCACAGGAGCCCTGGGAGTAGCAGCACACCCCCACCCCCAGCCCAGTGCCCACAACCATCATCCTAAGAAGCGGCCCTTGTAGAGATTCAGTCTGCCAACCCCTTCTACAAATGCTACAGTCCAACTATTGAAGACCCAGAAAGGAAAGTTCTTGTCACCAAAGTCCTTGGCACTTTCAAATGGTTCAACATCAGAAAGTGATATGATTTTATCAACGGAAACTTCATTAAAGGAGTATTAACATCTGCTTTGGTGTTATCCTGTAAGGATCATGGGACCTTTCCATCTGATGTGTAAGCTCCATATGAGCTTCGTGACAGCAGGAACTATCTCACTTTTCTATTTGTATACCCAGTGCTTAGCACAGTGTTTTGTATATTGATGTTTTTCAGTTGTTTGAGTCATATCTGACTCTTCATGTCCCCCATTTGGGGTTTTCTTGGCAAAGAAGCTAGAGTGGTTTGCCACTTCCTTCTCCAGCAGATTAAAGCAAACAGAAGTTAGGTGACTTGCTCAGGGTAACATACTAGTTAAGTGTCTGAGGCTGAATTTGAACTTGGGCTTTTCTTACTTCAGGCATGGTGCTCTATCCACTATACCACTTAGCTGCCCCATTTTGCATGTCATATGTGCTTTAAAAATGTTTTATATATTTATTCATAACCTGTGTGAAGGGACAGAGATGGTAAATAGAATGTTGCATGCAAAAGACATTCAGTAAGTGAATTTGTCTGGAATGTAACATGTATTAAAGGGAATAATGTATAAGTTGGGAAAGGTAGGATTGCAAAGGGCTTTAAACGACCCAAAAAAAGGTCTGTATTTTATTCTTGAGGCAGGAGGGAGCCACTGGAGTTTCTTGAGCTGGAAAGTAACATGTTCAGATTTGTATCAGATTTGTACTTTTGAGTATCATTTTGCCAGCTGTGTGGAGTATTAATTAAAAAGAAGAGAAACTAGAGACAGAGAGACCAACTAGGAGACCATTGCACTGGTCCAAGTCAACAGTAATTTTGTAAAAAACTGAACTGGTGACAATATGAGTGAGTAGATGTGGAGGGCGGGGCAGGTGTGAGACACTTTGTGAAGATAGAATTGATAAGACTTAGCAGAGAGTAATAAATCATCATCATGATCAAAGGATGTCATTTAGGGATGAAACAAAGCCAGCCTGAGAGACTCTAGAAGAGTCTCTCTGTTCATCCCCTTTAATTCCCACCAGCCCCGGAAAGTCCTCATGCAACCTATGGACCACCAAGACCTGCGCTGTATACCAAGCATCCCACGCTCTAGAGAGTTTTCTTTCCTCCTTGAATCAATCAAAATTCAATCAGATTTGGTCCTCAAGGTCCTATAGGGAAGTAGTCTCATTCAATGGTGAGAATACTAGATTTGAAGTCCAGAAACCTGAGTGTGAGACAAGACTTAATACTTGTTTGACTTTGGGCAAGACATGTCACTGCTCAGGGCTACCAATTCCACATCTACAAAATAGGAGAGTACACCTAGATGACCCGTAAGATCCCTTCTGGCTCTAGATCTAGGATTCTGTAATTTCTAAATGTCTTCCTGCTATGTAATTCTGTGAACTAGTCTTTTCAAGTGTTAGCACCAATCAGGCTAAAATAATAATGTAAATAAAGCTCTTTGTAAGCATAAACTTCTAATACCCCTTTCCTCTTCTCTCCAATGCCCCCTACCACTCATCTCATTCTACCCTGGTACCTGAAATTCCATCATTGAAGTCACTCCTTTAGTCTTAAGGAAGAAGACTAATGATAGTTACTAATGCCTACTATAGTAATATTAATTAACAATATTAATATTAATACTAATATCTACTATAGTTCTATACCAAGAGTAAAAAAACTGCATGCAGTATCTAAACATGCTTACTTCTAGAGAATGCCAATTACATTGTGCTGAGATGAGAAGGCTAGGGCTCTCTGAAATATAGGAAAATGAAAGCTAATCCACAAATTCTAAAGAGAAAGACAAAGTGAAAGGGGAGAGGGGAGGGGTAAGGGGAGGAGAGAGGGGAGAGAGAACAAGACAGAAATATTTACTCAGTTGGTTAAAAATGGAAAATAATTTGCTAGAGTGGCAGACAACCACTGAGGGTATCAGGACTCATGTAAGAAGGGTCGTTAGAGCTAACCTTGGAGGGAGCAAGGAATTCTAAGAAGCAAAGGTTGAGAAGGAAAGGATGGCATGGGGGATCTCCTCTGCAAAGAACAGAGGAGAGAAATGGAATGTTGTTATGAAGCAACAAGCAGATCAGTTTAGCTGGAACATGAAGTACATGAAAGGTAGGAATGTGAAATCAGTCTAGAAAGATGTTGGTACAGGATTAAGAAGGATTTGAAATGTCAAACAGAGGAATCTGTATTTTATTCTGGAGTAAATAGGGAATCACTAGAGCTTCTTGAGCAAAGAATCAAATGGCCAAACTTTAGGAATGTGCTTTAGGAATACCATTTTAAAAGCAGGATAGAAGACAGATTGGAGAGGAAAGAAACTGGAGACAGGAAAACCAATTATAAAATAGTCCAGGCAAAATAATAATAGAAAATAATGATATGGACAGGGGTGAGAAACCTGCAGCCTCAGGGCCACATGTGGCCCTCTGGGTACTCAAGTGCAACCCTTTGGCTGAATCCAAACTTTACAGAACAAATCCCCTTCATAAAAGGATTTGTTCTATAAAACTTGGACCCAGTCAAGAGGCCGTACCCAAGGACCTAGAGGGCCACATGTGGCCTGGAGGCTGCAAGTTCCCCACTTCAATAGAACTTTAGGGTTTACAAAGTAATTTACATATATTCTCCTAGTTAATCTTCACAATAGCCCTGTGGGATAGGGCTATTATCATCTCCATTTTACAGAAGGAGAAACTGAGGCAAACAGAGATTTGTGACTTACCCAAGATCACAGAGCTAGTAAGCGTGTCTGAAGCTGCATTTGAACTCAGGTCTATCCTGATTCCAGGACCTATATTCTATCTACTGCACCATCTAGCTGCCCAAAATCTAGACCAACAGAGTAAACCAGAACCCTTGTAAGACTTGAAAGCTCAGAACCAGTGAGATTTCCATAATGCAAAGCCATGAGTTTGTAAAAAATTAGAAACTGCCACTTCCTATGATGGGACCTCGAATCCAGCTCAGTTTGAACTCAAAATAGTAAGAACTAGTATTTAAAGAACATTTTAAGTTTTACAATATTACTTCACACATCTCTTTAAGCATTATCTTATTTGGTCCTTACAACACCCCTGCGAGACAGGGGACCTTAAAAAAATCAGCCATTTTTACCATCCTGGGAAACACTTCCAAATGCTTCACCTACCGATCCATATGTGTTGAAGACAGGTAATAAGGAAGTTTAAGCTTATTCTTCTATAAAATGTAACCTAGAAAAAAGTTAAGCTCTAGTGTAAGGGGAAAAGCCAACAGTTTTGTAGTAGAAAAGATGGCAAGGTCCAAGGGTCTTTATGTTACATCATTAGATCAGATAAGTCTGAAGGTCTTAGAGCAGGGCAGGTAATAAGGCCTGGAGGACCTTAGGAGCCAGAAGTAGGATAGATGGTAAGGTCTGATGGTCCTCCATTTCACAAGAAGGGATAGAGATACTGACTCTCATCCAAACAATGTGAGCAGCCAAATATCCTAGATGAGCCTTGAGTGACCTTAGCTAGAAGGAAGGGTGAAGGGAAAAGGCAAGGTGGTAGGTCTTCCTGCTCCCTGACCAATCTAGACTGTCTAGGGCTGAAGAAGCATGAGGTTGGGGGTGGCTGGAGTTCAACAAGAGGAAGAGAATGAAATTAAGTAAGGTTCTTAATGACCCCAAGTTTCTCTCTGAAACAAAGGTCTATCTTTTTAGTAATGTTTCTCTTTTAGACTTACATCAACTGATCCAGAGAGAAGTAAACAAAATAAAGAAAACCATATACACAGTGGTTGGAACAATGTAAGTGGAAAGAAAAATGAGGAAAAAATACTGAATGCTGTGAAATAAAATGTCCACAGAGTTTAACCTTGGAGAAAACTCAAGAAAAGGCATCTCCTTGCTTTCATCAAAGAAGTGGAGGATTATGGGTATGAAATGTCATATATACTATAAGGTATTATAAATGTGTCAGTTGGGTTTGACTGAACTTTTTTCTTTTTTTTTTTGACAGGTCAAAGCTTATCAGGTAGGGAAGGGTTAAAGGCACAGTAGAAGTGGTAGGATTTTGTGGAAGTATATCCACATATGTACACAGATATCTATGTACAAACACACACATATACATATACCCATAATCCAACATTATACACGCAGGATAAGGATCAAATATATATCTACTGACATATATATATATAGGCATATATACACACATATAGTCATTCCATGTTGAATTATCACATGGTTAGTAGTAGCCTTTGTCCATTGACTGTGTAGCCATATATAATACATACATGGTCCTCACTCTGAGTATGTGTGTGTGTGTGTGTATATGTGTATGTACACATATGTATGTGATGTTACATGCATGTATAGATAGTACACATTTGTGTATATGTATGTACATAGACATTTATAGGATCCCTACCCTATGTATATGTGTTAATGTGTATTATATAAGTACATGTATGTGTATGTGAAATGATGAGTTGGTGCATGCATAGACCACCTAAAAGGGTATCACCCACTTGGAAGATGCTATGACCTGCTTCTAGGAGACTAAGAAAACTATAAATAGTCATGGTCATTCTATGTTGGCCTATCACATGATGGTAGTAGACTTTTTCCATTGGCTATATAGGCAGAACCGTCTGCATCTTTAAAATTGCCTGACTGAGCATAACTGGTGCTTTTTGTTTCATTTGCATCTTGAGAGTGAAGGATGAAGGACTCCTTCACTCAAACCAGGTGGTAAGAAGCAAAAGCCTTATCTCTACCCCTTTTCCCACCACCATCAACACCTTAAGGTCATATGGCCCTAAGACTCAGAACTTGTCCTCCTTACTTTCAATTATAGGTACAGTGAATGGAGTCTCCAGCCTAGGACCTTAAATCTCACGGATCTAAGAGTCCAGGAATCTAGACTCAGTGTTGCAGTCATCCTAGCAATGAAGCCCTGGGGAAGAAGAGTCTAGGGAAATTAGCCTCATGGACTTGAATTAAATGGGATTAATGTTATGTGGGAACTGAGCTAAACTGTAAGTCTAATCTCTCCTCCCCCTCTGAGGTGGGGATGGGGGGAATTATGCCTCTAATTATGCTTTCTATTGGAAAAAATGTTTGCATGTTTCTTCTTATAGCTTTGAAGAAAGCTTTGTGAAGCTACTATGATGTTAAATGACTAAATAAAACCATGTTAAAGTCCCCAGACACCTAAAAAATGCGGGAACACAACCAATGAGGGCTCAAGTTGATGACAGAGAAAAGAAACTCCCAAACCACCTCATGGTACTAGAAAACCCTGGGGCTAAGGGGAACAAAATATCACAGACCTAGCCTTGAGAGAGTAGAGCCAAAGTAAACCCACATTACATATATGCATATATATAAGTATATGGGAATATATATATATATAAAATGTAGTCAGACACATATGTAAGTGTTGTTCTTGGTTTCCATTGCTTTCCCCTCCCTCACTCAAAAGCAAAGTCAAGAGTAAGTCATGTCATTAGTTCTCTGATGACGTGGTCTTCTTCTGCAACAAAAGACAAACACACACACCTCACTTAAAAGTAATTGATTGGATCACGAATGAAGAGGGAGTAGAGGGACTGTCTACCCTTCCTTGAATCAATCAAACCATTGTGTGAGACACTTAGTCATCCCTAAGGAACTTGTATAAAAGTGAATGACTATATCAGATTGGAGTGCAGATTCTGAGGGTCTGGAATCTAAGAGGAAGGAGTGAGGTCACACAGAACTGAGCCAGAAAGAACCTCCAGTGGAGGGGCAAGTAGCAATAGGAATAAAAGAAAAGATAATATTGAGTGGTGGCAGATAAGGTAGAATTCAAAGAGGCCATGGGCTCTATAGGCATATTGAAGTATATGACTTAAGTGAGACCACTAGTGAGACCACTTAATTACTGGGGAAAGTCCTGAGAAAAGATCTCATCTTTCCCCAACTTCCCCTCCAAATATCTGTCTGTCCATAGATACTATGATATAATGTTTCATCACTCCAATATTTCCAGTAACCCGAATTTTGACCTACCACAAAGAGTCCATGGGTTCACTGGAGTTAGATATAAACATAAGTTAAGTCAGAGAGCCCAACCTCTGTCCAAATGTTAGGAAGGAACCCTGCGGACCTTAGGGACCACTAAGCTTAAAATGAGCTAATTATTTATAGCAGACCAACCCATATATGGCATATACCCATACGAATCACAAAACTATTGCTAGTTCAAAAATGAGATTGCAGGAGAGCAATAACTACCATCAAAGTGGTATTGTAAAGATATCACAAGTACATTGGAAGGTGCATGCTCTTGTATCCAGGCTAATGATCACTCTTGGTTCCCTTAAAATAAAGAATTCCTTTATATTTATAGCAATCCCAGGCTTCAACTAATTTGTTTCTGATGATGAGACCAGTTTTAGGTTGATTAGGATTCAAGACCAGGTATCATATACTGGTAATTGCAGACTAAATACTTCCATGAGGGCACTATTTTTGTAGATGTCTTAGAGTCTATGGTAACATACAGTTGACCTTTTCAAATATTTGCTTTACCCATTTGTTATCACAATTCAAAATACCCCTACAATTTCCTTATTAGGGTAAATACCAGTTATCAGATAATTGAATTCCCGTTGGTAGGGCCTGGCCAATCAAATAGAGGTAAGAGGGTATTGGGGCAAGTGGTGAAAAGACTGAGGAAGGAAGGAAGGAAGGAAAGAAGGGAAGAAGGAAGGAAGGGAGGGACTTTTTCCTGAGTCTAATAACAAAAGTACCTCTATTCTCCTGTGTGTCTCCCAGTCATAAGACATGCTCCAGTCCATCACTGTGTCTTTCTTATTACTTGGCAGTAACAATAGATTTCCATATACTCTATAACTGTTTCCATTACCAGAGGGCAGAGCAGCAGCTACTACACTTCAGAAGTATCCAGGGGAGAGTTGGGGTGGGCGTGCTGAGCACTGGGGTTGTTATTAGCCAGTCAGCTGGTTTGGGCCGTCCCCTACCCAATTGCCTTTGGGGAGACAGAGGAGGCACCTATGCCCAGGTCTAATGAGCCTGTGGAAATGGATAGGTCACGTGTAAGCCAATTATTACTAACAGACTGGTTTGGGGAAATCATTTTCCCTGGAACCAATTGAAGCCCATTTTGGAGATAAAAGGGACAGTGCATCAGTCTCTGTGGTCAGAAGCAGCTTTCATGCATTTCATGGAACAAGGAGAATGTGAAATGTTTGAAACTGTGAAAATGGGGTTTGGCCAGATTGCTCAGTCAAGGCATTTAAAGGGTCTCAGCGTGACAGTCTACTCAAAACCTAGCACCTCATTTAAACATAGGTACAGATATTAGCATTTATCTCTTATGTGAATTCTCTGTACTATACTGGTGTGCATCTCAACATGTGTCACAATTTAGTGCTTTACAAATGTTGACCTTTACTCACATTCCAATTACTCATAAAAAGTAGAAGTTAAGGGGAACCTGAATAATTGAAATCCCTAACTAACCCAAATCCTCATTTTTAAGTATGAATTTTATCTCCTCAAACATGAAGATATTTACTATAGTGATTGACAAGAAACCAGCCTGAATGAAGAATGATATGACTCAACAGCCTAGATTGCTTGTGTTTCAAAGATTGCCTCCCAGACTTAGCTCTGTAATCTTCAAAAGAGTACAGTTGAGTGGCCAAATAAGCCTATATTAGCATGAGAAAAGAGGGAGGAGTAGGGATGGATCCTGTCATACGTGACGATGGGCAGAATTCAATCCAATTCAACAAATATTTATTGAGCAAGACATTGTGGCAGGTTTCTTATAAAGATAAAATAAAATAATCCTTGTCCTCAAGAAGCTAATATTCCCCTGGAAAATTACAACTTGTACACAGATAAATATCATGCAAAGGAAAAGATGGAAGGAACAAAGAAAGGATCCGTCAAACTGCTCTAGGAACATTTGAGGACAGGCTTCATGGAAAAGTTAGCAAGTTGAGTTGAACCCCAAGAAAGGTAACAAATCTGAAAGACTGAGATGAGGAGAGAACATTCTCTAGGCATGGAGATTACAAAAAATTCATAGTGCAAAGTGAAGTAAGAAGAACCAGGAAACAATGTATCCAGTAACAGCAATATTTCAAGGATAATCAAATAGGAAAGTCTTAGCTACTCTGCTGAATACAATGATCCACAGAAATTGCAAAGGACTCAGGATGAAAAGGGGCAGCTAAGTGGCCCAGTGGATAGACTGCTGGCCCTGTAGTCAGGAAGACTCATCTTCCTGAGTTCAAATTTGGCCTCAGACACTTACTGGCTATGTGACCCTGGGCAAATCAGTTAACACTGTTTGCCTCAGTTTCCTCATCTGTCAAATGAGCTATAGAAGGAAGTGGTAAACCACTGCAGTATCTTTGGCAAGAAAACCCCAAATGGGATAACAAAGAGTTGGATACAATTGAAAAATGACTGAACAACATGATAAAAAATGCTATCTACCTCCAGAGAGAAAAGTGATGAACTCTGACTGCAGATTAAAGTATGCAGTTTTTTCCCTTTATTTTTCTTGTTTTTTTCCCTGCAAAATGGCTAATGTGGAAATGTTTTGCATGATTTCATATGTATAATAGGTATCATATTTCTTGCCTTCTCAATGGATAGAGGAAAGTGTGGAGGAAAGGAGAGAATTGAAAATAGAAAATAAAGTTTTTAAAATGTTAAGAAAAAAGAAGGAAAATTCAGGGAGGTGAGAAACAGAATTCTGAGTCCAAGGAGTAGCTGAAATAATAGTCTAGCTTGGCTGGAACATAAAATATATAAAGAAAAGTAATGAGAAATAAAGCTTGAAAGGCCTTTTCACTGCTGGTGCCCGAGTCACTGCTACACTGTTAGTTTTTTTATCCCATAAGCAACAGGAAGCTGCTGAAGGTTTTTGAACAAGGGAGTGACATGATCAAGTCTACAGCTTAGGAAGATAATTTTGCCCTCTATGTGAAGGATTGATTTATGAGAAGAGAGATTAGAGACACAGATATCCATTAATGGGCTATTATAATAATATAGGAAAATAGTGATAAAATCTTGAACTTAAGATTGTGGCCATGGAACCGGAAAGAAAAGATTGGATGTGAGAGAAGTTATGGAAATACAACGAAGAGGAAGAGTTAGCAACAGAGAAGATATGAGAAAGTTAGGGAGAAAAAAAGAGTCAAAATGTCTCTAAAGTTATGAATCCTAAGTGACTGGGAAGATAATGGTCTCCAGCAATAGAAATGGGAGTGTTTGCAATAGGTATGAGGTTTTTTCTAAGGGAAGGTGGAAATGAGCTCAACTTTGGACATTCTGATAACAAAAACATAAGGTCCCATATATATGGAACCAAAATATTTATAGCAGAACCCTTGGTGTAAGAACGGAGAAAGGAAGGCAGAGAGGGAGCAAGGAACAAACAAAGGAACGAAGGAAGAAAGGGTCTTCTGGGAGAACCTTCCATTCACAAAATGGGAAATGAATAAACAAATTGTGGCATATGAATGTTGTGTTATTGTAAAATTAGAAACAACAAATATCAGAAATTTAGAGAAATACAAGAATGCTTGTCTAAACTGATGCAGAGCCAATAAGGCAAAATTGAAATAACACTATTGCACAATAACTAAAATCATATAAGTGAGAATGCTAAAATACATCAGAAATCAGATTAAATGTAATACTCAGCACTGGTTCCAAAAGACATGATGACTTACACTTCCCCGATCTCAAAGGAACGAATGAAATAATATAAGTAAAGCAAGGCACTATGCCAGGTGTCATTAGTCCAAAGACAAAAAGTCTTTTAAAGTGCTATACAAATATTAGCTATTGCCATTACTGCTAGCTATTTCTAGAAAAGTATTGAACTGAAATTATGGGATATTTCACCTGTTATAAGGCACCTGGTTGTGTCAGTTGGTTTTATTGAACTGTTTTTGTTGTTATAAAGGAAGGATCTGGGGGAGGAATCAAGGAATGAATATGATGTGAAAATCAATGAAACTTTTTTAAAAGAAGTCAAGTTATAAGAATGTGGAGGTCTGAAAACAAAAAGAAAAGAAAGTACAATATCCACAAAATTGTCCCCCAACCCCCAAAAAATTTAATTAAGCAACTTTATGACAAAAACTCAGTCAAATTGACTTCTTAACATGGAACAGATTAAAGTCCATGATCTACAATATATCTAACAACTACAATATGCATGGCAAAGATCTGGGTCATAGGACTAAGAATAAGATAGGATTCTAGAGGTAACTTGTCTCTTAAGAGATCTCATAACATAATTTAAAAAGCATTACACTCTGAGTCAGAATCTTTAGTTTCAAATTTTGGCTTGGCCACACCTTAGTTTTGTGACCTTGTGCAAGTCACATACCCTTCCTGAAAATATTTCCTCATCTGTAAAATTAGAAACAACATACTTAAACTTGCTCTGATTGCATCTAACACTGTCAACTTCCCTAAATGAAACCCACAGTTGTGCAAAAGAGTGTGATCTAACTATCCACACAGAAAAAAAAATAGATGAAAATGCCAAAGTATGATATATAGTTGGATGAATCACCTGTAAAGCTTATTCATTGGTACATATATCTCAGATAGACCCTGAAAATAGACTATGTTCTGGGTCCATGATTGAACAAGAGAAGAAAGAGCTATATTGCTTTTGACAAATGAGCCAGTTCTTTTATGACCCCCAAACTTTTCCTTGAAACAAAGGCCCATCTTTTTAATACTAATATTCCTTTAGTGATCTGTATGGCTATAAATCATAGAATACCACAGTTTTTAAATAATTAAAGTTAAGGATCACCCACAGGTCAATGGAGAAGTTCATAGTAGGCTTGAGAAGGCTGCAACACATTACAAGTGATCAATTGCTTATAGGACAAGTGGCATTAAGATGTCTCTAGAGAAATGTAGGAAGAGGAAAAAATATGGGCTAGTCACATACCCAGCATGAGGGATAATCACTGAATAGCCTGGGTGCTACATTAATGTCAATAGATCTAGAGTAAGGCCCCTAGAATGTTGGGTGAGCCCCCGTTATAAATGTAGGGAAAGAAATGGACAAGAATAGGCAGGAATACATGGGTGTGATCTATATCACTGGACAGGATGCCCATATTAATAAGGTCACAGTTCCATCAAAGTATAGACATATTATTTGCCCCCACATATGTCATGAAGCTGTTGTAATGATCAAATGATGCTAAAGTGTCTGTAACAAGAGGCTTAACCAAAAGAAGCCCCATCCTTAGATCACATACAGCATTCTCTACCTGCTGCCAATCCACAGGGAAGAGACTGAGACTATGAATCCTGCTTCTGGAAAGACATGACAACATAAAAAGAAAAGAAGGGACCTACTCCATGATGCAGATGATGTGCAGGTATCGTTTGTGGCATATTTATGAGGCAAATTCAGTACAAATCAACAGAATAACATGGAAGCCCCCCATTCCCAAAATATCATTCCATCTTGATCCATGCTAAGAAAAACATCACTTTCATGAATAAGGTAATGACAATTCCCATAGATTTTCCCCTAGTCAAACCACATCTGGGGTGATATGTTGCATTCTAGTTACCACATTTGAGCAGGGAAATGAATACATTAGAGAACATACCAAGTAGAGCAACCAGAATGAGGAAGGGCCTCAGATTCAGGAGGATCAATTTAAAGAAACTGGTGATGTTTGGCCTTCAGAAGAGACACCTCAGGATGGACATGATGGATGTCTTCAAGTACTTGACATGCTCTGTGGAAGAGGGATCAGACTTGCTCTGTTCAGCACCAGAAAGAAGTAGGAACAATGTACAGAAGTTGTAAAAAGACAAATTTAGATGATGTCAGAAAAACCTCTAATAATGAGAATTCTTGAAAAGTAGAATGATCTGTCTAGAGCCTCAGTAGGCGCTCTCTCTCTCTTTCTCTCTCTCTCTCTCTCTCTCTCTCTCTCTCTCTCTCTCTCTCTCTCTCTTTCACACACACACACACACATACACACACACACACACACACACACACACACACACACACCCTTACTGGAAGTCTCTGAGCAAAGACTAAAATGACCACTCATTGGGTGTGTTGTAAAGAAGAATGATTACTGGGTATGGGGTTGGACCAAATTACTGCTGAGGTCATTTCTAACTGAAATTCTGTGGTTGTGTGATTTTACAATACTGTTGTTGCTCAGAATAGAACAATAGATAGCAATCTTGGTGCCCTGGGAAAGTTTCACAAAGTGTGAGCTCCAGTCAACTCAAATTAAAACAAATCCAGGTGCAGGAAGGGTCCAAAGTCTTATAGGGGGAGAAAAAGATCCTCTGCTTCAGTTCCCATGAGTGGAGACCCTAGAACACTCAAGCTACAAGGTGAAGGAGGAAGGAAAGGAGACCCATGGGAAGAATTTACTTGGAGTAATTGTCTCTGGGATGCCTTCCTATTTCAACTAATTATTCTCACAAAGTAGGTGTTAAATTCAATTGTTTCTATTCTGCTAAAGCAGTGTTAAGTCTTGTAAGTGTCCTCTAAATTTCATTGCTCTAAAGATAAAAGTCAGTTGCCCTGCCCTAGTTAGAGATCTAGTTCAATGTATACCTGAAAATTTTCTTCAAAAACTTCTTTTAGGAATTAGAGCTAGAAGGAACTTAAGGGATCATCTGGTCAAAGCTCCTGATTTTGAAGGTGATAAAATTAAGATCTGGAAAAGTTGAGTGACTTGTCCAAGATCACATAGCTAGTAAGTAGTAGAACCAGGATTTGAAACCAGATCCTCTGATTTGAAAAGTCATACCTTCTCTATTATACCATGCTGCCTTCCCATTCTTTTCAGTAGTGGCACATCTTGCTCCACTCAGACTAGACTTGATTTTTGGAAATGACAAAAAGTCATTCCAAGTCAAGTCTGGTAAATAAGAGAAATTGTTTTTTAATAGTTTGAGTCAATAGTAATGCATGACTATAATGAGAATGATTTTCTTTGTGGATCCTTAGCTAATTCACCTAGGTTCAATTCAATTCATCAAGCATGTCTTATACACCTAGTAGGTACAAGCTGCTATTATGAGTCCTGAAGTTACAAAGATGTTTCTTCATTTACCAATTCATATTATGGAAATAAAGGAAAGATATATGGAAATACATTAATTGCTCATAGTTGGGTTCTGTCAATATAATAAAAAGTGCCAATACTATGTAAATTAATTTGCAGATTCAGTGCATAACAAAGTGTTAAAGAATTATCTTAAAGAACCAGACAAAATAATAACAACATTCTTCTGATGGAAGAAAAGTTCAAAAATCTCAAAGGAAATAATGAAAAATGTGGGAAGAGACTCTAGTAGTACCAGATCTCAAACTATAAAGCAAAGCAGGAAAAATGAAATATACATAGTTTTGATTAGGATCTTTTTTGTTGGAAAGTTGATCAGTTGAACAGACTAGGTACACAAGATACAGAAGTAAATTAACATAGTAGTGTAGTGTTGGATAAACCCAAGGACACCAGGTAGTGATCTAAGTACTTAACAAAAACTGCTTGGAAAATTGGTAAGCTATCTGGCAGAAAATAGATTTATGTAAACATCATGAACCACATACCATAATAAGAATGGATAGAGGACCTAGATCTAAAACATCATATAAAGTAGAAGAAAAGGGAAAGAGATATCTTTTACATTTATAGGTGGAGAAGATAAGCTCTTGACTAGACAAGGGATAGAAATGATCCCAAAAGATAAACTGGACAATTTCAGTTATACAAACTTGAAAAACAATTTACACAAGAACAATACAACTATTAGAAGGAAAATGTTAGGTCAGCTAGGAAAAAATCTTCACAACAAATTTCCTAATAAAGGTATGATATCCAAGATCTTTAAAGAATAGATACAAATAGAAAAGAAGTACTATTCTACTATAGAAAAATAATCAAAGTATATGAACAGGCAATCCTCAAAAGAGAAAATAGAAGCTATCAACAACCATACGGGAAAAATTGCCCCAAATCACAAGTAATAAGATAAATGCAAATTTAAACAACTTTAAAGTTCTACTTTACAGTAATTAAAATGGCAAAGATTTTTTTAAAAGGAAAAGAATAATTATTGGATGGTTTGTAGGAGGACAGGTGTACTCTGGGTGGAGCTGTGAATTTCCAGCCATTCTGGAAAACAATTTGGAACTGTGCCCCAAAAGCCACTAAACTGTGCAGACCCTTTGACCAGAGAATATCACCAGTAGGCATATACCCCCAAAGAGATCAAAGACAAAGGAAAGGACATTTATCCGTTCGAAAATGATGATAGCAATACATTTTGTTATAGTCAAGAACCAGAAACTAAGGACATACCCATCAGTTGGAGAATGGTTCAACCAATTATGGCATATTCCTGCAAAGAAATATTCATGTTCTGTAAGAAATGACAAAAAGGAAAAAATTCTGATAAACCTGGATGGACTTGCATGAATTAAGGGAAACTAACATTAACAAAACCAGAAAAATGCTTTGTATGACTACAGTATTGAAAAGGAAAACAACCAAAAAACTTAAGAGCCCTAATCAATGCAGTAACTGCTCACAGCTCCACAAGACTGATGATGAAATATACTTTTCACCTCTTGGCAGAAAAGTTATTACCTTTCTGTAGTCACAGAATGAGATATATTTTTTCAGACATTACCAATATATATATTTGTTTCATTTTACTTTACTTATTTGTTATAAGGGAAGGGTTTTGGAGAGGGGTGCTGAGAGTGAGTAAGGGATAGTAACAGTGCTATTTAAACAGGGAAGAAAGAAAGGCATCTTTTAAAAAAGAAAAGAAAAAGAAATCAGTAATGAAACACTTTAAAAACACATAGAAGAAAACTGCAAGACATTTATAAATGGTCATGAATGACCAGGATATTGGTATTGATATTGATTTTGCTATATTAAATTTGATATATGCTTTAAATATATATATACATACATATACATATATAAAATATTCAGGATTTCACATGTAAGCCTCCTTTTCTATTCTTTATTGTACATGGAAATGTTCATGTTTGATAATATTTGTCAGGTTCATAATTTTTAAAGAGACTTATCTCAAAGTGATTTCAAGAGAGGAATTTTAGAAGTGTTTTGAGCAAAACTCTATCACAGCAATAAATGTGTAGTTCCTGAAATGACTACATTTAAGGACAAAACTCATGAATACAAGTCCTGGTAGATTACTTTAAAAAACTGATGAGACAATTTGGCATAATGAATAGAGAGCAAATGTCAATGCCTGTGTTCTAATCCTACCTCTGACATATATACTGATTGTATGACCCTGGGCAAGTTACTTAACCTTTCAGTGGCTCAGTTCCAGTCTGAAAAATAACAAGAGAATTACTTTCATCGCCCTCAATCCAATGCCTACCTATATATTAGACAAGACCTACCTGATAACCATGCCTTTCCATGAATATGTGCAGTGGGTGCCAAGACACAGAAGGCACAAATGACCTCATTGACTCCAATGGAAAATATCAGTAGGGACTTTCCAAGGGTGCTGTTCACCTCACATCATGGGCAGAGTTGACCTTACATGGCAACTGCTACCTGCATGGCACTAAAAAGGTCTTTGCCATACACACCCCAAATAATTTCCTCCCCAGCAGCTTTTCTGAGATAACTGAAATGCTACCTTTATAAATTCATTCTTTATCTTTATAGATGATCTCCAATTAAGATATAAATACCCAAAGGAATTTGGCAATGCATTAAATCAATTACCTTATATGTGAAGTAATCAATCAGATCCGAAATGGTAGCCGGGAACAAGTTTTGATAGGCAAAAAGATGAAAAGAATAATGTAAATACCAGGCAGCTGGGGGTGAGGAGGATAACTAAGTCAGCTGGGGAGTTCTGGATAATTCATCTCATTTCTATAGCACTTTAAAGTGTACAAACATCTTCCCCACATCAATTTTCTAAAATGGGTAGTGCATTATCATGCATTATATCAGTGCAGAGATTGGGTTTTAGAGGAGTTCAGTGACTTCTCCAAAGACATACAGTTAGCAAGTAGCAAGGCAAGGATTCAGACTTGTGTGTGTACCTATGGACCAGTGCCCTCCAAGGAGTCAGGTCTCACTCAGACCAAGTCGCATCCTGGGAGCTTGACCTGTGCCACTCTTTTCCTTTACTATGTTGTCTAGAAAAGTCTCCCGGATAAAGCAGAGATATAGCTTATGTCTAGAGTATCCCCAAATGTAAGTGACAGGATGCCCAAATCCTGTACTGGAAATCAAAATACAATGGTCATTGAGTATAAGACAGCCTTGATTTCATCTTGCCGAAAATGTATAAGATGCAAAGGACTCACAGAAATCCATGAATTAATACAGAAATATAAAATGCTTAAATAGCCCATCAGTTCTACTTGCTATCAGGACAGTTCCCTGTCATTCTGGTGAGGCTCTCTCTCTCTCCCCCAGTTTCTGCTAGACTTGTAGTTCCATCTTGTGGTTGAGACTTTCCTCAAGAGGTAAAACATACTTTCGAATTTGATGAATAAAAGCAGATTCCCTTATCGTACCTGCAGAGTCCAAGTAACAAAGTGGCTTTGTTCTCCAAGCAGAACACTGCATAGGAAACCTTTAGACTGTCTTCTTCCTGCTCCAAGGATCAGGATACATTATGAAATGTTGTCTCTCTTGAAAGTAGAGTACCTAAACTCAAACTCAAGAACTCTTGAACTTAGAGTGACTCATTAATCAACCCTCAAAGGTGATGGTGCCCAAGAAATTTCTCTTCTCTGCCAGGAGGCTAGATTCCTATATCGCATTGCACAGGGAATTATAAATCCTCCCTCCTCCCCATAGGATGTTGGGGTTCAGGACCTTTTGACCTTGAATTCTCTTTTCAGGCTATCTGCAAACTTATGTTTCCCCATTGCCATGTTCTTCTGCTGTAAGTTGCCATTGCTACTTCTGCCTGCAAAGTTTGAGGGCATGAAAAATCCTCTACTCCCCTCTTTGTACTTTGGAAGAAGGTAAGAAGGAAAAGGCAAGAAGTCCTCAATAAATGGGAGCCTTACAGTGTGGTCAGCTTTTATTAAGCAAAAGGGGGAGTGACTAGCTTTTCAACCATCCAATCAAATCATCCAATTAAGAGTGCTTTATGTTCCATCAGTGTGGTTGGGGAACTCTTTAATTTGTTAAAGGGTTACCAATGGTCATCATTGGTCAGGTATAAACTCATCAAGGAATTTCATCAGGTTAACTGGAGAGCTCCTCATTTTGGTTAAGGATGCCCCATCTTCTGACCCCAAGTCAGAAGCTCTTTCTACTCCACACTCAGACTTTCCCTACTTAACAGTTTTGCCAAAGGTCAGTCATGGCCCATAAACTATTTAGTTGTAGAAGGAAAGAGGGACATATTGCAGAATTAGGCTCTCTTCAATCATTTTTTAAAACTAAATCCAAAATTCTGATTCTTCCCTAACTGGACCTTCTGATTTCAAGCAAACTACTTTGTCTTCATTCCTCAGTTGTGGGAAGAGTAGATAGATGGCTTGAGTTTATCCCTGTCCCAAGTTATACACTTCTGATTTTTTTTTAACTGACCTCATTTAGCAGGGTGGAAGTCAGCTTTTCCTGGTCTATTAAGACTTCAATAAAATCATTCGTTTATAGTTAACTGGAATAGTATTCACATTTAGACCTGCATATTAATTGACTGATAATGAGATGATAAAGCTGCTTCTCTCTGCAGGTGTACCAATCAATTTCAATGAAACTGAAAAAATGAGTTCTTTTCTTATTGCGACTGAAATTAAAAAGTGATTTATATTTTCTAATAAAGTGGTTTTCATTGATCTCTTTCTGAAAATGTATGGTTTCATTTGCACCCTTTTAAATTATAATAGTTTCCGTTTGTAAAAGAACGATTTTCCAATATAATTTTTGGCTCCAATTGATGATTAACTTTAATATAGATTTGTTGGAAAAGGGTGGGGGTATAGAGGGAGTGAGAAGCACATGCACCACCAAAATTGCTTACTTTTAATGAACTTTAAATCTAAAGACAATAAAATGCTTCACTTAAAACACAATGTTGCAAGGGAAGTTGTTTTTCTCAAGAAATCCATTTTTCTATTTTACAAATTTTCCTTTTGTCTTAGACTTTTTCATCTGTACCAATTGTTTTCTGTTCCTGTTATTAGCCAGTCTAGCTGCAGGGCTAATGCGGGAAAGCTTTTTTGCCTGTCACCAATAACAAATTCCAACTTGGAGATGCTCGTGGAGGCCTGTTGTTATCTGCTGAATTCTTCTGGCAGATGTGGGAACCCGTGGAGCAATTAGATTTCACTTTAATTTATTATTGTTGTCTTCCGAGCCATAATAATTAAGCAACCATGAAAGGAAGCTATATTCTGAACATGTGTTCAAATATCGCAGAGTCAGGAGTAGGTGCTGAGGGATCAGAATCTAGCTTGTTTCTCTCCTTGCCACAAGGCTAAAGGCTGGGTATCCCTAGAATGATTCTAACGTAGACAGAGCATGCAGAACTGAATGAAGGAATGAGATTGTCTTTCCTAGTCTTTCTGCAAAGAATAATCTAAGGTGAATACGTAAACTGACCGTTTTGTCCTATTTTCCAGGAGAGTAGGGTAGCCCTTATTAAAAGATTGCCTATGATGTAATCTATGGCACACCAGGAAACTCTATGACTCCAAAATATGCCTTCAAGCCCAAAAGCCCCAGTGCCTGAAATTATACCATTTGGCCCAGAATCATCCCTCTAGAGTGAGCATTGTCCTTTTTCTGTTTCACTTTTAAAATGTCCTCAGGAACGATAATATTGAAGTAGAGGATATAATATTGAGATAGAAGATTAACACCTCCTCTTAGAACTTAGAATGAATTATGCTTTTGGATCTTTTATTAAAAATCAACACTTTTCTTCTCCTCTACAAGAGCAAAAGAGGTCCAGTTGCCCTTTCATAGACTATTAGCACTCTCTGTCCAAAGGTATTAGACAATCCAAATCCTGAAGGCTGATCCCCAGGAAGTGTTCTTCCTTTTCAATGAATTTAATATCTGATTCACATACCCTGATTCCCATCTTCATATTAGGGAGTTTCAACATGCATGTTGATGTTTCCTCAAATATTCTAATATACATTTCTTCAATCTGCTCAGCTCCCGTGAACTATTCCTCTACTCCACCTCAGTTGCACAAAGGGTGATTATGCTCTTAATCTTACCATCATTCAGAAGTGTCCCCTTCCCATGTAGAAGGACCCTGAAATTCCTCTGTCTCAACAGTTCTCTTATGTTTTGCTCTCAGGATTCTTTCACAATGCTAAAAATTATTTACTGTATTAGTTTCATTATGAAATGGTTTTTGATCTCATGGACCCCCTAAAAAGTCTCAGGGCATCCACAGAGTCCCTGAACCACACTTTAAGAACTACTATTCTACCTAGTCATAAATTTCCATCCTTCCATCTCTTCCTGTGCCTTACTACCCCTAAACCTATTCTTCATTCTTACCACAACCTCCAATCCCAACAAGCTATCACTCCTACTCAGGCAATATGTTCCTCCCTAACCAGTCTCAACACCTTAGTAAACCAGTTCTACCTTCACTGGCCTCTACTCTTGCATCATTTACTCATTTATACTTTGCCAAATTCCAACCCTAGGTTACTCCCAAAACCCACCTTCTCCATTCTTACTCACATACCACTGAAAGGCATGATGACTGGCTCTACCGCAAATGAATGCTATTTAATCTCAACTGACCACTCACTAGAGCAAGACAATCCTATGCCTCTGTCATGGATTCTATATCCCTCTCATCACGGCAATTCTTTCAAACATCTACTCTCCTTTCTTTCCATATCTCCTCCAACCTTCTCAGTTGAGGAATTTGCCTCGTGCATCAGTGAAAACAAAGTTAGGTCATCCAAAGCAACCTTCCTCTTCTCCCTTTCTCCTCATCTCATATTCCCCTGAAAACTTATTAGCTTTGTAATCTTAGGCAAGTCACTTAATTTTATATCAGTTTTCTCAAATATAAAGGGAGAAGCTTGGATTCAGTGGTCCTTAAGGTGATTTCCAGCTCTAAATCTATCATTTTATGATCTCAAACTCATCATCTTTCAAAAAGAAAAATCCCTCTTCCAAATGTCCCTATGACTATTGAGGTCATTCAGGTTCATGACCTCAGTGTCATCCTCAGCTCCTTATTCTCACTCACATCACATATCCATTCAGCGGCAAAATCATGTTGTTTCTACCTCCACATCTCTCCTCATCATCCTCTCCATTCATACATCCACCATTCTAGTTCATCCCTCCTTGCCTGGATTGTTCTCCCTGCCCAGAGTCTTTCCCCTCTCCAATCCATCCTCCACACAGGTGATGAAGTGAGATTCCCAAAACTCAGGTCTGACCTTGACATTCTCCCACTCAGAATCCAGTGGTCCTCTATTACCTCTAGGATCAAAATAAACTCATCTGTTTGACTTTTAAAGTTCTTCATAACTTCTTCCCTTTCTATCTTTCCAGTTTTGTTTTGTTTTTTTTATGTAATTCCTCTTCACAAATTGTATTGACCAGCCATATTAGGCTAACTATGATTCCTCACACAGGACACTCCATTTCCCATCTCCGTGCCTTTCACTCTCTGTGCCCCATGTTTGGAATGCTCTCCTTTTTTTCTACCTCTTAGAATCCCTAACTTTCTTCCAGACTCAGCTCAAGAGCAACCTTCTAAAATATGCCTTTCTAGGTCCCCCCAGTTATTTCTGCCTTCCCTTCAAAAGCTATTTCGGGTCTGTTTTGCATGCATTCCGTATATACTTATTTTTGTACTCATAGCATTGTAAACTTTGAAAATAAAGAGTCATTTCCACCTTTGCAATGAATGGAGCTTCCTTGTCATTCTGTGAACCCCATTCAGGGTGAGCAGTCTCTTCTTGTTCTAAAAATGTGAACCTATGATTGATTATATGGATTCAAATTCAATACTCCTTCCAGTTCCTCTAGGTTTTCTTTGAAACAAACACACACAAACAAGTACCTCCAAAACAACTCACCTGTGAATAATTCATAGATAATCTTTTCTATCTCTAGTGCAAATCCATTTTAAGTGAAGAATTTTACATACCTTAATGATGCCTTTCTTGAAGGCAAAAGCTGTTTCCATTTTTCTTTGTAACTTGAGCACTTGGCCCAGTGCCTGGCATATAGCTAAGAACTTAAAAACTGATTGTTGATTGATTGATTTGTTGACTTCCTCCTTGAGCTCAGAAAGAATTTGGATATTTTCTTTGAAATCTACCCTTTTCCATCTCCATTGTAAGTAGAATAGAGGTTCAGAGTCTCTTTCATATATATTAGAGTTAAAAAGAACCCATAGAAGCCATTACAACCTGATCCTCTTTTAGCAGAAGAGAAAACAAATCTCAGTATGATAAGGAATTTGCCCAAGAGCATACAACTAGTTAATCACAAAGTAGTTCTCAAACCTAGGTCTTCTAACTCCTTATCCAATACAAGACATCTAGAATATAGTAGATAAACCACTGGACTTAGAGTCAAGAAGACCTGAGTCAAATCCTATCTCAGCCACTTAGGATCTACATGACCCTGGCCAAATCACTTGCCCTCTCTCAGATCATTTCCTCATCCATAAAACAGTACCTACTTCCTAGGGCTATTGTGAAAATAGAATGATAACATATATAAAGCACTTTGCAAATCTTCAAGCACAATTATTTTTACTTTACCCACTGTACTACACTGTGTCCCAAGCAACTACATAGGTACCAGAGCGGAAACAGCAAAAAAAATTTAGGTAATTATTCAGGCTTCCCTTAAGATAAGAATATTTATTTGAGAGAGACTGGAGGAAAATTTAAGTAATGGCTCTCATTCCACAGGGATTATTATGGAATTGGGACCTTCCAATAGGGCAATGAGCCATCTGGTCAGCCCTAACTGAAATGAGCCCCTAGAGGCTCTATGACCAGGCAAAAGAATAGATGCAGTAACATCCCACCCCAAAGTCACTCATTCAAGAGATACATTCAAGTGAACGAATCCTGACTATAGAGTCTATAGACTATAGACTATAGACCTAAAAAGGACTTTAGGGGCCCACCAGTCCAACTCCCTCATCTTGCATATGAGGAACCTTCCTGAAGTCTGGGAAGATTCAGATTTGCCCACGGTTCTACCAGGTTGTAAATAGCAAAGCCAGCCTCCCAACTGAGGTCCTTTGACTCCAGAGTCAGTTCCTCTTCCATTTGTCCCAGTAAGAACTAAGATTCATTTAGTTTTCTTTTCCTGCAAAGCTAAATGCCCCACATTTTGTTGAGATAAAATAGCTTTTGGTAGAACGTCTCTTCTCAGGATCATAGGATCCTAGGACCTAAAAGTTAGAAGGTACCTGCTGGCTCAGGAAGTCTAACCCTTCCTTTTCAGGATGAAGACACAAGACCAGAGAGGAGAAAAGATGTGCTCACACACAGGTAGTAAGGAGCCAAGTCAAAGACTTCTAAGGCCCCTTCTAGCTATAAATCTATGAATACAATTTCAGTGTTCAATTTTCTCTAGTAAACACACACACACACACACGCACACGCACACGCACACGCACACGCCACTCCATAACAACCCACTTATGACTAACTCATCAATGGCCTTTTCTGCCTCAGGTACAAATCCATTTCATGTGAAGAATTCTTAGTACCTTAATGATGTCATTCAGCCATATAGTATATTATAATAAGGAGTAATTAGCTCTCTGACTGTAATAAGAAAAGGGTGGAATGCATTTAAATTAGAATTGATTTTTTCTCCTTTGGCTGTTTTTGACGGCAGAAATCAGGTTTCTTTTTGCCAATTCATTTTGAAAGCAAGCTTTAGAAACACCCCACATTTGAGAGCCGGTGCCCTTCACTCCTCACCCTGAATGGACTTCATAGGAAGACAATATCATTATGAGCTTGGAGGACCTAAAACTGTTCTTCCCAATCCCCCTCTCCTCCTCCCACAAACCGTGGAATTGTAGAACTGACGGTACCCTATGTACTTATCCTTAGCCTTGGGTCTGCATGTGATGACCTCGGTTTACTGCTCTAGCTAGTAACAAATGCTCCTTAATGCTGGGGATGGTAAGAGTTGATGTGCCACAGGCTCAAAAGCAGTAGCTGTGCAGCCTTACCAAATAGCTTCTTTCTAATAATCCTGGCTAAAATACCTTAATAAGCTAGAAAAGAAGCATCCTACATTTAGAGCCACCAAAGTCTTTCTCACTCCTGACCATGAAAGGGAATAAATGAAACTCCAACCAGTTATCTCCCTGCACTCCATCTACTGCCCCAACACTGCCCCCAACAAATCAAAGGATCAGAGAATCTTCCACCCCAGGATCATTACAAGTGTGCTTCAAAAGAAATGTTTCGGGCTAGTAGAGCCCCGAAAGCATTGTTACATGGTCTATACTTAGTTGTGAGACTGTTATAATTAATAAAAGTTCAGAGGATCATAGATTAAAAGCTGAGATCTTTGAGGTTATCTAGCCCAAATCAAGGCCCAGAGAGGTTATAACTTGCCCAAAATCACATGAGTAGGTGTCTGTTGTTATTTTTCAGTCATTTGAGTCAGATCTGACTCTTCATGGCCCCATTTGGGATTTTCTTGGCCAAGATACTGGAGTGGTTCGCCACTGCCTTCTCCAGCTCATTTTATACATGAGAACCTGAGACAAACAGGGTTAAGTGACTTGCCTAGAGTCTCATAGCTAGGAAGTGTTTGAGGCCAGATTTGAACTCAGGAAGATGGTCTCCCTGACTCCAGACCTGGCACTCTATCCACTGTGCCACCTAGCTGCCCTGGGATTCAAACTCAGGTCCTCTTACTCTAAATTCAATGCTCTTTCCACAGCAACACATTTGCTCTCAAATACTCAAAAACACAGTACTATGTGAAGCCTAGACAGGAAAGGCCGTTACTAACTGGGGTATCAAAGAGCTTCATGAAGGAGGTGGCACATGGGATAGACTTCACAAGATGAGTAGGAATTCAACAAAGGAGAAGAAGGATATTCCAGGAATGAAGAACCACCCCATCAAAAGCACAGGAAATAGGAGGGTCAGTGCATGAAGAACGGAATACAAAATACAAATAGGGAAATAACAGGAGATAAGGTTGGAAAGTTAGGATAGTGCCAGATTAGAGAAGGCCTTGAATGCTGAGTGAAAGAATTTTAACTTCGCTTAGTAAGCCAAAGGAAGTCCCTAAAGATTTTTGAACAAGGGAGTGGAATGATCTAGTTAGTCACCAGGAACATTATTCTGGCCGATAACTGGAGTTGGGAGATAGGAGACAGCAGAAGACCTTTCTAAGGTTATTTATTCTAAAAGACCTCACAGGTAATCATTAAGGCCAGTACTAGAATGGTACCAGTAGAAATAGAAGAGAGGAAGCAGATAATGAAAAATGTTCAAGAAATAATGAACCTGACGATAACTGGTACATATGAGACCTGAGAGAAAGATAAGGGTCGAATATGACTTTAGTGTTTCAAATATGGAACCACGACAGGGGCGGAGGGGGACTGACCTAAAGAGAGAAATGGAGAATTATCTCAAATAGATGACTCTGGCCCAAAAAGTTCAGGACACAATGTCCAGAAAGATATTAGGGCTATAACCCGCCACTGTTCACTGCACCTCCACAAAACTGTACAATAAACCATAAAATACACTGAACAGTAAAGGGTAACATTACACAATGCAGTAACTGCCCTCTCTTTTCACATCTCTCCAGCAAAGTGAGAAGAGAGAGGAGACTGGGCTTTTCATTCCTTTTCTTCTACTGCCCTCTAGCGTTAATTTGCTGAATATTCTCTTTCGATTTCATTTTTCTCTAGCAGGTGAAGTTTTAAAATCCAAGGATTTCTTAAAGAAGGGACCTTTAATAAAACTATCCTTCTGTCTCCAGATACTCCCACATCTAACCTCTCTCAAGAAGATGTCAGTCTAGTGAAAGACTCAGAAACCTCTCTGGTTCACTTTTCTCAGGATTTTAATTCTTCAATTCTTCCTGATCAGGAAGGAAAAGGGAAGGAGAAGGGGGGAAAGAAAGAGGAAGGGAAGAAAAGGAAAGGGAAGGGAAGGAGTAATTATTAAGTGCTTACTACATACCAGGCACTGTGCCGATATCTAATTTGATCCTCCCACAACTCCATTAATTCTAATTTTATATCCAGGTTACAGTGGAGGAAACTGAGACACAGAAGTGAAGTGATTTGCCCAGGGTCCCATAGCCAGTAAGTATCTAAGGTCATATTTGAATTCAGGTCTTCTAGACCCCAGGCTCATCACATCATCTAGACAGAAATTTCACCTCTATAGCAGTGCTTCATTTCTCCTTGTTCAGCCCTCAGTAACAATGGGTAGGATACATAGAGTTAGGCTGTTACTGAGGGTTCATTCTGAGGATGATTCAGCACTAGTGTTTTGCCCGCTATCATGGAGCACAATGTTAACTAGAAAGTAGCGGCACCCACTACAAATTACTCATCTCCCATCTTGTACAAAGAGTCCTATGGTTCCTACCACAGAAGTACACCATTTGTACCCTAAGGCACAGATGATTCCCTCAGACATTCATTTTCTCCATATGTGAAATATCCCTATTACCTACCTGTAAGCACAGGGCTGTAATGAGTTAATAATGTTGCTGTTACTGCCACCAAGCATCTAGCAAATCCCCTGTATCCTTCCTCCACTCCTACGCGTGCTACTGAAAAGAAGTAAAGGAACTCACCCAAGAATCCTTCCAGAGAATACTTTGTTAACACATTTGTAAAAATTATTAAAATTTGTAAAAATACATTTGTAAATATATATTATCTAATATCAGTTGAGCCCTTATTGCAGCAAAGGAATCCTTGTACTTCTCCCATATTGACTTTCTATTCCATCACCCACAATAGCTCTTCTCTCCGTCCCTTGTCCTCAACCCTCCGCTGAGGCCCTTTCCTCATTCTTTACTAACACAATAGAGGTCATTTCTCCTGCACTCCCTCTTCTCTTCTCAACATTTCACAGTCCCTGATATTACTCCCCAATTTCTCCTCCCTTAATCTAGTCTCTGATGAAGTAACTCCACTCCTCACGAAGACCAACCCCTTACATCTAGCCTTGATTCTATCTCTCTCCATCACCTACAACAGACTGTCCCTATAAACATCCACTCTTTCTCTAATCTTTAATCTATTTTTTGTATACTGGTTTATTCTGTACTGCTTCCAAACACCCCTAATTCTCTCCCACTCTGTAAACACTCACTAGACACTACCATCCCCTCAAACTATCATCCAATATTTCTCCCCTTTTTCTCAAATTCATAGAAAAGTCTTTCTACACTCATTGGATCATATATTTAGAGTTAGAAGGAAGCTCAAAGGTTCATCAAGACAAATAACTTCACTCTTTTTACAAATATGAAATGTACACTTGCCAAAAATTCTATTTTATGCAGAACTTGCACAGGGCAAGTGCTCAAATGGTAGTCAGAAAAAGTGATACAAGGACATTCTCAAGGTCTCTCTTAAGAACTTTGGAATTGATTGTGTGACATGGAAGACACTGATACTGGGCTGCCTAGTGTGGCATACCCTCATCAGAGAAAGTGTTGTACCCAATGAGCAAAGCAGAATTGAAATAGCTCAAAAGAAACATGAAATGTACAAATTTAAAAAATTCCCAACCTGTGGTAGAGTATTCCAAGCTCATACTGGTCTGATCAGTCACAGCCAGACACACTGTAACTTGACTCTAACGTAATAATGTCATTTTAGTTTTTTTCAAGAAACGACAACAAACAACAAATAAGAAAACTGAGTCTAGGAGAGGATCAATGACTCATGCTGAGTTACATGGTCAATAAGGTTTTGAGACAGGATTTGTATTTAAGTCTTCCTCAGTTTAATCCAAATACTTTATCTACTCCACTATCTAAATGGTAGGAATTTTCCTAAGTGGGGACTCTGAGCAGTTTTACTTCAATGTCCTCATTTAATATAAATTCCATTGAGCAGCAAAGGAAGTCCTATGTGGACCCAAGGGACCACTATACTGATCTTAGTTTAAAAAAAGAAGAGCTCACGCTGAGGCCAATTATATCTCCAAAGTGGGAGAAGAGGGGGATGACGTCTGCCAGAGAGGTCAACCCCTGAAATGACAGCTCAGTTATGAATGCTTCAAGGTGCCTCTATTTCCTTCGCTCTCACTCCCTTTAACACTTTGTGATCTGACTTCTCTCAGAAACTATTCTCTTCAAAGTTACAAAAGATTTCTTAATTGACAGATTTAATAGTTTTTTCTCATTCCTCTTGAGAAAGTGCCGCTGCAGACACCCTCTTCTCCTGGATACACTTTTTCTGGGGTTTCTGTGATACTGTTCTCTCTCAGTTCTCTGAGAGTTCCTTCTGGGTCTCCTTTACTAGCTCATCATTCATACCTTGTCCCCAACTGTAAGAGTACCTAAGGCTCTATCTTGTAACTTCTCTTCTCTTTATACACTTTCATACTTAGTGACCTAATATTATAATAACTACCATTTGTATAGCATTTTAATGTTTGCCAAAAAAAGTTATAAATATTATCGCATTTTATCCTTATTTTAAAAAACCCTGTGAGGTAGGTGCTATTATGATTTTCATTTTACATATGAGGAAGTTGATGAAGATGATTAAATGACTTACCCAGGGTCACACAGCCAGAAAGTATGTAACATTCAACTTGAATTCACATTTTCTTAATGCCAGGTTCAGCATTCTATCCACCCTGCTTCCTCGTCAGTTCCCCTGGTTTAACTGGGATCTCTACTCACTTACTCCCAGATTTATCTATCAAGCCCTAGTCTCTCTCCTGAATTCCAGCCCTGTATCACCAACTGCCTACTGGACGTTTTGAACTGGTTATTCCACAGGCTTTTCAAAATTAATATATTCAAAATGAAATTGATTATCTTTCCTCCACCAAATCCCACCTTTCTTTCAAATTTCCCTCTTACCATTTAAGATATCATTATCCTTCTAGTATACCACACTTATAGCCTGGGTGTCATCCTCAAAGAAGAATCTGGGTTCAAATCCCAACTCTAGCATTTAATTCCAGTGTGATCCTGGACAGATCACTTAACTTTCCTGGGTCCTGTGAAATGTGATAAATGGGCTCCTCGGTGCCTTCCAACTCCACATCCATAATCCTATGATCTTATGACCACATATCTAACCACTTACTAAATTATATTGTTTCCACTTCTCCAGTACCTGTCCCCTTTTCTTCACCCATACATGTTCAGGTCTGATCATGCATACATTCATTAAACTCCAGTGGCTCCCTATCACCCTCAAGATCAAATGCAAAATGTTGTCTGGCTTTCCAAGCCCTTCATGACCTAGCCCCCTTCCACTTTTTCAGTTTTCTTACACCTTAATCCCTGCCAAGCACTCTTAGATCTTGTGACAATGGCTTCCTTGATGTTTTGTGAAGACATTCTATTTGTATGCTCCCAGCCTTTTTTTTCTGATATCTGGAATGCTTTCCATCATCTCCTCAATCCACTGACTTTCTTGGGTTCTTTAAGTCCCAACTAAAATCTGTCTTCTATAGGAAAGTCTTTCCTAATCCTCCTTAATGCTAAGGCTCTCCTCTCTGTTAATTTCTTATTTTTCCTGTCTATAGCTGGATTGGTTGCTTATTGTCTTCTCCATTCGATTGTGAGCTCCTTAAGGGTAAGAACTGTACTTAGAACAGTGCCTGGAACATAATAGGCAATTAATAAATGTTTATTGACTGATTCATTCAGAGAATTTAAGTTCTTTGAGGGCAGGGACTCTCATTATTTTCTGTACATCTCCAGCAACTGGCATAGTGCTGCATACAGTAGGAACTTAATAAGCACCTATTGAGTAATTACTCCCAATGAATAAGACCTTTGGGCAAAGTAGGTCCATGTCTTCATCAGTCTCTCCTCACTGATAGATGTCTCCACTGAAACTCCTACAAACACGCTCCATTGCCTTCTGAAGTAATTCTTTAATGATCTAAGAGCTATGATTGCGATTGAGTACAAAATCCTTCATGGACTAGCACTTCAATGCAGTATTCTTGGTTCGACAGCAAAACAAAGTTTTCCCATATCTCTACACATCCCTTTTTCAGAACAGGCCCACAGTGGTGGCCAGAGTCAGCAGGAGAGCTGCCCTGTGGATAACCTATCAGCTGTCTTATAGAACAAGCCTTAATCTCTTACCAAAAACAGCTTTTCTCAGAGACCCAAACAGAGGATGGTGGATGGGAAGCTTTGTGTTCAATGGGGAGAGTCTCCCCAGTGACCCAAAATTTTTTATTAAACTCTTGTGGGAAAAATGGTATAAACATTCACATATTTTCTTATCTGCTCAATTTACCCCCTGGGCAGACTGACCTTGGAATAGAGGGAGGTAGAAAAGAACGGTCAGAAAAGACAGATAATTTCTCCCTGGAAATTCCCAGGCCATAAGAATGAATGACCTTCCAAAGCTGATAGGGGAAATTCCTGGGATTCCATTCTGCCATTGGGCAGCAATTCCTCCCTGTGCTGGGAAAATATAAATAGTACAGATTATCAGACTGAAACACACAAATTACCCTATGGAGAGGAATCACATGGTGCCAAGTAGCAAACCACTGTACCTACCTATGAACTCAGTGTCTAATTTTAGATATCCCCAGAGCCCTAGAAAACATATTAGCCACCTCTGATTAATGTCTCCAGCCTCAACAAGACCTATCACCCACCTGCATTCCCTACAAACCCAGTTCCTCCACCACCCCACTCCCACCACTCCCATTCCCCAACTGAGCTTATCCAATCTTTCTAAATTTCATGATCACATTTCTAACAGGGGCTAGACTGGGTGTGGATTGCAGTGAAACCAGCCAACAGGATGGTCAATTTCATTGCACTTGATAGAGGGTGAATTAAATTCAACTAACTGTTAAAACTTTTTTTTCTTTCATATATAGCAGATTTAGATATGGAAGAGACTTCAAAGGCATTTATTTTCAGGTCCCTCCTTCCAAGTGACTTAAGGGAAATAAACTTAGGCCCAAGCAACCAGAAGGAAATGAATCAGGGTCTAAAGAATGGGCTTAAACTATAGAAAAACAAGAAGTTAGAATAGTGTTTATGTAGTGCTTTAAAGTTCGAAAAAGTCTTTGCATTATCTATCAGTCAATAGACATTCATTATGCATCTATTTAATGAAAATGTGCCAGGCACTGTGATGGAGTTAGGGACACAAGAGCAAAAATAAAAATCTCTGCGATCAAGGAGTTGACACTGTTCAAGTGGAAGCATATTTTTTTTATTATTTTACTACCTCATTTGAGTATTACAACAATACTGTGGGATAAATACTGCAGGAATTTTTATCCCCATTCTACAAAGAAAACTGAGTCAGAGAGGTTAGGTAACTTGTGAGTGGTCACACAGCTAGTTTCAGAATCAAGATAATTTCCCAAGTTTATCTGACTTCAAGTACAATACTTTTCATTGTGTCACTGATTCTCAGTGGATAAAGCTGGAATCTCTTTTTCCACATCTCTGGTACTAGTTCCTAATAATACACTGTGTAAGGAGGGGGGGGGGGGGTTGAGAAAGGGACTGAGGAAGGGATGCTTCCCTTATAAGTCCCAATTAAAATTCCACTTTCTCCAGGAAAGCTTTCCCAACTCCTCTTATTTCCAGTGCCTTCCCTCTGTTAATTATCTTCTATTTGTCCTGTATAGAGCTTGCTTTGTATATATTTGTTTGTCCCTCATTAGATTTTAAGTTCCTTAAAAGCAAGGACTGTATTTTGACTCTTTTTGTAACCCCAGCACTTAGCATAATGCCTGGCATATAGTGGCACTTAATAAATGCCTATTGAATTGGATTGGAGGAACTGAGAGGCATTTCTTTGTCTCTGCAAGGTCTCATTAGGGACAATCATACCATAAAAAACTATAGGAAGAACCATAGTACTGCTAGGGTATCATCCCAGTGATTAATGCTTTGATTGTCTGCTTAAGGTTAAGGTTAGAGATAGCATTCCTTTCACAAAAACCTCAAAATGCCTTTTCACTAGGATTATCTCACTTGTTTCCCAATATTTCCCTGTGAATCAGGAAGAGGGCAAACTTTTATTCTATCTTTAGAAATAGAGCTAGAATTTTGAACCCAGGTTTCTTGATTCTCACAAACCAGTGATCTGGGCATAATTCCAGGACAGTCTCAGTGACTTATTAAAGAAAGTTCCTCTCCACTGGATTCCAGTTTTTCCATTCCTGTTCTCATCATTAAAATCCCAGAAAATTCGTCAATAAATCAATCAAAAGTATAAACTAAGAGTGAATAAGTTTTTAATGTATTTGCAAGGATTATAAGATTTTGGATACTGGATAAAAAATAGATTTTCCTACACAGGAAACAACCTTATAATTTGTTGAGATCAAGTAACACCTCTTAGGCAACATATAAAAACAGCAAACGTGTTCAATTGAGTGGTAAAAGGCTCCAGTTTAGAAGATTTCTTTCTGGGAGTTGGAGGCAAACCCCTGAGAAGCTATCACTTTAGAAGAGGGGATTAGGAGTGAAGTAGAGAATTCCTCAAAGTCTCTCTTACCCCCATTGACTATGTCATTTGAGACTGGGCCAAAAGCAGACAGTAAATCTATCTGGGCTCATAGGGCTTGGACCAGTATAAGATAAAACATATAGTAGAGACCAATAATTACTGGAGGAAAGACAGTCTCAGGGAGAATAGAATCTCACGCATGGCAAAGAGAAGTACTGCCCATCAACTCTACAAGACATCCATTCTCAGAACTCAGCAGATAGCTATATCTAAGGAAAATGTCATGAATCTCACTTTTCCCATGGACCTGTGGGTATTTGTATGAGACTGCCCCAGACTTTCTTAGGTGGGGAGATAGAAGGAGCGGTAGAATGTTTGTGCTGATTCTCCTCTTAGTAAAAGCCTTTCCTCCTGGTTCTCTTTCTACCTGTCTGATGGCTCTTCAATTTCCTTTACTCAATTTTCGTCCAGTTCATATTCTCTAGGCTCTATCCTGTGCCCTCTTCTGTTTTCCCTCTACTATTTCACTTCATGATCTTATCAGCTCTTATGGATTCAACTATTATCTCTAAGTTGATAGATTCCCAGATCTATTTTTCTAGCCCTAACCTCCCTCTTGACCTCTAGTCCCACATGACTATTTGCTTATTAGACATTTTGAACTGGATGTCTCATAGACATCTTATTCAATGTGTCCAAAATTGGACTCATCATCTTTTTGCTCAAGCCTTCCCTTTATAATTTTCCAATTACTGCTAAGGGCGCTACCATCCACCCAGTCACCAAGGCTTACAACCTAGATGCCATCCTTTACTCTTTATTCTCTCTTATCCCTCATGTCCAATCTGCTACCCAATGCCATTGACTTGGCCTTCAGAACATCTCTCACATGGGCTTCTTTTCACCTCTGACACTGTCACAGTTCTAGTCCAGACTGTCATCACCTCAAGGTCATCACCTGGACTATTGCAGGGTGGTCTCCCTGCCTCATGTCTCTCCCCATTCTAGTGCATCCTCCACTCAACTCAACTATCAAATTGATCTTCCTAAAGCAAAGTTCTGGTTTTCTGTTTGTCTCTGTCACTGTGTCTCTGTCTGTTTCTCTGTCTTGCTATGTGTGTCTCTTTATCTCTCTCTGTCTCCTCTCCCTCTCCCCCCCCCCATGCCCCCATCTCCTTGAGAGCAGAAACCGTTTTTGTTTTTGTTTCTTGCATTTCTTTGTATCTCCAGTGTTTAGCACAGTGTCTAATACATAGCAAACACTTAATAAGTAATTGTTGACTGATTGACTTTAGGGACCCAGACCATCAGTGCAAATGTGGGTTATAGGAGTAGCCCCATAGGATAGTAACCCATATGCTCCTGAATTTAATCTCTTGATACTGGGGTGGGAGTGGGGGTGGGGATTCAGGGAAATGAGTTCTTTAGAAAGGCCTCAAAAGAAGAAAGTCACAGACTCAGGGCCAGGACCGATTATAACACAAAAAATAATATTCTTAGAGTTCTTGAATTTGATGTGTGATAATGATTATCTCCTCCTTATTCATTCAGTACATTAACAAATCCTTGTACATAAAGATATTTCATCTCAAATCTCCAGAAGGGGCCGGAGGTAGAACAATATTGTCATCAATTGTAGTCAGGATAGACTTGTCTACACGCGGCAAGAAAAACTTGGTATTTTAGCTTCACCTCTTATTAGAGCCAAATAGGGAGCCTGTCTAATTTGGAGCCCAATCACTACCCCATATATGAGCACACCAGGCAGAGTTCAATACCAATGACCTCGTGTCCCCATTATAAATGATAATACTCTTCAAGTTAGGGAAAAACTAAAAAATATGCAATTAACAACCCTCCTCCTCCCCTCAATCTATTAGAACCAAACAGTGATTTCCTTCCCATTGCTAACAGACTAGATACTAATTATTCAGTGACCAATTCTAACTACAAACCCCTCCTCTCTACATACCTTCAAGCCCCTTCCACAGCAAAGCTGCGTTTTCTCCCCAGATTACTGAGATTTTGTTTTTTGGAGTCTCTAACTAGAACCTTGGAGAGGAGATGGGCAGATAACTTTCAAGCCATGCAAATTAGCATAAGCTTAGAATGAAATACTAGAACCATAATTTTTTAGAAATGAAAGGAATCTTAGAGATCATGTAGTCAAACCCACATTTTTTCCAGAGGAGGAAACTGAGACCCAGAGAAACGAAGAGATAGGACCATGATCATGCAATGAGTTATAATAGGGTCCTAGGATTCAGATATAAGGGACCTTAGAGATGAGCTACTTCAAGTATTTAGATTTTTCATGTCACAGAGATGATAGGAGTTAGCATGTGCCAAGGCTGAATGGTTCATAGACAGAGCTTCAAGAGACCATAGAGTCTAACCCCCACATTTTATAGATGAATAAACTCTGTGGTAAAGAGGTTAAGTGTCTGAGAGTTTGCATCAAATAAAACTAGTCACTGAGTCAGGAAAGGCAGCCCTCTCTATAGTTTTTTAAGAGAAGTGATCCTGCCCTCTCACCTTTGGAGCATGTTGCTCCAGGCAACATTTCCCTTATATTTTCCATGACAGGAAGGAGGTCTCCCTTCTCACCTCCCAGCCGCAAGTACTATTCCATGCATATTGCATTGAGAAAATACTTGCCTCCTCTGCTTTGTGGTTCCTTTCCTGGGCACAGGTAACTGACTAGTGATCCAGAGATGGGTGGTTTTAGATTTGGAAGCAACCTCATGAGTCTGGGAAGTCAGGATGCTCCTGGACTCAGAATGCCCAGAAGGAGATGGTCTCTATAAGCAATTTTTCAGAGGAGAAAATTATCACTGCCAAAGTGATACAACAGAAAAGAGGACTAAAAAGTCCAAATCATGTACCAGCTTACCTAGAGAGTCATATTTATGAGTTGTATAGACAGTACTAGTCAGAAGTAAAAGTGAAATATCCATTTAGCAGTCCTATCAGTCTGCCAGAAGTCTTTACACCTCACATTAAAGAAGAATATGATAGGAATGCTATATAACCATACTATATTCTAAGTACTTTTAAAATATATGCTTATGAATCGTTTGTGTTTTAAGCATTTCTTTTATAATGGAGGAAATAAATAGCTATACTATACCTGATTTACTTTATACATTGTGAAATTTTGTAAATAGTAGCCCTATCAATCTAATTTGAGGAGATTCTATAGCTGAGACATGTTCAGTTGTTTCAGTCATGCTCAACTTTTTGTTGACCCTATTTAGGTTTTTCTTGGCAAAGATAATGGAGTGCTTTGCCATTTCCTTCTCCAGCTCACTTTACAAATGAGGAAAGTGAGACAAACAAGGCTAAGTGACTTGTCCAGAGTCTCATAGCTAGTAAATGTTTGAGACCAGATTTGAACTCAGGTCCTCCTTGCTCCAGGCCTAGTGCTCTATCCACCGTACCAGCTAGCTGCCCATATAGATCGGTCATATCTAAATTGTATTCAAGAAATTTTCCCTGGGACTCTGGAGCGGGAGCATAATGAGTCTGAATTAGGGAAATAGTCTGACTCTTCCCTTATGTAGGAAGAGACATTTCCTAGGTTTCAAGTAATACACATACACACACACACACACACACACACACACACACACACACACACACATACACACACACACCCCACATTGCATTAACATGTATTTCAATATGTATTTCCTAAATGCACATGTCACATGCACATGATATGTATATGCATACATGTGTGTGTCTATATTCATGTGTGTTGTATGTGTATCCAACCCCTTCATTTTACAGACAGGGAAACTGAGCCCCAGAGGTCTCAGATGATCTTGACCAAGTTCAAAAAGCTAGTAAGCAACATAACTAAGACTTAAACGTAGATCCTTGGCCCCTACAGCATCAGATGGTGTTAGAAAAGGCTACAGGAATATTCTGATGGAAATGTCCAAAAGATAACTTCAGAACGCAGTATAAAAGTGAGACTACTACTGGATATATAGATCTGGGAATTATCTGCAGAGATGATAATTGAATGCTTGGGATACTGATGAATTTGTCCAAAGAAAAGAAAACTGAGAGACCAGAACAGAGCTTGGACAGCTCAGGGATAAGAACTTTCAGAGATTAGTTCGGGTATTTTACTGGGGAAAGGAAAGGGCTCTTCAGGAAAGTCTAATTGGTTTTTCACCTCTCATGTCATAAAGAAAGGTGCCAATAAACTGGGAAGAAGGAAATCTCCAACCTGGACATAGAAGATCCAAGATATAGCATCTAGTATGTCATTTGTTCCTCATAACAATCCCTTGAAATTTTAAAAAGTTTTATTCCCCACAACCAGCCTGTAAGGCAAGGACAAAGGAAGCCGTCTGACATTCATTGGAAGCAGTAGAGTCAGAGATTAAGGCCCTTTCCTAATGTCACAGAGCTACACAGTGGCATGGCCAAATGTAGAATCCAGGTCACATACCAAACTAATGAGATTACCTAATCATCCAGCTGATGCAACAATAAAAAAAACATTAAACCCAGCAGGTCAGGAAGCATAGGAGAAAGGAATCCTTCTGACAAATCTCTATATAAGCAAAGCAGGGGGGCATTTTCTAAGCTGGTACAAATATGTTTATGCTGAGAAGGATTTTTTAACCCCTTCTGCAAATGTGATCTAATGTCCGAAATCATACTTCCCCTAGGAGATCAGCCTTGCAGGGGAAGAAACTAGAGTCAGTCAAATTCCCCTCCCTTACAATTCAAAGAAATCACTGAGGAAATGCCAAAAGGTGAAAAACAGACCCCTTAAGTAGGTCCAAACTCTTCTTGCCAGAGGAACCTATTTGTGTTTCTGAGGGAAACTTAAAAGCAATGAAGAAGAGAGAGTTAATTTTAACTGGGTGCTTGGCCATCCCTAGGGCTTGGAGAAGAGAGGTGTGAAGAGTTCTGTGACCCCCAGCTGAGTAATTGGAATGTCTGGAGAAAAAAAACAATACTTTTTCTTATTCAAAGTTATTCCCAGCAAGTTGAAGCATGCCTAGCTCAGCCGGAGGACTAGGCATCTTATTTTAAAGAGCCTTTGGAAATCTCACATTTAATTAAATAGGCATCTTAATTCCTTTATAAGAGGAATGAAAACAAAACAAAACATTGCTAAACTTCTGAAGTCCCAGGGAAGCTTCTCAATCTGGTTTCCCAAGAGGCTGGGGCAATTCCCACCCCTGCTGTGTCTGTGAGCTGTCCACCACAGTACCTCAAAGGACCACCTGCCAAATGATAATTTAGTTTGCATGAATGAGAGAGTATTGTGTACAATTCTTACTAAACATGGTTCCATTATTCAGGAGAATAGTCCACTAGGAAGGTGAAAAGAGAAATACAATGTTGTGGAGGAAAAAAAAAAATAAATCCAAGGCTGTTACCAGAAATGGTCCTATCAGTGCTCAGCCCAACAAGGCCAACTCCCTTATTCTTATTCCAAAGCACCTGGGAGGCATAGCAGTAGCCTTCCTCAGATAATTCCCATCTCTGTGGCCCTGGGCAAGTCACTTAACTTCTCAGTTTCCTCATCTATAAAATGGGGTGGCAATATAGCACTGATCTCACAGAGTTATGGTGAGAATCAACTGAGATAACCTGTGTATAGTGTTAGATAAATGTCAGCTAGTGTCATTCTTAGCTGCTCTCCACAACTCCATAGCCCATGGGGTATGCTTTCTAAAAAAACCACCCCAGAAATCTTTCTCCTCTTCCCCTCCTTTTCTTGTACAAAATTAGTTTTCTTTAGGAGAGCCTTTGTAGAATATTTTTCAGGTCTGCTTTTTCACAATCATCACCCCCCCAAGCTGGTTTCAGTCTATCTAAACTCAGTCTTGCAGGTTTATTTTTTCCAAATTATTCACTTTTTATTATAAATAACTACATGCTTAAATAATGTTCATTAAATGACCTACCATGCCCTCCATCAAAGAATAAATAGTGGAGATATTTCTGATGTAACTCAACGCCTCATAGGCAGATAATATGTTATTGTTGAAAGGGCACTGTACTTTCAGGCACATGCCCTAGCTTTTAATTTTGTATTCTTTATCACTTGTGTGGTGCTGGACCAATCACTTGGCATCTTCAAGTTTTGGTTTCCTCTCTGTAATAGGAGAAGGTTGGACCAGGTTGCCCCTGAAGTCCTTTTTAAAATAACTTCAGAGGAAGTGAGAGGAGAAAAGGGAATCCTTCAAACCTTAACATGGAAAAATGGCACACAAAAGGTTGATTGAGGACTTGTGATTTCCTTGATGTGGGAAATCTCTGTATCAACAGAAATCAAAACTGTCCCTTCTTCTGCTCTTTGAGGCTAAGAACTTCTTTGTTCTCTCTTCCATAAAACCCCATCACTTTTTTTTGTCACTACCTATAATTTGCTTTTTTTTGGCTTTAAATAGTATTTTATTTTTTTCCTCAATTTTGTTGTTTTCTTAAATATCCAAAAGCAAGAATATTGTATGCCTCACCTTCTCCACTCCCCTCCCAAACACACAGCTCATCTTGCAGAATCATCTCCCTTAAGAAGCTTTCCCTATTATATTTTTCATCTTCAGTACAAAAATGAAACATTTTCAACGTAATCTCTAGGTGAAGCAATTCCTTAAACACACACACACATCCACATCCACACACATTCCAACCACACCAGTCCTGTCAGTATCACAGCTCAACTCACCCCCCTCACAATCAAAGCCCCAGTTATGAAGAAGAGGTAAATCTGGATTACATTTTGATTCATCCCTATCAAGCAGACATGTATAAGTTTTTTCCATCATAAACCACATGATCAGAAATCCATTTTCATGTGGGTGCTGAGGGGTCCATGAATTTTTTATAATTACTAATTGAACCAAGCTGGCTAGCCTGATACCTGGGGCGATCGTTCAATGGTAGCAACAGATAATTGGTTAGGCTCGACTGATTGTGCCTAGATTTTTTTAAAATATGTTTCTGAAAATCTCAGATAGGCTTAGATGGGCTATATTTGACCTGTAGGACTCCTAGATTTATAGGATTCAAAGCTGAAAGACACTTCAGAGATCATCTAGTTCAAATTCTTTATTTGATAAATGAGGAAACGTGTCTAGGTCAGGGAGGTATGTGTCTAAGATATTGTTTTAGGGAAGGGAAAAGAGATTTGAGGTTTGCCCAAGGTCATAATTACAAAGCTTCAGTTTGAACCTAGGCCTTGAGGCATGTTGTATGCCAGGAATGTAGACATTCATGTAAGGTATCTAACCAAGCATGTACTATGCCATATAACATGGTACATGGTGGTAACTAACACCTGGCCATTTTACTTGCCAGGTGACATAACCCACAATGGAATGGGAACAGTGTCATGGAACTGACTAGTTTACATGCCACAATGGACTGCATAATATGGACCAAGTTGCGCAAATAATATGTATGTCATCTAATAGACCATTTTCTATTTCTCTTATAACAAGAGACCAACCCCTCCTATGGTTCCTGGACTTGTGAAACAAGTCCAGTGAGTTAAGGAGCCCTTATGATCATAAGACTTCATAGAAATAGCATGGTAATACTGTTAAGATAAGGAGCATAAATGACCAGGGAGAAATAAGTTGCAGGTTCACTGGAGCCAAGAGAGATTTATGGTCAAGGGCATTTAAAATGCAGAAGTGCAAGGGACCTTAGAGGCTATCCAATACAACTATTTGCAGATCTAGAAACTGAAGATCAGAAAAATGAAATGAGTTGCCAAGGACAAAGCAGAGCTAGGAATCCAACCCAGGTCCTCTGGCTCCAGATCATTCTACCACACTAGGCTAACTCTGTAAAAATGGCCTAAAAACATCATCTCCCCAAGCCCCACCTCTACACCCAAAGCCTTGATACCATATGACATGAGACAACAATTTTTAAAATCCTAATATCTGATCCCAGGAGGAGTTTTCTTCCTAAAGCTAAAACTACCCTGCAGGAAGTGTCTCTCCACTGTTGTCTAAGTTTCTATTGGAAGAAAAAAAAATGAGTCAGAGATACCCACATTTGCCTAACTTCAGGCCTGATCTATTGCCTTTGGTGCCCCAGATTTAGGAAGCACTTGCTGGATCCAAAGAAGACAGAAGCTATAGTTGTGCTAGAGTTCCTGGTAAATGTCAAACAGGTGGGCACTTGTCAGGAATGCAGAAAAAGAGATTCCAACCTAGAGTGGAAGGCGAGACTAGGTGGCCTTATGGTTCTTTGGTTCTACATTCTGTCAGCTCCAATGACAAAGAAAAGAAAGTCAATTTTTGCTATACTCAGAATTATCCTGCTTCAAAATCTTGTCTTTTCCCCATAATCTACTTGTGTTTGGGAACTTGTTTGCTCATTTCCCCACACATACATTGACTACATACTCCACAAATCCCTAGATCTTCACCCACAATCTGAGGCAAAAATCAGGGTATCCCTTGGTTCTGCAAAGGTATCTCTGGTGGTGGTGACAGGCTGGGAAGGAGAGATTCTCCACTCAGCAAAGCCAGTCCCCACAGACAGTGGCAGGTCCCAGACTCAGAGATGCTTCTAATCACAACTCCTATCTCCTGCCATTTAAATTTGTTCTGTCAACATTTATTTGCAAACATGTCTATTTGATTTCAAATTTAAATGTCTTTTAGTCTAGTTAAAAACAAAACACACTGGAAAAAAACTGACAGACATGTTAGTAAACAGAGAACTATTTTTGGAGGCTGAATGCAGATAATTCAGATGCTAGAGAGTTCAAATTGACAGAATTTTGATGTAATGAGGCACATGAATATTAAAATAGGGATATTTTGTGGAAACCAAAAAAGGAAAAAATTTTAGGCTTCTTTCTACCAAAGTTCGTTGTTTACTCTCACTGGCTTATCACAGTCTTGTTTCTTGTCCCTTGGGATCAGAGCTTTGCTCTAAATGTTCTCACAATTCATCAACAATTCTCCAAATTAAATATTAAATTATTCATGTTAACATTTCCCAAACGTGGTAAGAGCAGAATTCAAAACCTCTGTATGTGAGCAATGCGTTTTTCCCCAGTGAACTGCGAACCTGAAATATATATACTGAGAGACAGAGAGACAGAGAGAGACAGAGACAGAGACAGAAACAGAGAGACAGAGACAGAAACAGAGACAGAGACAGAAACAGAGAGACAGAGACAGAAACAGAGAGAGACAGAGAGAGAAAGACACAGAGAGACAGAGACAGAGAGACAGAGAGAGAATAGTTATAACTTTTACAGATAATACAGAGTATAGGAGGATTAGGCAGCCTGAAGTCATTTGACATTCATAACCCAGGAGCTGGCTGGCTTTTCTTCAAGCTAGACCACAGGTTCCTGACAGGAGAATTCACAAGTGGTTCATAGGTATCCAGAGCCAATGGAAAAGTACTTTGAAGTCTGAAGGATTTATCTTTTTGCATTTTCCCTCAATATCCTGTAATCTGGGGTGACAGGATCTATCCAAGAGCACAGCATCCACCAGGAAGATTTCCAAAAGTAACATCTGAAGTATAAGTCCCAAGGAGGAGAATTTCTCTCAACTCTATTCCAAGATTATCAAAATGGAAAGGATCTCATGTCCCTTTGGCCAAAGGTGGCTCAATAAATAAGTCATATGGGCTGGACTTGAGTCTGATGGGGGCGTACAAGACCTCTCAGCTGTTCGTCTCAGCAGCAGTTCCATCCTTTGCAGAGGAGTTTTTGGCTTCTGATGGTCCTGCTTCATTTTCCAGATGTGTGGCTTCTCCCAGGGGCTGCTCTTCCTGCTTCCCTGAAATTTTTACCACCTTGGTACTTTTGCTGGCATTGCATCCCATCTCCAACCTGCTGGCACAAAGGGCAAGGGACCTCAGCTGATCGGAGAGGAGGAAGGCTTGAGTACCTAAATAACTCTTCCGTTCCCTTTCCTCCTCCTAGCAGAGTTAAATAACCCTTCCCAATAGTACTGTTGAGAGAAAAGCCTACTTTGGTTTCTATGGCCACATAGAATGCTGCCCCGTTGAACTATGCATAATAAAGCCCCTCCACACACACACTCAGGACTCAGGAAGGTCAACAGGAAAGTTGTGTCATGTTAACTGGGTTTGTGCCAAACTGAGCTCTGTTCATTTCACCTGGAGAATTTGCTCTTGTTTAACTTTTAACTTCCTCACACCCACATTGATACCCCCTGCTTAGTTACCTGTAAACAACAGATGTTTACTTACTAAGGAGCTCCTGTTGCTGAGCAACCAATCCCTACCTCCCTCTGACCCAATATCAACATGGATCTGTTGACCCAGATCACAGTGGACTCTGAGCTACCCATTGCCATAAAGAAAGGGTTCTTAACCTTTTACAAAAGACTTGTACCTCTTCGGCAATCTTTTGAAGCCTATGGACCTCTCCTCAGAATAATGTTTTTAAATGCACAAAATAAAATCCATTTGCTGTTCAGCTGTTTTTCATTTATATCCTACTCTTCATGACCCCATTTGGGGTTTTCTTTACAAATATCTTAGAGTGACTTACCATTTCCTTCTCCAGCTCATTTTTACAGAAGAAGAAACTGAGGAAAACAGGGTTAAGCAACTTGCCCAGGGTCACATAGCTAGTAAGCATCTGAGGCCAGATTTAAACTCAGGTTCTCCTGACTCCAGGCCCAGGACTCTAACCACCTAGCTGCCCCCATAAAATAAAATATATATTTTTTAAATTTAGATAACTGCATTTCAATATAATTGATACCCTTTGTAATCCATAAAATAAAATACATATAAGATTGAAAAGTATTGCAATTACATTGCAATAGTTATCTAATTTTTTTAATTTCACAGAAATGAAAATTAAGAACCCCACCCTAAAGAAACCTAACCCTACCCAGTCTCTAAGTGTATGGACATCAGCCACAGTGGTCTCTAGACATGACCTAAACTGGGTAGAGATTTCTCATACCAGCAGAGGTACCTATTACTTAGACACATCACTCCCCCAGTATTCTCTCCTTCCAACTTTTCAATAACATTTAGCCATAAAATCATTTCTACACAAAATTGCAAAGGAAACAAATTGTGTCTTTCATATCCCAGCTTCCCTTCCTTGTCCTTTTCCTTTCAAAGAACTACCGCACCCTGAGTAGGGCATGCTCTCCACTTCAAGAAACACCAACTACCTACTAGGTGCAATGCCTTATAAAGAATGCAATGCCTTGTAAAGAATGCAAGGATTGTGAAGGTGGAGAAGACACAGTCTCAAAGCCTAGACTGGAAGATCAAATCACTAAGAAATTTGAGCAAGTGACATGACAACAAAGTCGTATAGGTGTTATGAAGGAGGAAGTATGTTATGTGTACCTTATCAGTAACCAATTTAAATGTAAGATACTACACTCCCAGGAATCAAACCATTCTTCTAAAGGGTCTACTGATGGGAATTTGAGCCTCAGCTCACTGATGAGGTCCTTCCAAAGATTGGCTGTATTTGCTGGATTCTCATTTTCTGTCTCCCCTTCTTTAGTCTACCTCCTATCTCTTAGTTCAAGGTAATGATTATTATTAGCATTTATATAGTGCTTTAGGGTTCTCATTTTATCCTCACAACAGCCTTGGGAAGTAGGAGCTGTTCTTATTCCCATTTTATAGATGAGGAAACTGAGAGCCAAATGAGGTTAAGTGATTTGCCCAAGAGAGTCACATAGCTAGTAAGGATCTGAGGCAGTATTTAAACATCGGTCTTCCTGACTCCAGGTTCAGCATGCTATCCGAAAAAACTTTGTGTCTTACAAATATAACCTAGCTAATTCCCTTTTCTCCCATAGGCCATGTCAGATATAAAAGATTTGTCAGGAATTTAATTATGTTTTCTATCTCAGGACCATTGATGATGGTGATGGTGATGATGATGGTGATGATGGTGATGATGATGATGGTGATGATGGTGATGAAGGTGATAGTGATGGTGATGGTGATGATGATGATGATAGTGATGATGATGATGATGATGGTGGTGATGGTGATGATGGTGATGGTGATGGTGATGGTGATGATGGTGATGGTGATAATGGTGATGGTGATAATGGTGGTGGTGGTGATGATGATGATGGTGGTGATGGTGATGATGATGATGGTGATGATGGTGATGATGGTGATGGTGATGGTGATGATGATAGTGATGATGATGATGATGATGATGGTGGTGATGATGATGATGATGATGATGATGATGGTGATGATGATGGTGATGATGGTGATGAAGGTGATAGTGATGGTGACGGTGATGATGATGATGATAGTGATGATGATGATGATGATGGTGATGATGATGATGATGATGATGATGGTGATGATGATGATGGTGATGATGATGGTGATGATGATGATGATGATGGTGATGATGATGGTGATGATGATGATGAAGG
>CM053769.1:314255531-314313612 GCA_028658325.1 Potorous gilbertii | reverse complement strand
ATGATGGTGATGATGATGATGGTGATGATGGTGATGATGATGATGGTGATGATGGTGATGAAGGTGATAGTGATGGTGATGGTGATGGTGATGATGATGAAGGTTATGATGATGGTGATGGTGATGGTGATGGTGATAGTGATGATGATGAAGGTGATGATGATGATGATGATGAAGGTGATGATGATGGTGATGATGATGATGGTGATGGTGATGGTGATAATGATGAAGGTGATGATGATGGTGATGATGATGATGGTGATGGTGATGGTGATGGTGATGGTGATGATGGTGATGATGATGGTGATGGTGATGGTGATGATGGTGATGGTGATGGTGATGATGATGGTGATGATGGTGATGGTGATGGTGATGATGATGGTGATGGTGATGATGATGATGATGATGAAGGTGATGATAGCTAACATTTATATAGTGCCAGAAACTATGTTAAGTGCTTTATGGTTATTATTTTATTTGATCCTTACAACAACCCTGGGAGGTAGTTATTATTATCCCAATTTTACAGATGAGGAAACTGAGGCAAACAGAGGCTAAGTGACTTGCCTAGAGTCACACAGATAGTAAGTGTCTGATATCGGATTTGAACTCAAGCCTTCCTGATTGCAGGTCTGAACCCTATCCATTGTGCAACCTAATGTTCATTCAAGCAAGCTCCTTCTCAATCCCAAGATCAATCAGATTAAATAATATTAAAAATCCAAAAGCAGAAACAAAAACATCACATAATCTTATAATCATATAAAAACTGTCAAGGATAATAGAGGGACACATTTGTCTCATTTAAATAATTCTTTAGCTCTATCTACAAATTTCATTTGCATTCTAAAACCTAGAACTTAACTTTATGGGAAAAGACAGTTTAAGATATTTTGAAGCACCCCACAGCTTTTTAAAAATGAAAAAAATATTGGTAATCTATTTTATTTCAAAACCTTGTGTGTGTGTGTGTGTGTGTGAGTGTGTGTGTGTCTTAGAGTTCATGGCATCTTGTAACTAATATCACAAGTAGGAATCTTGAAATTATTAATTCAATAAAGCATATCAGAAAGAGCTAATAAAATGCTTTGGTATAATCCACTTATAAATTGAAAGCTAAAAGTAATATCTTAAAATTATGTCTTTTTAAAATTTCCTAAACAATAGATGCCAAGAGTTTAGTGTATTTATTACTATGAGAGAATCAACGAATCATTTCTAAGTTAAAAGCTATAAAAATAAACTCATAATAAAATTCACATATCCATTCAACAGTTAACTAAGCACTAAAAAGAAAGAAATGCTAAATGATACTGAATGCTTCTGAGAAAAAGGAAATTATTAAAACCCAACATAAGATCTGCACTGCCCAAAATTGTTAGAAACAAAGAAAGCTAAAAGCTACATAGCTGGAATTACAAGGATGAATGTTCCTTATCATACAAGTGCTGGTGATTTGCTGTTTGGTCATTATTCTGTCACATTTAACTCTTCATGACCCTACTTGGAGTTTTCTCGGCAAAGATACTGGAGTGCTTTGCCACTTCTTTCTCCAGCTCATTTTACGGATGAGGAAGTTAAGGCAAACTAGGTTAAGTGATTTGCCCAAGGTCACACAGCTAGTAAGTGTCTGAGGCCAGATTTGAACTCAAGGAGATGAATCTTCTTGACTTCAGACCCAGGCACTGTATCCACTGTACCACCTACCTGCCCACTGCTAATGATTATAAACTGACAAAGGCCATGAGTAAACCAGAGTTTAAGACTGAATTCAAATCACACTCAGAGGTTGTGTTAAAAGCTACGGAGTAAGCTGCTGATTTAATGTCATGTTCTAAGACATAACTTGAACTATCTTGCCCCAATGCTAAGTGGTCAGACTGAAAATCTAAAGATCTATTGAATCAAATCCTATGAATGTCTCAGTTTGTGACTCTGATAAAGGAAAAGAGAGATTTTGAACATGAAATGTATATATAAAAAGCCTTATATAAAAGCCTCTATACAGAGAAAGCCTATTGGTTTTAAGACAAAGGTGAGGAACTAATTATATTTTATACATGATTCTGACCCTGATTACCTTAGTTGCTCCACTTCTTTTTCCATTGCAGCTCTAATGGAGATCCTGATCTCTTTCCTGGAAGGATGAAAGTAAATAGAACGATGAGGGCAACTAGGTGACTCATCTTCCTGAGCTCAAATCTGGCCTCAGACACTGGCCAGCTCTATGACCCTGGGCACAAAACTTAACCCTGTTTGCCTCAGGATCCTCATTTGTCAAATTAGCTAGGAAAGAAAATGGCAAACCACTCCAATATCTTTGCCAAGAAAACTCAAAATGAGGTCAATAAAGAATAGGACATGACTGAACAGTAACAATGACAAATAGCGTGATCTAATGTAAAGAGCACTGGATTTGGAGTCAGAAGACCTGAGTTCAAATCCCAATTGTCCTTCTTACTTCCTGAGTAAACTTGGGTAAGTCACAGAACTTCTCTGGACTTCAATTACATTATCGATAGAGTGCAGGAATTGGACTTTTCCAACTCTTCCTGTATCTAATTCTTATAATCCTGCCTTTTAGAGGGACACAAAATTTTTAAATAAAACCTAGATTTAAGTCTTTTACATATGTTATTTCATTTAAGCCTCACTTGTGAGAGGAGATATATTATTTTCCCCATTTTAAAGATGAAGAACATGAGGTCCAGAAGGTTTAAATGGCTTAGTCATGAAGCTAGTAAATGTCAGAGATGAGAATTTTAAACCCAGATCTTCTGACATCAGATCCAGCACCTTATCCATTATGCCATTCTGTTTCTTAATATTCTTTGTCTTATACTCCCCAGCCCTTCCAATGTGGACTTTTTCTATCTTGGTCAATTTGATGGGCATGAAGTGTTATCTCAGAGTAGTATTCATATTTTTGATCACTTATTTATTGCAGGATAGATCATACATAGTCTTACATATTGCTGTCAGTCCCCTATAGATTTTTGCAAGTCAGATTTTTATCAGAGATATAAGATAGAAAGATGTGTTCCCAATCTAAATCTTTCCTTCTTATTCTAGCTCCATTGAAAGTGTTCCAAAAAAAGCTTTTTTTAATCTTACATAATAAAATTATCAACCTTATTTTTTATTATTTTCCTATCATATGCCTGACTATAAAGTCCTCCCCTCGCTCCAGTTAGGAAGGTTGTAACCTTCCCTTCTCTAATGTTTTTATGGTGTGACTTCATATGTTTAGATTATTCTTTTTGGAATTTATTGTATATGGCCCATGATATAAGGATTGTTTGTCTAGCTAGACCTTTTTCTGTCAACCTACTTTACAATTTTACTAGCAGCTTTTGTCCAATTTAAAAAGAAAATCACAAAGACAATATAGTTCCATTGTGCTCTCTCCTTGTCAAACCAGATCTGGAATACTATATTCAATTCTGGGTATTGCATTTTAGTAAGGATATTGAGAAAATGGCAGTGCTCTAAAATTTAAAGTTGTAGAAAAGTAACTGATCTTAGTAAAGGGAACTTCCTTACTAGGAGTTCCCAATATCAAAGAAATCATAGGTCTAGACACACACACACACACACAAAAATATTGATTGGAGAATATGGAGGGAAAGATAATGAATGAACTAAAGACCATTCTACATGAAGATCAGTTGCAAGAACTAGGGATGGAGATTGGTGTGGAGAACAGAAGATTCAGGGGAATAGACATATGGTGACCTTCAAAAGTTCTTGAAAGTTTCTCATGTAGAAAAAAAAGATTACACTCATTCCATTGGGCTCAAGAGGGAAGAATTATAAACAATGAGTGCAAGTAGCAAAGAGATCAATTTAAACTTGATATGAAGACAAGTTTTCTCACTATTAGAGCTACCCAAATGTATAATGAGCTGGCTCAGGAGACTGGGAAGAAGTCCCATCCAGTGGTCTTCAAGGAAAGGCTAGATGATAACTATGTCATATACTTTCCAAGTATAAGTCAGAGAAAATATCCACTGAGAATGAGGACAAATACCTCTTCCAACCTGAAATTCTGTAATTCAATTATGTTGTGTAAGGTCCTGGGTATCTTAATAGTTCTTGTGAATAAAGACGTCTTCTTGTGAAACTTTTATTCTTCACTTACATACCTGCCTCTAGGTATTGCTTATCTAGTCTATTCCATTGATCTAGTTTTCTGGCTTTTAATAAGTTTAAAAATTACAAAGTAATGATGATGATCAACTTCTTTGGATGATATAATTGTATGGATAATTCAGGTGAAAATAAGCTGGGACTTTCTGTGTGGGCAATTGTGTATTTGAGGCTCTCTAATATTACTTGGCTAGCTAGCTAGGTGGCAGAGAGGATAAAGCACCAGGCCTGAAGTCAAGAAAGCCTCATCTTTTATGAGTGCAAATTCAGCCTCAGATACATACTAACTGTGTGACCCTGGGCAAGACACTTAACCCTTGCTTGCCTTAGTAAATGAGCTAGAGAAGGAAAAAAGCAAAGCACTTCAGCATTTTGCCAAGAAAACTCCAAATGGTGTCAAGAAGAATTGGATGCAATTATAACGACTGAACAACAAATATTTGGATTTAAATAATTTCATTCAATTCTACAAATATGTATAAGTACCTACCATGCTCCAGATAAGATACATCATGCTAGTGAAAGAGAGCCAATCTCAGAGCCAGGAAGACCTAGATTCAAGCCTTGCCTCTACTTTCAGTGTAACTCTGTGCAAATCACTTAATCTCTCTGTGTTCTAGGCAACTCTCTAGATTCCTAAATTTCAGAGAAAGTGTTGAATTGAATTGTAGAGAGTTTTCTCATCTGGGAGTTCCCTCTACTGAAGAAATCACGGGTTCAAGCCCTATCCCTATTCCAGTCCTATGTGTGAGTCACACTGTCGTCTAGAGACAGAAAAAAAAAAAGCTATGAGCATTCATGAGGAATTCCTGACTCATATTCATCCAGAGTTTGAAGCACTGAGTGTATGGTCGGTCCTAATGAAAAGATTCAGTCATTAGCAACAAATAAGTCCCCTCTGTTGGACCTGGCCCCAGAGCCAGTGGAGTGTCTGTTACCTGCATCTCACCCCTGTGACCTTTAACCCCATTTCTTTTCCTCTGTGCTCTGCAAGGGGTAAGGGATCAGTTGTTAGGCTGGGCAGTTTGTTTTAGATTCTCCTGGAGATGAATTATTCATTGCTAACAGGGATTGGCACATTCTAGGCATTGATATTTGCCAGGCATATGGATGGCATGATTTTTCAGAAACTGCCCTGAGGATAGTATCAGCACAGAGAAAGGAGGGGGGAAGAGGAGATGAGAATATAAACAGAACAAAGACAGATTTGTCTGAGGCAAAGGAGAGGGAGATATGTAGTCAGACACATTTGTCGTTGTTCAGTCGTATCAGACTCTTTGTGACTCCACGTGGGATTTTCTTGGCAAAGATAGTGTTCCTCTCTGGTCATGGGTGTGGCCAATTTCAAGTGTAGATCTCTGAACATGTGCTTTTGGAGTTTCTCGCTAATCACAGCTTCTGTTTCCAAATGGAATGAGATGAGGTGCCTTCTCATCTCTATACTGATCTTTCTTTTAACTTGGACCCAGAGCCATAAACTTTAGGGCAGCTAGGTGGCATAGTAAACAGAGAACTAGGTCTGGAGTCAGGAAGACTCGTCTTCTCCTCTAGACAAGTTCCCCCTCATCCCATCCAAGGTATTCTGTGGATCCAAATGCACTCACAAACTATACCTCATGAGCCATTAGCAATGTGTTTACTTTCACTAGTTAGTCAAAAGACATAATTAGACCAAAGTAAAATCACTTCTAAGACCATAGGTGAAAAGTCATACACCCAACAATATGTATGGCCAGAGCACACATGTGGAGATGCACACAGGCAGAGAACATGTTTAGCCAGGATATGTGTACAGAGGGACACGTAACCAGAGTACATATGTGGAAGGAAATTCAAGCCTCTGAATTATCCATACAAGGCCCCTGTGGCATCTTCTGGTAATATCATGTGTTCTTTCGGGGATCTCCTTTTGAGGAGTTCATGTGGTGGATAATCCTCTGTCAGGCCATGCTCCACTGATTTTCTAGCTTCTTGTTGGGCTGTGCTCCTCTGATCATCTGTGTGGTCAATTTCAAGTGCAGATCCTCTGAGTATGTGTTTATTGAGTTTCTCTCTGATCACAGCTTCTATTTCCAAATGGAATTAGATGAGGTGCCATCTCACTTCTGAAACTATCTTTCTTTTAACTTAGCCCCGGAGCCATAAACTTTAGGGCAGTTAGATGGCATAGTAAATAGAGCATGAGGCCTGGAGATAAGAAGACTAATCTTCCTAAGTTCAAATCTATCCTCAGATACTTACTAGTTGTGTGGCCCTAAATAAGTCACTTAACCCTGTTTGCCTTGTTTTCCTCATCTGTAAAATGACAAACCACTCCAGTATATTTACCAAGAAAACTTTAAATGGGTCACAGAGTTGAACACAACTGAACAAATCAACATAAGCTTCATCTCTTTTAGAGAGGTAGACCTCTCCAAACACCCAGTATCAGATGAGGGGAAAAGTTTTGGCTATTTTTTCTCCCTATTTGTGTGATTCTTCTCTACACAGAGAATCTTCAGCTCTAGGATTCTACATCTTTTGAAGCACAAAAGAGCCAATCAGTTAGGAAGAACTCACCAACATTTATTCGTTCTCTGTGGCTATTGTGCCTGGGACTAAAACACAGTCCTTTGTCTCAGGAAACTCTGTGATTTAGGATTCAAAATTCCTTGTAACTCCTGCTTAATTCCTTTTTGGGAATCTTATTCCCTTAAATATATTTCAAATGAAAGAGGATCTTAGCCAAAGAAATCTCACAAGATTAGATAGAATGTTAGATGATAGATAAATAATAAAGACAGACAGATAAGTGAGAAATAGAGCTAAAAAGAGATAGATAGATAGATAGATAAATAGATAGATAGATGGACACAGACAGACAATAGGCAGATGATATATTTTGTACACCTCTATTTGCACATCTCTATTTAAGATTTTTTTGGTCTCCTTTGCAAATGCAAGGCAAGGGCTAAGTTAAGATCCGAATTCTGCTTCTGTTATGTATGTGTAGTCTGTAATACTGCTTCCAGGCATAGAATTGTCCCACACATTCAAGACAAACCTTAGTTGTTTCTTTTAACCAAATTCCATCTCAATAAACATGTAAAGTAGTAGAAGAAAGAATGTAAATGTCTCTGCCCCCTCCCTCCCACAGTAAAGAACCCCTGGAACTCAGCAATAATAGCACTGCTCAGAGGACCGGATACTCTCCTATAGTCACCAGACCTCTTCAATTATTTTTCAGTTCCAGCCCATTATGTACAATATGCATATTAAACATGTGTATTAGGCACATTATGCATATTATCTATATTAAACATATGCACAGGAGTCAAAGAAACCCAAACTAATACAAATCAGATAGAGGTTGCATGATGACTACTTGTGAGGTGAGAAGAGGGGAGGTGATGTAGACAGAACTCATGCTTTGGTTTGAAGTTAATACAGTTTGACCTAAGATATTTCTTCCAACTTTATGCCTAGGAGGTTCCCCAGGTTCTGGGATCCTCTGGGGATGGCCTTGAACTCAATTAACCAGCTTTGTGCTTTGTTGACAGTTATCTTGAAAGAAAACCCTGCAAAAATGAGACCCAGAATAGAGTAAGGGAGGGAGAGAAGGATAAAAAGAGGACTGAACTTAATCATAAATTTTAGGCTCCCATCCAGCTTTACTACTTACTAGTTATTTAAAACCTGAGCAAATTATTTCCTCTTGGCCTCAGTTTCTACATCTATAAAATGAGATAAAGGCGGGGGGTCGTCTATGGTCTCTTTCAGCTCTAAAGTTCTACAACTCCAGAATGTTAAACACAACCTTCTTCACTATTTTGACAGGATTAGTGACTTTATCCCATTCAGATTTGGGGACTCAAGAAATTATTGAGGCCAGGTCCCTGGGCAGTTTCCAAGGACTAAGTAAGATTACTACTACTTTCTCTTCCATTTTAAAAGGGCAGAAAGTCCAAGCACATACACTCCATGGCCCTTGGGGGAAGCCTAGCCCAGATTGCATTTGTGCCACAATTTTTTGTTGTTGTTATTGCTTAAAACTTGGTGGGAAAAAAACCCACAAGGCCTGATGAGCATGCCCCTTGGCTGCACTTCCACCTCCTGGTGAGGTCAGAGCCCAGCCTCCTTCTGTGGTGCTGAGAAAGCCAAGATGAGCGGATCTGTGGCTTGGAGCCCATATTAAGGCATACTCGCCTCACGCCCGCTAGATGGCGATGAAGGACCAAGCGTGTTCAGGCCACACTTGCAAAAACCTCAGTTCAGCCCTCCTGCCTAACACATAGAAATCCCGGGATCCCAAGGACTGCAAGGGGCTTCCACATATCCCTCAGGAAGAAAGCTATGATTCCCAAACCACAGGCCCTTCGAGAAGCTTTTCTTTAAGTGTTAGACAATATATTCATTTTTCAACTGGCCGTGTCGGCTATCTGTTGGCATATGAAGCAAGGGAAAAGCTTAGGAGGGCATGGAACTGGTGGAGCTCAGGAATTATATGACAGGTTTCAAAGGGAAAGTGAATCTACACTTCAAGCCTTACACTTTCCTTTCATTCTCGCCAGTCAGAGGAAAGCAGAGAAAGTTCTTCAAAACCAACAGATGCTTAGTTCTTTTTTGAATTTCCCAAACAGCATTAACTCTATTTCTCAACCATCTATTTGAACTCAAGGCACAAAAGAAAATCTTCCCAAATGCATCTGACTTGTAAGTAGTGGCTAGTAAAGCAGGCAGGGCTCTCTAAAGTTTAGGTGTGTTCCTTCCATTTGTTCTAATTCTTCTATACAATGTGACTAATGTGAAAATATGTTTAATAAGAATGCATATGTAGAGCCTATATCAGACTGCTTGCCATCTTGGGGAGGGAGCTGGAGAGGGAGGTGGAAAACCTTTAAAATTTATGGTAGTGAATGTTGAAAACTAAAAATAAATAAATTTTTAAAAAGAAAAACAAAGTTTAGGTGTGGTTCATGTCTAGGGTCTCTCCAAAATGTGGAGATTTGATGTTGTTTGTAGCTGTATACCCCACTCCCTAGTAGAGGAATTCCAAAGGAACTAGGTTCCCATAGACTTGGGATCAGTTCTGGTGGGGAAACTCAGTTCTCAAAGGAGTTAGATCATTTTTGTCCACCCCCATAGTAAATGTCCTAGTCCAGAAGGATCATCCCTTCTATATCTGGAAGATGTGGTCCTAATCAGAATTAATCTAGGTGAAATAGTCATTTGAGGAGAGTAAAGAAGCTTTCCTCTCCCCAAAATATCACCTTTACTCAGATGCCACAATATCAGAAATTTCACCCTGAGTGATTATTTGTAAGGAACAGCATAGTAAACAGAGAGCCACCTAGGAGTCAAGAAGAATTAGATTCAGGTCTCCCAACAACCACCATACACATAATCTAGCTGTGTGACCTTGGACAAGTCATTTGATTTCTCAGTGCCCCAGATAATTCTCTAAAACTATAAAATTGCTTAACAACATTGGTAATGGGAGCTTATTCTACTTACTCTTACCCTATAACAATAAAATCACAGGGAATCTCTTCTAGCTGGGTAATCCTGGGCAAGTCACTTAAACTTTCTAAGTCTGTTTCTTCATCAAATAATAAACATCCCCTGTTTTAAAGTTGCTGTGAATATTGAATGAAATAATATATGTAAAGTGCTTTGACAAGCTGAAAGCATATATCCCTCCATTGGCACTTACTAGCAGTGTGACCACAGGCAAGTGCCTCAAGCTCCTTAGTTGTCAGTTTCTTGATTTTGAAAGTGGAAATATTCTAAGACAATTCCAAAAGATTAGTGATGTAAAATGCCATCCACATCCAGAGAAAGAGTTATGGAGTCTGAATGAAGATCAGAGCATACTATTTTCTTTTTAGTTTGGTTTTTTGGCTTTTTTCTTTCTCATGGCTTTTCCCTTTTATTCTGATTCTTTCTTCACAGCATGACGAATGTGGAAATATGTTTGATATGACTGCACATGGATAACCTAGGTCAGATTGTTTGCCATCTTGGGAGGGAGGATGGGGGAAATGGAGGGAGAAAAAATTTAGAACCCAAAACCTTATAAAAAATGAATGTTCAAAGCTATCTTTGTATGTAATTGGAAAAATAAAATACCATTTACAAAACAAATAAAATAACAATAACCTAAAAGAGTAGAAATATTAATACTTCTAGTACCTCCCTCACTGGATAGTTATGAGACTCAAATTAATTCATACATGTAAAAGCCTCCAAAGTTATCGTGAGTGTTGCTGCTTCCTTTTCCCCTTGCACCATAACATCAATGGCACAATTAGACCTAAAGCTACATTTTCTCCCCACCATAAGTTTGAGCCAGATCTTTGTTACATACTATTTATGTTCACCATGGACTGTTTTCAAATTGTCTTTTTAGAAATTTACTTTTTTTATTCTTAATAAATAGGGGAGAGTTGAACCCAATTCTAAATTGTTTTAAATTTACATTTAGTTTTTAATTTTACATTTTTATTTTTTATTTAATTTTATTTGACTTTTTAATTTAATTATTATTTCATTTTAATTTACATTTTTTTAAAGTCAGAGTTATCATCTCTCCCAACTTCAGGCTGGGGAGGAAAGTTGGGGGAGGAAGAGAGGAAGTTTTCTGGAAAGGTTGACATTGATGGGCAAACCCAGACTATGAGCTTTGAGGGTTGTAGTGGGGGGAGAAAGAGTAGAAGGGAACTTCCTCATTCCCCTAATGACTGTGGGCCAAAGCCAGGTGCAGAGTCCTGGGCTGGATGCTTCACTGCACACCAGGGCTGCTTCTTCCTGCTGGGGGAGGGGGAGATCCAAAGTTAGGCCTGTGGATCTCAGAGTCGCAAGTAGCCTGATCTTTTGTCTTCCCCGCTGTTTTCCTTAGAAAGATACTCTTACCTTAAAAGGAATTTGTCAAATCTCCCTCTCCTCTTTAGATAAGTAAGCAACAGGAGTATGGTATGTTACGTGTATTGTCAGACATGACCTATGTTTTGATTGATTTTCTCAAATGCATTTTTCTCTTTCTTTTTTTAATCTCACATACCAAACTACCAAAAGATTACTGTAGAGAACTAGAAAATATAACAAGATCCATCTGGAGGAACAAAAGGTCAAAGTTCTCAAGGGAAATGATGGAAAAAAGTAGGAAAGGAGGAGGCCTCACAGTACCAGATTTCAGACTATATTACAAAGCAGTAATCATGGAAACCATTTTGTACTAGCAAAAAAACAGAAAAGTCAATCAGTGGAACAAATTAGGTACGCAACATACAGAAGCAAACATAGTACCGTAATATTCAATAAATTCAAAGACTCAACTATTGAGGTAAGAACTTGCTATTTTACAAGAACTGCTGAGAAAATCAGAAATCAGTCTAGCAGAAATTAGGTTTAGAGCAAGATTCCCATACCATCTACCACAACAAGTTCCAAATAGATACTTGACCTCAATATAAAAGGTCACATCATGAACAAAAACAAGCAAGGGAGAAAATACTTTTCTCAGTGTGGATAAGGGAAGAGTTCATGACCAGCCAAGGGACAGCAAAGATCACAAAAGAATAAAATGGACAGTTTCTGTTATATTAAGTTTAAAAGGTTTTGGGTGTTTGGTTTTGGTTTTGGTTTTGGTTTTAGTTTTTGCAAAAAGTCAATGCAATTAAAATTAGAAAGGAAATATTTAACTGGGAAGGAAAATCCTTGCAGCAAGTTTCTCTAATAAAGATCTGAGATCTAATATATGTGTATGTGTGTATAAAGATTATACATATGTATATATAATGCATATATATATACATATATATATATATGTATATATATGCATATATATACATATATATATACACAACATATCCCAACAGTATTAGTGAAGTTTTAAACCAGGGGTGGGGAATCTGCAGCCTCAAGGTCACATGTGGCCCTCTAAGTCCTCAAGTTTGGCCCTTTGAGTCCAAATTTTACAGATCAAATCCTTTAATTAAGGGGATTTGTTCTGTGAAGTTTAGATTTAGTCAAAGGGTCACACTTGAGGACCAAGAAGGCTACCTGTGGCCTCAAGTTCACAAATTCCCTACCCTTGGTTTAAAACTTCACTAATACTGTTGGGACCTGTTGTATAAAAATAACAACCATTCTGCAATAGGTCATATGACCTAGCAATTCTCAAAAGAAGAAAGCCAATGCAACAAGAATCTTATGAAAGAATTCTCCAAATCACTATTAATTAGAGAAATATAAATTAAAACAACTTTTAGATTCATCTCCTACCTATCTGATTGGCAAAGATGATAAAAAATGGAAAATGACAAGTGTTAAAGGGACTATGTAGAAATAAACATGCTGCTGCACTCTTGGTGGGATGGGAATTGTTCCAGTTGTTGAGAAAAGTGATTTAGAGCTCTTCTCCAAAAGTATGTATGTACTCTTTGATCCATGATAGCACGGCTAGTCCTGTAACCCAAATAGGTCAAAGAAAGAGGAAAATACTTCTATGGATGTTATTAATAACTAGCATTTATGTAGTACTTTAAGATTTGCAAAGTGTTTTGAAAAGATTATCTCATTTAGTCGCCATAACAACCCTGGAAGTTGAGAAAATTGAAGTAGACCATGCTTAGGTGACTTGCCCAGAGTCACACAACTAGTGTCTGAGACCACATTTGAACTTACTTCTTTCTGATTCCAAGTCCAGCACTCCATCCACTGTGTCACCTAGGTGGACGAGTGTACTAAAATGTTTATGCAAAATCTTTTTGTTGTCACAAAGAACTGGAAACAAATGGAACTGAAGAATGTCTAAATAAATTATGGAGTATGAATATAATTGAATGCTACTGAGCTATAAGAAATTATAAAATGATCTCAAGAGAAAGTTGAGAAGATATATGAACTAATGCAGAATATGCAAAATAAGCAGAACCAGAAGAACCATTTATACAGTAACAACATTTTAAAACAATGCAACTTGGAAAGACTTACTTGATCAATACAATGACCAAACATGGCTGCAGAACACTAACAAGGACGCATTCTGTCTACTTTCCTGACAGAAGGGTAAAAGACCCAAGGTGTAGCATGAGACATATTTTTGGACATTACAAATGTGTGATTATTATACTTGACTGTGTGTGAGGTTTTTTTACAAGGAGTGTATTTCTCCTTTCACATTTTTTGGGGAAGGGGTAGTTTACAGTTGGGAGAAGGAGGGAACTAGAAATACTATTGCCAGAAGATAAAATTTTTCAAATTTCTGTTCAGTCGTTTCAGTCATGTCTGACTTTCCATGACCCCATTTAGGGTTTTCTTGGCAAAGATACTGGACTAGTTTGCCATTTCCTTTTCTAGCTCATTTTACAGATGAGGAAACTAAGGCAAACAGTGGTAAGTGGCTTGGTAAACCCTATACTAGGCAGAGGAAACAAAAACACAAATGAAAGAAAAACAAAAGGAATTAGTTCTCTACCTAGAGGAGAAAAAATACAAAGAAAATACAAGGTGATTTGGGGATGGGGGAAACATTAACTGCAAGGGAGGGGAATCAGAAAAGACTTCATTTGGGAGTGACACGACTGAGTTTTGCAGAAAACTAGGTGGAGGTGAAGGAAAGTTAATGGGAACAACTCAGTGCCTGGAGTGTGTTCCAGACATAGGGGGAAACTGTTCAAAACTATAGAGGAAGATCAAATTTCATGTGTGAGGAACAGAAAACAGGACATTCTGGCTGGAATGTAGTGCATGAAAGGGAATAAATGAAATCTGGAAAGGAAGGCTTAGAGACTGCCTGTGAAAGCTTTTAATGGTGATTGAGATCATGACAAAACACTCCATGAAAAATTTGAGGAAGGAGCGCCTTCTGGGAGATCAGGGAAGTCTTCATGGAGGAAATGATTTTTAGGCTAGCAGGAATGGAGACCCTGTGACCTCAAGGCCACATGTGGCCCTTTTGGTCCTCAAGTGGGGCCTTAATTCAGTCAGAGAACTGCACTTGAGCACCTAGAGGGCCATATGTGACCTCGAGGTCACAGGTTCCCCACCCCTGGGCTAAGTATTGAAGTTCAATGTTTTCATGGAACCAAGGAGTTAATTGTCCTCTGGTGTAGCCCAGTGAGGGGCATGAGGGAATGGTTGAAAGGAGGCAGGGAGAGGGAGACCAGAGACAAGCCTGTTTCACAATTTTACCCATCTGGCTTTCCCTTTAGGCCTCATCAAAGCACATTTCAGAAGATGGCTATTGGGGTATTTCTAACAGCACCTTAAATAGGGAGCATTTCTAACTTTCCTGAGCCCCTTCCTAGAAGATGGCTTGGACTTTGATTCTCAGGTACCCAGTGTTCTAGCTGATCATCTCCTTCAAGACCCTAGGAAAGTAAGGTACAGAAAACAATGGCTCACCTAGCTCTGTACCCCTGGCAATCCTTCCTTAAACCTGGGGGATCTTTGGTCGCTGCATTTTCCACCCACATTTGTTTCAGTTTGAGGAATCAAGCTGGGGACAAGAAATGAGAGGAGGCTTTGCAGGGCCATTCTCCACCCCTCTGGGCATTCCCCTGGTGTCAGAACCTTGAAGGGTCAGCCTTTTCTGTCCTCTTACCTCTCTTCTCCCTCCAGCCCAAAATATCTACCTCAAGAGTCAATTATTTTTAATGTATTATTTTCCTTTTTTCTTTGTATTTTTGTCCTTTGGGTGATACACACCTCCACCACTCTATATTTCTCTATTTCTGTCTCACTCTCCCCTTCCTCCTTCCTCTGTCTCTACACACACACACACACACACACACACACACACACACACACACACACACACAAACACATATTATGGGTGATGTATTGTTCCAGATGTCTGTGGAATTCATATACAAGTCTCATTGTCAGGACTCTCCTCTCTCCTCCCCCATCCTTTTCTCTCCTCTCTCTCTCTTTCTCTCCCTCCCCTCCTCTTTTCCTCTCTTTCCCTCTTTTTTCTCCTCTCTCTCCTCCTCCTTCCCTTTCTCTTGCCCTCTTCCTCTCCATCTCTCTCATTTCCCCTCCCCCCTCTCTCCTTCCTCACTCCCCTTCCTCCTCCCCATCCCACCCTGCTGATGCCTGTTGTCTTGTTCCGCACTGGAAGGCTCCTTTGGTACAGGGCTGGGCTCCAGGCCACTCTCTCCACTCCAGCTGCTGCTACAGAGGCTCCAGCCAACTCCTGTTTCCATGGCAACAAGAACTCATTTTTTTTCCATCCCCTTACTTCTAATTTCAAAAGGAAATCATGATAGTCTTTACTAAATAATTATAACAAACAAGAATGACAACAACATCTGGCCAGGTCAGTTTGGAACACTGCACACCAGGTCCTGAAACTCTCTTGGCATTCACTCACCTGCCCCCTCCAATATTTTCTAATCACCACACCCTTCCATGACCTCCCCATAGTCCTTGCTCATAGAAAGGTTAGAGAGGAGCTCCTTTTCTCTTTATTACAATGGTTGAAAATGATCTGGTGTTTTTTGGTTTGGGGGTGGGAGTTACTCACAAAGAAAATGAAGAAAAGAAGGTTTTAGCTTCTGGTCTGATTGCATTAGATACCTGTAACCATTGTTAAAAAAAAATGAATTATTATTCAGTCTGATAAGCAGCCTTAATGCTCACAAAGTAGTTCCCTTACAACAACCTAGTGCAGTAAGCAGTCAGTCAGCGTCTCTCACTTTTCTCCAACCTGGCTAAAGACATCAGGAACGTTGCCCAAATGAATCACCATGTCCTCTCAGAGAAGGACGGTCCTTTTTTTTTTTTTTTTTTTTAAAGCTACCAGGAAGCAAGACTTCCAGGGGTAAATCCAGTGAATCATGTTTCAAGCAGAGTTAGTGATTGCTATCTACACACTCTGTTCCTGCTCTGGCCCCACCTCCACCCCAGCAGTCAAAGCATGGGAACTCAGGGGTAAAGTGGCCTCCCTGTGGCTCACTTGAGATTGGGCCAGGTACAGCTACAACAAACAGTTGGTCTTTTAATTTTGTTTCAGTAGGGTTCTTTCCAGAGACAGCATGGAGTGATGGAAAGAGCATGGAATTTGGATTCACAGGACTTGGATTCTATCTAGTCCTAGTGTGACTTTGGATAAATCACTAAACTTCTCAGGTCTCAGTTTCCTCTTCTGTAAAATGGCCTAGATGATCTCTTAGATCCCTTCCAGCTCTAAACCCTATGTCCAAATGCTGCCGTAAAATGTACTTCTTGTCTCAGAGGCTTGGTTTCAATATACTTTGTGCCATAAAGGAGCCTATCAGCTGGCCAAGAGAAAACTATTTCTTCCTAACAAATAATCACTAAAACAGAATTACAGCCCTCTATTGCCACCAAGTTGAAACCCAAGACCAATCTGCTATTGTTTGGCAGGTGAGGGCTACTACCCTCATTCTTCTCAGGAACTAAGTTTGAATTTCCCTTCTCTACCACCACCACCCTGCCCCAGGTGAACTTATGTCTACTCTACCCAAAGTCATTACAACAAGGCTTCAAACTTTCCTCACTACAATGTGCACATTGACTCATTTTGGAAGCTTGAATGTGGTGGTGGCGGTGGCAGTGGTGATGGTAGTTGAGGCATTCAGTTGTGTCCAACTCTTCATGACCCCATGAACCATCACACACTAGGCCCTTTGATCCTCTATTACCTCTCAAAATCTGTCCAAGTTCATATTTGTTGTTTCCATGACACTATCCATCTCATTCTCTGCCATCCCCTTTTACTTCTGCCTTCAATTTTACCCAACATCAGGGTCTTTTCCAGTGAGTACCATCTTCTAATTGTGTGGCCAAAGTATTCAAACTTCAGTTTCACTATTTGACCTTCCATTAAATAGCCTAAATTAATTTTTAAGTATTGACTAATTTGATCTTCTTACTGCCCAACAGACTCTCAAAAGTCTTCTCCAACACCATAGTCTGAAAGTGTCAATTCTGCGCACTCAGCTTTCCAACTCTCACAATTATACAATGCTACTGGAAAAACCATAGCTTCGACTATACAGATCTTTTGTTGGCAAGGTGATGTCTGCCTTTTAGTATGCTGTCCAGATTTGCTATAGCTTTCCTTCCAGGCAGCAAGTGTCTTTTAATTTCAAGGCTGCAGTCTCCATCTGCAGTGATCTTTGCACCCAAGAATATAAAATCTGACACTGCTTCCATTTCTTCTCCCTCTGTTTGCCAGGAGTGATGGAACCAGTTGCCAAGATCTTAGTCTTTTCTATGTTAAACTTCAAGCCAACTTTTACACTCTCCTCTTTCACACTCATCAAAAAGTTTCTTAATTCCTCTTCACTTTCTTGTCACATTGGAGGCCCTACTTATTTTACTTTGCTTCAATAAACCCCTTTTAAAAAGCAATAATGTCTCCACAACCAGTATCTAGATGCCAGGCCTTTCATCATCAGGACCAGACCTTCAGACACCAGCTTCCTTCATGCCAGATCCTTTTCTAAGAGTAGGGTCTCCAACACTAACCTGGAGCCATATGCACATTATACACAGAGAGAATCTTATAACTGTTCATCTCCAGTCATCTTGAGATAAGGCATAGGAAATGTCTCTAAGTGTATTTTCATTCAGATACCAGGGCACCTAATCACCAAGCACTTGCTGTCCTTGGTACCTATCCTGATTTCCTTTCCCTGGTGTTGGAGAAAAAACAAACTAACACTGAGCTCTGTCATCATAGGACCCTTGAGCATAGGAGCCTCAGTCAACCTATGGCTAGAAAACTGCTGCTTCCTCCTCTCCTTAAGCCTATAATCCAAAACTTGCTTTTCCCCTGCTACAATTCCCTTGTCTCAACCCCTTCCACATTAACCCTGCCCCCCACAAGACCCCATCAAACTCTCTCCTTTCTTTCCATTGTATCTTCTAGCACTCTGATTCTCCTTCATTATAAACCTCTTCCTCTCACATTTTTTCCACTTTCTTGAACTTGCAGAAACTTGACTCTTAACTAAAGACACTGAATTCCCATCTCCATTGCTGAGTGAACCTTATTTCATGCCTCCCAACAGAATGAGGAAAAGAAGAGGCATATTCTACCCCTCATCACTACTTCCAGACTTTTCTTCAGCTATCATCACTCAGTAACTTCTTCTCCTTTGAGATTCACTCCATCTTTCCATATCACCTTACCCAAATCCTAGCTGCAGTCATCTACCATTCCCCAGGTTATTCATTCTCCTCCTTTCTCAATAGATTCGCTATCTGGATCATACTCTTCCCTTCTCATTCAACCCATGCCTTTATTCTTGAAGACATCAGTATTGTTCCTTCAAATACTCTGGCCTCTTATTTTGTTAATGGCTTCAGCTCTCATGAACTACTCCTTCATGCCACCTTATACATAGGGGTGTTTGTACCTTGGATCTCATCTTACCCATCACTGTTCTGCTTTGAACATCTGGAACTCCAAAATCCTTCTCTCAGATCACGATCCGCCATCCTTATATCTCTCCCTCTGCCTCATTCCATCAATACTTTGTGATAATTAAAAAAAGTTCAAGAGACATAGTTTCTGGATAATTTAATCATTTTATTAATGAAATCAGCATGTCATTAATAAAAGATGGTCATTTGGTCATCTCTCTCAGACCAAAGACAATCTTGGCTTTGAGGCTCAGACCTTACATGTTCTTTTGGAAGAAGGGTGGCAATCAGCTCTGATTGGCCGACACAACAGGAGGTGAGCAATATTAAAATGAGGGGCTAAGAGCAACATCACATCACCTTTGGGCAGAAAAACTATCTCTATTCAGAGAAGACTTGTGTGAAGTGATCTAGAATGAAGAAAGCAAAACCAAGAGAACAACATACACAATTATATGAATAATGAAAACTGTAACAAGTAAAAATCAATTATAATCTGATGACTTGTAATAACATTCTCAATCCTAGAGAACTCATAAGGAAAAACTCTCCTCTCAGCAAAGAGAGTGCCATGGATATGAAACATAATATACATCGTCAAACAGCTGTATGTCACAATGCTTTGTTTTAAACAAGGGTTACAGGTCATGGGGGACAGTACAAGAGAAATGATTGTGGGATAACAACAAAAGACAACAATCAAAAAAATTTTTAAACACCCATCTTAAGGGGCATTTCCTCCACAACGCTTTCCTTGATCCCATTTAGAAATGTTCCCTCCTTCCTCAACATCATATTGTAACTTATTCTTCCTATTAGTCTGTAAAATCCTTGAAAATAGAGGTGTTGTCATTTTTCATATTTGTATCTCTAGCAGCTGACGTAGTGTCCTGTAGATGGATATTAAATGTGTTTTTATTTGAAAAAATAAAAAAATGAAATAGGGATGACTATCCTGAACTCTGTCTTCTCCCCTTTTTTATACCTCAAAACCTCTCTAAATCATCCTCCCCTCACCCTATCCTCTGTTAAAAATACAGCCTTTTTTTTCTTTTGGGCCAAGGTCAGCACCTTAGGTACTGTGGTACAGTGGAAAGAACACTTTCCAGGTCAGAAGACCTGGGTTTGAATCCTACCTCTGGTATTAACAATCTGGGTGACCTAGGATAACTCTCTTTATGTCCCTGGGATTCAGTTTTCTTATGCATAAAATGAAAGGACTAGATATTCTCTGAGGTCTCTTCCAACTCTGGATCTAGGATCCTATGGTGTTCTTGTGATCTTGATCCATAGTGGTATATTTGAAGTCAGAAGAACTAGTTCAAATCTCAGTTCCTCTGATTTACTACTGGCATGGACTTAGGTAAGGCAGTTAGGATCATAGATTTAGAACCAGAGGGACATTTGTGAGCATCTCATCCAATCCACTCATTTTATAATTGAGAAATGTAAGGTTCAGAAAAACAAAGTGACTTGCCCAATATTAGCTGGGTAGTGGCAACGGTGGGATTTGAACCCAGATCCTCTGATTCTAGTTTCCACTGAATCTTGCTGCCTTTCTATATGTCAGTTCTCCCATCTGTAAAATAAGGTAAGGGTAGGGGTGGTGTTGGTGCACCTCTGAAGTCCCTTCCAAGTCCCATGGAATTCTATGATCCTAAATCCCTTCCCCTTTCAGCTGACTGACCTCACGCTTATCCTCAATCTCTTCTTTGTCTAATTTCTTTTGTGCTGCCTAAAATATTCTTGTCTCCTCCATCCTTAAGAAATGTTGACTACTAACCCCTTTAAACTAATTGTCCTTGTTTTTGTAACCAAATTCCTTTAATAAGCTATCCATATTCCTTACCTTCTACTCACTTCTCGCTCATTTGCAGTCTGACCACACTAATTTAACTGCTCTCTCAGTTCTCCAGTGATCTCTAAATAGTGAAACCCCAAAGAGTTTTCTTAGTCTTCCTCTTTCATGATCTCTCTGCTCTTAACACTTCTGTTTAGGCCTTTCTGCAGGACACTCTCCTCTGGAGAATCCAACACCATACCCTGCTTCTCCTGTCTGATTAATCAATTAGTTCATCTCAATCAGATGATCATCCCTGTTGTGTACTCTAAGTGTGTGTGTTTGCCAAGGCTCTGTCCCAGACCCTCTACTCCTATTTCTCTATATAACTACTTTCTTTTTTAAAGATAATATTTTATTATTTCCTCAGTTACACATAAAGACAATTTTTAACATTTATGTTTAAAAGATTTTGAGTTCTAAATTTTCTCTCTCCCTCCTTCACTTCCCCCCTCCATGAGACAGTAAGCAATTTGATAGAGGCTATACATGTTCAGTCATGTAAAACATATTATTTGTCATGTGAAAGAAGACACAGACCCAAAGGAAGAAAAAACTACAGAAATACAAAAATACAGAAAATGTTTTGATCTGCATTCAAACTCTATCAGTTGTTTCTCTGGGGGTGGGTAATATTTTTCGTCATGAGTCCTTTGGAATTGTCTTGGATCATTGTATTGCTAACAGGAGTTAAATCATTCACAAGTTGACCATCATACAGAATTGCTGATACTGTGTACAATGCTCTCCTGACTCCGCTCACTTCGTTTTGCATCAGTTCGTAGAAGTCTTTTCAGGTTTTTTCTGAAATCTGCCAGCTCATCATTTCTTATAGCACAGTAATATTCCATTACAGTCATATACCACATCCTTGTTCAGTCATTCCCCAATTGATGGGTATATACCTACTTTCTTGATAGTTCATCAGTCTCTCTTCCTTGCGTCAAAGGCCTTAACTTCCTTCAAGGCTCAGCTTAGGTGCCACCTCCTCTAGGAAGCATTTCTTGATATCCCTAGTTTTTAGTGGCCCTTTCTGTCCTCAAATTAAATTGTGTTTACTTCCCTATTTATATGTTATATCCTCTAGCAGAATGTAGGCTCCTTGAGGGCAAAGACTTTTCTTTTTTGGATTGAATTTTGTATCACCAGCTCTTAACACTACTATGTCCTTATGTATAGTAGGCATTTAGTAAATACTTGTAGAAATAGAAAATATGTTGACTAAAGTATTTATATAATTAGTATATAATTGCATTATTAATATACTATTTATATACTAATTAATAATTATCAAGGATCTCTTGGTCTGTGTGTTAAGAAAATGTTATATGTATGAATGTGCATGTGTATGTGTGTTTTAGTGATATATACATGCATGAATGTACATATTCAATAATTACTTTCAGAGGATTACCTTTTGTATGATTTGCATTGTTTACAAACTGATTTCTTTCTTGTACCCATGTAATTTCTGACTTACTTTTCCCTAATGCCACAGTTGGTATGTGTGTGGTAATATGCAATGCTTATAAAATGCAAAATAATTTTAATATTAGCCTAAGTAAAATGTCAGCCACCTGTCTGCTCATCCTCCAAAATCAGAGATATGTTCTAAATCCTCCAGTTGGTTTTAAATACACTCTTTTTGGGTTAACCATTTCACTCATGTCCCTTATTATTGTAAATAATCAGGAACTGACTTTATAGAGTTTATCAAGAAAATGGTCTGTTTTTACCTTGAAAATAAGGGAGTGTCATTGAACGACTCCAAATGTATCTAAACAAGCCTCTTTATGCAACATGGCATTCTTCCCTGCCCCCCACCCCAAACTGCCCAAGTGAGCTGGGCTGTAAGAGTCACACGTGATATGTTTTTGTACACAAAGGGAAAAAAACCTCACCACAATCTGTTCCATTCTGGCTATGAAAAATACAAGCTGTGTTTGACTGAAGGGGGAAAAGAAATCTGTCAAGCCAAGAAGCATAGTAAATACTGAGGTGCTCTGAAAATGAATTCCAACAGATCTTTCCTTTCCAGCCAAATGAAAAAAAAATTATTCTTTGTAAAACTGGCCAGTTCTCCACCCCCATCCCCTGGCCAGACCTCCTTCTCCTGCTTCAGACATTCAGTCATACGTTTTCATCCTCCCTAATTTCTGTTGCCCTGTGAAGTAAAATTGCTGGGGCTTTGGATAGACACTTGAGCTAGCTTCCCCTAAGCCTTTGAAGGGTATCTGCTTGGATGTCTCTAACCACTAATCAAAGACCTTGGTCAGAACTGGCCCTGGGCATAGATGTGACATAAGTGAAATTTATCTTGGGTTCTCTCACATCCTTTTTCTCTTCCCATAACTTTCAGGATCCTTCCTATTTATCAATGAGGCCCCCTACCCACCTCATGAGACATTTATAACAGAGAATGATAGCCAATAGATATTTTAAAAGTCAGTCTATGACAGTTGCCATATTGGTCACAATTTTGGTTCTTGAAGTCTTTCTCAAGTTCTTCTAAGAGTAAGATTTAACTAAGTGCTATGCTGACTCAGCAAGTAATCACTGAGTACTTGTATGCCTCTAGCCTTGGTAGAGCTGGAAGAGAAATGGGTGATATACACGCTTTAAAGGAGTTTATAGTGCAGTGAAGGAAGCAAGATATACTTGTGTGACAGGATCATGAGCCCAGTCCTTATGAACATGCACAGAGTACAGATGATGCAATTCCCTATATGGAAGAGGCTGAGAAGCCTGTTTCTGGGAGAGTTGTGATGACTTATAATGGAATTATCTCAGAGAGATTTTGGAATATATAGTAGATATTCTCTGCTAACCATGTGGTGAGGAGCTTTTCTGATCAACTAGGGTTGCATTCAAAAGTCACTAGCTGACCAGAGCCTTGACATTCCCTAATTTGACTTCTTGGATGACATCAGCCAGGTATTAGATGAAACAATGCTACAAGGGGAGAAGCCTTAGACTCTCTCCCTTTGACATACTGTGTCACTAATGCCGAATCATCCTGAAGTGATCCCATGTTTTAACTTTGCTTGACTCTGGTTACATGGAGTCAGCCTACAGGAGAGGACTGTCCAGCAGGAGCACATGCACTCATCATATCTCCTAATCCCATATCTTCATAATAAGTACCTGGCAACCAACTTGGCTGTGAATGTTTACTTACCCCATCTTTTCATAAAACTGTGTACCTATCAAAAGACTTAGGGAGGAGCTAAAGAAGTACTAACCCTATCTCTTCACTGAAACATGAACGAATTAGGCCCAGGGTCAGGAAGACTCATTTTCCTGAGTTCAAATCTGGCCTCAGATAATTACTAATTACGTGATCCTAGGCAAGTCACTTAACTCCATTTGCCTCAGTTTCCTCATCTGTAAAAAAAAATGAAAGGACAAGTCACTCCAGTATCTTTGCCAATAAAACCCCAAATGCTGTCATGAAGAGTCAGACATGACTGAACAACACAATACCAATGATCATACAGGAACAAAATAGTAAAACTTCAAGTTAAATCCAGGTCTTCTGACTCCAAGTCCATTTCAATATACAACAATAGGCTATAGGGGAGAGTGTGTGTGTGTGTGTGTGTGTGTGTGAGAGAGAGAGAGAGAGAGAGAGATTATAAGTGCTATAGGAGTTGGGGGGAATAATGAGGAAAGGGGGAAAGTGTGAGAAACAAAGGAAAGGAGAGGCAAGGAGAGAAGAAGAGACAGAGAGGAAAAGAGTCTAAGAAAGAAACAGGGAGTTTAGAGAAGGCTTCCTGAAGCAGGCAGGAATCCACTGGACCTTGAAAGATAGAAAGGATTTGGTGGATGGAGAGAAGTAAAAAGTTTCAAAAATAGCCCAGATAGATGCCCATAGTGACAAATGAATACAGCATGTTCCCAGGACACGTAAGAGACCAGCCCAATCAATACGTATGGAGGAACTGGGAACAGATGATGGAGGGATTTTCAACGATGCAATGGGAAATAGAGAACAATTACGGGGTTCTGAGCAAGGAAGTAACATGATAAAGGTTCGCAGGTGGTAAAATGTGCAGAATAGTTTAAAGCCAGAGTGTGGAGGAGGAGGCATTTGTGTGTCCTCAGGCAAATTTTGGAAATTATACGTAGGACACAGGGAAAGACTTCAGAGATTTTGAGGCTTCTTCTAACATGTTACTTAACTTTACAATCCAATGAATACCTTAGCACCAGAGGGGGCAGAATTATCTGACATTAAATATAAATATATGTATTTTACTTCTTAAATTTTTATTGATAAATGTTGTTTCTACATTACCTTCATTGCCAGATATTCCTCTTCTTTCTTATGTCACCAGGGATCCATACCTTGTAACAAAGAATACAAAGAAAGAGTGGAGAAAAGCAGTTCAGAAAAACTAATTGATTCTTCAATCAATCAATCAATCCTGAAAGCATGTGCAATATTTTACACCTATTAGTGCCTCATCCCCACAAAGAAGGGAAGGAAAGGCATTTCTCATTGCCCATCTCACCTTTTCTTCCCCATAGCCAAGACAGATTATTTTCCTTACTCAGCTTTGTGGTTGTCTTTCTTTCCATTTATGTTACTTTAGACATTGTGAATATTGGTTTCACGTAAACCAACATTTATTAGTAAATGGCACCGTGCACTGTGCAACGTGATGGATATACAAAGAAAGGGGGGGAAAACTTGCCTGCTATCAAGAAGTTTACAATCTAGTGAATTCAAAATGCTTCTGTTTACTTTATTTTGCATTGGGTAGTGCAGTGGATAGAGTACTGGACTTGGAATCAGGATGAGTTCAAATCTGACTTCAGACACTTATTAACTATTTAACCTTGGGCAAGTCATTTGAACCTGTTTGCTTCCATTTCCTCATCTGTGAAATGAACTGAAGAAGGAAATGGCAAACACTCTAGTATTTTTGTCAAGAAAATCCCAAATGGGACAACGAAAAGTCGGACACAACTGAAAAAAGGTTTAACAATAACAGCATAGAAGTCTATTCATGTTTCTCTGTATTCTTCATTATTCATCACTGAGGATCTAAAGATCATAGGTCTAGAGCTAGAAGGGACTTCTGAGGCCATCTAGTCCAACCCTATCAGATAGCCCCATTTTGCAAGTGAGGAAACAGATTTGCTTATGGTAAACAGTAGTCAATATCTAAGAAGAATTCAAACTTGAGTCTTCCTGACTTCAAGCTCTGCACTACAACATCTGATTTCCTACATGAGAAAACCAAGGTCTGGGACATTAAGTACTTTACCCAAGGTCATACAGATAGCGTCAGAAGTGGAATATGAAACTATGTCTTCTGATATCGTCCACCAGCAGCTAATCTTCACCTAAACCCCACCCTTTCCTGGGCCTGGGAATCCCAGCAAACTCTACATTTTCCCACTAGCTATTCTTCTTGATTTAGACTCCACAATTATCATTCTTCCTCCCCCTCTGCATCCAAGGGCATAGGCCTCCTCCTCTTTTCAAGTTCTTTTTGTATATCATCTTCCCCAATTAGATTGTACATTCTCAGAGGTAAGGAACTGTCTTTATTTTTCTTATCACTTTGTCTAGCTTGTTGTTCCTCCCTCCTTTTTTTTAGAGGATCAATGACATCATAAGATGATCTCTTGACTTGTTCATGAATTGGATTTAAATGAGGTGGAGTTGCATGAAATCTTCCTGGCAGGACAAAAGTCAGGAAGACTGGGGCACTGGATGACCTTGGCATCCTTGATGCCTGACCAAACTCTAAGCCCTCCACAAGTGCCTGCTTCAACTGCCTTCATGGTCATTGGAATAAATTGTTCTCCTCTACCCATTCTTCCAGGGGAAATCTTCACATGATTGGAGTACACATCCCCCTAACTCACCAGTGGGTTTGAGGCCTGTCCATTACCCTCAGCTTGGTTTAGCTGATGTGGCTGCTACACATCTTACAACTTCTAAGTACTTAATAAATGTTTATTATATTGAATTGTACTTTGATACCAGAGTCATTCCTCTTTCCTCTGTACCATACTTCCTCAACGGTACACTAATTACAACATATTAATGTAATTATTGCATTGTCATTTTTACATTATTACATTGATTTTACATTATTACATTGATTGAATTATTATAGCAACATAGTATTACATTACATTCATGTACCCCAAATTACTTACCTATTATGATAGGCACCTACTTTGTTTCCATTTTTTTTAAATGTCCCTCTTTCCTCCCTCGTAATCTCTTCTGACTTGGCACCTTCACCCCTAGCCCCAGTGAAGTTGCCTATTTTCACTACCCATAGTCCTAGTCTTTAGAGTGGGCAAAGGTTGTAGTGAAGAGGATCAGCTGCAGGTTAAGAAGATGTTCAGACATAAACGATCCCATTTCTCTTTCCATCAAACTGGCTTATCTGAAAAGTCACATTCCCAACCCTATTTCACCACAAGCAAATATATGCGTATATAACACATGCCCTCGTTCTAGACAGAAACTTGTGGGATGACCTAGTCCTTGGCCTGTAATTCTCTCCTCTCTTCCCGTTTTTCTTATTCCCTGGGGATAGAGAATTACCTGTGTGGAAGAATTCTACCAAAACAGAAAAGTTAATGAATTGGAAAGTGAATAGGGAGATTATTGCTCCTTAGCCTGAAGTCTTTTTGTGAGATGTCCTCCTTGTCTTCTCCTTGCTAAGAAAATTCTATTAATTTGTATCTGATAAATGGCTAAAAGAGAATTGAGAAGTCCCCCACTAATGAGAAGGTAGTGTGGTTATGGGGATAGAGTTCTTGGCTTGCAGTCATTAAAATCTTCCTTCAGATCCTACCTTATTTACCCACCAACTATATGACTATGGACAAGTCACTTAACTTCTATGCATCTCAGTTTCCTCATCTGTAGTACCTACTTCAAAGGTTATGGCAAGACTGAAATGATAAACTGTATATAAGAATAAGCTACATATAAGAAACTTTTCAAACATCAGAAGGTCACATAGTAATAGAGTTCTGACAATTAGTCAGTTATAAGGCAGTTCATTTGACTAGTTGCACTTTTGGATTTCTTGGGGAACATATAATGTGCCTTTGGGCAAGTCACTCATCCTATCTGTATCAGCAGCTCCTACCATTACACCACCCCCTCTTCTGTAGCACATGCAAATGAAGAACGGGTTTGTGAAGTGTTTTTCTTTGCTTCAAAAAGAAACACCACATAAATATGTACAACATTAGTGAGAGGTGGTTATTTTTTTTTGAAGGAAGGAAAAGTGTTATTTATTTCTTCTAGAAATAATTGGAGGAAGGGAATAAGCTTTTACTAAGCACCTAAGGTACTGTGCTAAGAGTTTTTTACAAACATTATATCATTTGACCCTCACTATGGACATTCTTATTATCCCTGCTTTACATTTGAGCAGACAGAGGTTAAGTGACCTGCCCAGGGTCACACAGGTGTCTAAAGCTAGATTAGAACAAAGTCCTTGATTTCAGGCCCAGCCCTTTCACTGTACCACCAACTGCCTCTCACCTGAGAGGGTCTATGTTGCTCTCAAGACTTAGGAGTCAGTGAGTTGTTCTTTAGTTGCTTGCTTTGGTATTCTCCTGGGAAGAGCACTGGACTAAGTAACCTGGGTACCAGTAATTTTGAGGTATGATTCTGGGCAAATCATTTCCCTTCTGTATGCTCCAGTTTCCTCATACATAAAATACATTAAGAGAGATGCACTACGAGTAGATGGAAAGAATGCTGGATTTGGAGTAAAGGGATTCTGTTATTATCTTTATGTCTTTGGGCAAGTTACTTCATTTGCGCTTAGTTTCATTGACTACAAAATAAGGAGAGTGGAATAGGTGATCTCCAGGGTCTAAATCCTAGGATTCCATGAAGGACTGCTTTATCTACCTTACAGAAATATCAAGGATAAGAATTATACCTGTAATATCATTAATTTTGTTGTTGTTCCATCCTTTCTTTTCAAAGAGGACTGATGACATCAGGGATGATGTCTTGACTTGCTCCTGAATTAGATTTAAGTGAGACAGAGTTGTATAAAGTAAGTCATCAGCTTCACTCTCTCCTAGAGTCATCGAAATCCAGTGGCTGCACAAAAGTCAGGAAGACTGCTGATGGTATCTTCAATGCCTGACCAAGCTCTAAGATCTCCACAGCACCTGCTTCAGCTGTCTTTATGACCCTTGGAACAAATTATCCTCACCCACCCATTCCACCAGAAGAGGTCTTCACATGCTTGAGGTAGACATCACCCTAATTCACCAATGTGTTTGAGGTCTGTCAGTTACCCTCAACCTGGTTCAGCCCCTGTGCTAAGATGGTTTTAGTTGGGGCAGGGGGAGGCTAATTAGTATGCTACAGCTTGTTGGAGCCACAGGTGAGAGTTGGGTGAAAAGTGGACACCAAAGGAGGAAGATGAGTCCTGGAAAGGGCTCAGCAAGTCCTCACACCAGAGGTGCTGGTCCTCCTAAAACACTTCATATGTCCCAATTTCATTAATAAAGGAACTCTAGAATAAGTAAACTTCCTCCACCAATGCAAATCAGCATATTCTCTGAAAATTATAACCATAGAGAAATATCTAGAGATTTGCCACATGTTACAGTCAGTATGTGTTAGATGTGGACTTGAATCTAGGTCTTCCTAGGCATCTTGGAGGCTGCCCTTCCTAACCATTGTAACCACATTGCCTCTCTATAATAATAACAGCTGACATTTATAGAGTATTTTACATATATTCAATTTATCTTCAAAACAACCCTGGGAAATTTGTCCCCATTGACAGATGAGGAAACTGAGGCTATGAGAGGTTGAGCGACTTGCCTAGTCAGAGTCATACAACCAGTTCTTGTCAGAGCACCAGTGTCTTCATGGTTCTGAGATCAGTTTTCTATCTACTATTCCAGGGCTGCTTCTTCCAAGAGGTGCTGTAAGGACTAAATGTCTGGAAGGAAGAGACAATTGCTATGAAATGCCTAGAAAAACTATTACCTACAAAGAAACACAATGAAAGTTATTATTATTTATATGCTAATAGGTCTAGAATTATTATGAAGGTCCCTAAATCAGGCAGAGATTAAATGACTGTACCTTGTATGCAAAACTATAGTAAATATCTAACATCCATCTTAATTCCAGTTTTACCACTGAGACATATAAGAATAAATTTATATACCTAGGAAATATATGAGTAAATCAACTAATTGAGTCAGTTTATAGAGGTCTTATAATATACTTGGTATTGTGCGAAGCCTGAAGTAGACATCAAAATCAGTAAGACATAGGTTCTACTGTGAAGAAACTTTCATTCTGGTAGGAGAGATAAGGTATGTATAACCAAATATTATAATACAAGGTAGAATTGATAAATGAATAATAGAAGTACAAACAAAGTGCTAAGAGAGTTCAGAGACAGATAGACAACACTTTGAGGAAGATTTCCTGGAGGAGGTAGAATCTGATGTTGAAGGTGGGCAATTAGACAAGAAGAGAGAAGAGTATTTCAGGCACACAGAACAATAGTAAGTAACAGAGATGGAAAAAATTTTAAGAAAGAAGTCAGGGTCCTAGACATGTCTTTGCCCAACTGGTCCTAGCCCCTCTCTTCAAAATATTGTCCCAACGCCTCCCAGGATTATAAAAGCAGAGCAGTTTTCTCTTCAGTGACCAGCATAATATAGACATTGAATAAGCGTTTATTAAATAAAATATTGAGCATGCCCTGATCTCCCTAACTTTCTGGATATAAATATCATCCCTAATCCAGTCTTCATATCTCTACTGAAGGTCCAGTCCTGAATATTCAGCTACCTATTAACATCTCCACCTGTGTCTCCGGGCATCTTAAAATCAACATACCCCAAAACAAGACATTATCTTTCCTCCAAACCCACCCTTCCTCCTAATTTACCTATTTCTGTGAAGGACTCCACCATTCTTCTAGTCACCAAGAGTTGTGACCTAGGAGACACCTTGTCCTCCTTAATCTCACTAAGTAGTAATTGTTTCTCTTTTACTCAGAAACCCAGAGGGTCTTCCCCTCCCAGTTTGATTTTTTTATTTAAGGGACTATGCCTTGAATGGGTATATCTCACTCAAAGTGAGAATGTGATAAGACCTTAGCCTCAAAGGACCAGGGTCTCACATTGCATCCTGGGTCATCTCCAGTCATTGTGATGAATATCAGGCCACTGGACCCAGATGGCTTAGGAGAAGAAAGTGACGTTGGTGACCTTATACAGCCCTCCCTCTCTCAAATCAAAGTCAACTGCAAGTCATGTCTTCATCTTGATGCCATGGTCCTCTTTGAGAACGAAGGGCAAACATATTGCCTGCATCTAGCTAGCAGTCTGGTCTTGTCAATTCTGTGTTTTTAACATCTCTCCAATCTGTCCTATTCTCTCTACCCATTCAACAAAAACCCTAATTCAGGTCTTCCTTACCCCTCTTCTCTCCAAACCATCTCCTACAAAGCTGCCAAACTAATATTACTAAAGTACAGGTCTGACCATGCTATTTCTCTGCTCAAGAACTTCAGTGGTTCCCTATTGCTTGAAAGTTAAAACACCAAATCCTCTGCTTGGCCTTTGGAGCCCTTCACTATCTGGAGCCAGCCAATCTTCCCAGGCTGATTAGAGATGACTCTCCCCTCACAACTTGATATCCCAGCCAAATTGTGAAATTCCATCTTCTGTTTCCATGCCTTGTAGAGGCTCTCCTCCATGCCCAGAATTTTCTCGCTCCTCTTCTGTTTTTGAAAAACTCTCCAAGATTCAAATCAAGCATCACCTTCTTCAAGAAACTTTCTCATGACTCTCTCAGTTGTTAGTGCCCCATAATTAATTATTTTCTTTTCTATGGAACAGGGACCCAGGATTGGCCAAGGAGAGCCTAGTCCTAATGAGCACATGCAGCATACTCTGCCTAATACAATCCTCATACAGACTTGAGGGACTGCGTAGGCATTGTTTCCAGTCTGCCTACCCCAAGAAGAAGAGGAGCCTTTCCACTGTCCACTGAGCCAGGATTAAGAATGTTTCCAAATAGTACTCATCAGATGAATCTACCTTTTATCCTTCTTTGGTGTTGAGTAAGAAGGAGAAACTGTGGAGCTAAGGGTACATGGTCACACTATTGCTGAGAGAGATAAACAGCAGGAGCATCAGTGGCCTTCTGATGCCATTTACTTATTACCCCATGTCTATTACTCCAGAGAGTCAATGAGGACCTCTACTCTTTACTTTTTTGTATTTAATCTTTTCTGTTCATAGGCAAAGGAGTAGCATTCTAAGCTGCAACCTTATGACTTTCAAAAAGTCAGATTATCAAGTGCCAGAGGTCAGGGTGCTGAAGTCCATGCAAGATTCTTCAGGGGGTAGTCAATATAGCAGAGTAGAAAGATGAACATAATATAGCTCTTCCCTGACAACCCATAAAATACCCATAAAAAAATTTTAGAGCAGCAGAAGCCACAGAACAACAGAGTGGAGTAGAGCCTAGCCCTGGACACAAGGCACCAGGAGGAGCAGGACCAGAACAGGCCTCTGAAGCAGAATCCCCAGCAGAGAGGGCCTCAAATCCCTCAACCCACAAGCGCTAAAGAAAGCTTCAAATGTTAGTGAGAAGGCTTTCCCAGCTAGAGAGGGGAGCAGGGTCGCCCCCAGCATGGGCTCCAGGCAGCAGCAACAGCAGCAGTAGGGCCAAGTTGGGCAGCAGCTTCCATTGTGGGAGTGGCTCAGCTTAAAGCCCCTCGGGGGATCTAAATCTCAGCCTGGAGCACAAGTCAAGTAACTGACAGGGAAAATGCCCAAAAAAGGGGAAAAAATAAGATCTTGGTGAACAGCTATTTCCTTCCATCCTTTCAGCTGAGGAAGAACAATGCATACTGTCAGAGGAAGTTAAGGCTTCTGCATCCAGTACCTCCAAAATGAATATGCAGTGGGCTCTGGCCATGGAAGAGCTTGAAAAGCAAGTCAACAGCTTGCTAAAGGAGACCCAAAGAAATGCTGAAGAAAATAACACCTTTAAAAATAGGCTAGCTCAATTGGAAAAAGAGGTCCAAAAATCCAACAAGGAGAAGAAGACTTTAAAAAGCAGAATCAGTCAAATGGAAAAGGAGGTTCAAAAGCTCACTGAAGAAAATGTTCTTTAAAAATGAGAGTGGAGTTGAGAGAAGCTAATGAGTGTATGATAAACAAAGAAATTACAAAACAAAACCAAAAGAATGAAAAAATAGAAGTTATGAAATATCTCAATGGAAAAACAACTGACCTGGGAAATAGATCTGAGAGATTTTTTAAAAATTATGGGACTACCTGAAAGCCATGATCAAAAAAAGAGCCTAAATATCATCTTTCATGAAATTATGAAGGAAAATTGCCCTGATATTCTAGAACCAGAGGGCAAAATAAATATTGAAAGAATCCACTGATCACCTCCTGAAAGAGACCTGAAAAGAGAAACTCCTAGGAATATTATGGCCAAATTTCAGAGTTCCCAGGTCAAGGAGAAAATATTGCAAGCAGCTAGAAAGAAACAATTCAAGTACTGTGGAAATACAATCAGGATAACACAGGATCTGGCAGCTTCTACATTAAGGGATCAAAGGGCTTGGAACAGGATATTCCAGAAGTTGAAGGAACTGGGATTAAAACCAAGAATCACCTACCCAGCAAAACTGAATATAATAATTCTGGGGAAAAAATGGTAGTTCAATGATATAGAGAACTTTCAAACATTCTTGATAAAAAGACCAGACTGAAGAGAAAATTTGACTTTCAAACACAAGAATCAAGAGAAGCATGAAAAGGCAAACAGGAAAAATAATCATAATGTCTTTCTGAAATTGAACTGTTTACATTCTTACACAGAAAGATAATATTTGTAACTCTTGAGACTTTCCTTAGTATTTGGATAGGTGGAGGGATTATACACACACATACACACACATACATATAGACAGAACAGGTTGAGTTGAATCAGAAGAGATATCTATAAAAAAATAAAATTAAGGGGTGAGAGAGGAATGTATTGGAAGAAGAAAGGGAGAAATGGAACGGGGCAAATTATCACTCATAAAAGAGATAAGAAAAATCTTTTTCAATGGAGGAGAAAAGGGAGGAAGTAAGAGGGGAAAAGTGAAGCTTATTCTCTTCACATATGGCTTAAGGAGAGAATAACATGATCACTATATTTGGTATGAAAATTTATCTTACACTACAGCTAAGTAGGGGAGAAGGGGATAAGTGGGATGAGGGCAATGATAGAAGGGAGGGCAAATGGGAAAAGAGAGTAACAAGAAGTAAACACTTTTGGGAAGGGACAAGGTCAAATGAGAGAACTGAATAAAGGGGGGACAGGGTAGGATGGAGGGAAATATAGCTAGTCTTACACAACATGATTATTATGGAAGTCTTTTGCAAAACGACACATATATAACCTGCATTGAATTGCTTGCCTTCTTAGTATGGATGGGTGGGGAGGGAGGAAGGGAAAGAAGTTGGAATTCAAAGTATTAGAAACAAATGTTGAGAATTGTTATTGTATACAACTGGGAAATAAGAAATACAGGTAATGGAGTATAGAAATATAACTTACCCTACAAGAAAAGAGAGAAGATGGGGATAAGGGAAGGGTGGGGTCTGATAGAAGGGAAGGTACATTGACAGAAGGAGTAATCAGAATGTGTCATGGGGTGGGGGGAGGGGAGAGATGGGGAGAAAAGTTGGAACTCAAAATTTTGTGGAAATGAATGTCTTAATGTAAAAATAAATAAATAATTAAAACAGAAAACTCCAAGTAGAGTCATAAAGAGTCAAAACGACTGAACAACAACTGAGGATGTTTTGGGCAATAAGGATAACAAATCTCATTTTTAACCTTTTGGACATTTTCAGAAGTCTGCCAAAAGGCTTTCTTAGTAAAATTCAATGTACCTATAAAAGTTTTAAATTCAATAATTGAATAAATATCTCTTACAGGGAGTAGAAATGTAAACCTGAAGACTTAATTAGGTGGTACCATAATTATAATTTCATTAGATGACTTTATTTTTCTCATTTGTAAAGTGAAGGAGGTTTAACTAAACAATCACTGAAGTTTTTTCCAGCTTTAAATTTTTATGGTTCTAATTTTTTTGAGGCAACAAATTATTTACCTTATCCATAGGTAAGGAGGGAGTGGAAAAATATACTTTATATGTATATGCTCTGTCTTCTTTAGATAGTAGGGATAATAAGTTTCCACAAGGCAATAAGGTGTGTTTTTTTTTTAAATACCGTATATTGCACCCAGCTTACTATATACATTTAATGATCCTTTTAATATATCTTTGCATAAACGTTGCCTATTGATTCAGAAAAATCTCTAAAAAAACATTTTAAAAAAATTTCAGAAAGTTGAGCCAAGTGAGGAGCAAAGACTTAAGGAAACTTGACCCAAAATAAAAGTGGATTGAAGGCAACCAAGGGAGGTGTAGCAACATATCCATCCATTGTACCAATTCAGAAGTGAACTTGGTGAGCTAAATGCTATGCACTACCTACCTTAAATTGAGCCCACTCTCCCCTGCAATTGAAGTAATATGATACTTCATACACAAGAGTGTGAACCCAAGATTGAGTGGAGATCAAAGGAAGAAATGTTTGTACTTTTCATCTTATTACATCTTCTCAGTAAATATCCCTCCATAAGAGTTAATTGATGTAAACTGGTTAAATGATACTGAGGCACAAATCACTGGCAATTAACAGTGGGGACAGAACACACTACAATCAGAATATAAGTCAATCTCATTAGAGAAGACGCCCCAAACTATTCAGTGTGCCCCAGAACTCTAACCTAGGAGTAAACCCCAGGATTTAGCCTTGGAAAAAGTCTTATTTAGGGGAGCTTATTTTTCAGAACAAATAGGATTTGAGATAAGGAGTCATAACTAATAAGGGCTAATAATATATATATGTATATTATATATATATATATAAATAATATTTATCTGTGAACATAATACCTCCTGGGAGAATATAAGCACCTTGCAGACAGGGACTATCTTACTTTTATGTCTGTATCTCATTGCTTTGCATGTAATAAGTATAAATAAATACTTGGTGATTGATTGATATAATTCCAGTATCTCTTGCCTAACCTACAAATGACTCATGCTTGTCATTTTAAGATCAGTTTAAGAGAGGAAGTAGACACCAAAGGGAAAAGGATTATGAGAAAGGCAGGACGTGGTGTGCCTTTCAAATTTTACCAGATAGACAGCCATCTAGTCTGCCTATATATAGAACTGGACCAGATTATCAAGTTATTTCTCACTAAGAATGAAACCAAATACTAAGATTTATCACTTAAACCAAAGGCCTTCTTTACCTTTTATTTTTTTAATAAATAAGGAAATTGAAACAGAGTTAAGAGATACTTTTCCTATGCCTAGGAAAGAATGAGCAATGGAAAAAAAAAGCAGAGTGTGCTGAAGAATGTATAGCAAAGGAGAGTTTGAGTTTGAAATAAGAGATGAGAATACATATGTTAGGGACAAAGGAGAAAAGCAGCATAATTATCCACCTCCTTTTGCATTCATGGAACAAGGGGAAGTTAATTGGACAAAATACCAAGATGTAACATGTAACCCTGGCCTCCTTAACACTATAATCTGGCCAGCAGAGTTAATGGGCCACAGATGAATTACAAGTATACTATGAAAATGATTACGTTATTTTTGGTGAACTTACCCCTTAGTAAAGAATTGTTCCAAGAACTTTAGAGAAATCACTGGGAGGGGACTAACTCTAACATTAATGTAACCTAGGAAAAAATCCCTTTCCCTCTCTTAGCCTCAGTTTCCTCCTCTGAAAAAAGGAGGGGAATAGCATAGAATTGATGATTTCTAAGGTGCTTTACAGATCAGTCTCTGCTTCTGTGTGCTGGAAACGTGAGCTTTGTGTGGAGGCACAGAAATGATTATGGGAAAGTGGGACAGGAGAGTACACATGGTTCTCCCTTTATCAGACCCAGATGTCCAGGCACCAGTTCTCAAGATACTCATGTAATAGAACAGAGCACTGCTGATCTGGGCTTTGGTATTTTCTTAACCACCAAAGAGCTTGATGAAACCAGTGGCTGGGAGCTTTTCATTGTGCACTCAAGAGCTCCCTGGGGCCCTTAAATAGTCAATGCCACTTCCAAGTGGGATAAATTTACACATAGTCAGAACTGGATCTGGGCAAAGTCTCTGCCTCTTCACAGTAACAGTATATGGAAGAGGGCTTATCTTCCCCTTGCCCTTCCCTCTTTATCTTCCCAATTAAATTCATAAGACCATAGATCTAGTAATGGAAGGAATCTTAAAGGTCATCTGGTCCAACACTCTCATTTTACTGATATAGAAACTGAGGCCCATCGAGATGAAGTGATTTGCTCCAGGTCACACAAGTAGTAAGTGACAGAGGCAAAATTTGAAGTTGGACCCTGTTTATTCCATTTTACCACTCCAAATTCAACTCTATTTTTTCCTATTGAATGTAGGATCATAGATTTAGAGTTAGAAAGGAACTCAGAATACAAGCCCCTCAATTTACAGAGATGACAAATGAAACCCAAAGAGATTAAGGGATTTTCCTAAAGTTTTATTTTTTTCACATTTGTATAAGACTTTTGTTATTGTTGTTGTGTGAAAAGGACCAATGGCACCACAGGATGACATCTTGAGAGTACATTAGATTGAAGTGAGACACAAAGTCATGAACCTCACTCTCTCTTCCAGGATCATCTTAGTTGAGTAGCAGGACTTAAGCCAGGAAGACTGAGACAGTGAATGACCTTAGCATCTTTGATTTCTGACCAAGCTCTAAGCTCTCCACAGCACCTGCTTTAGCTGTCTTCACCCATTCCACCAGGGGAAGTCTTCACATGCTTGGGGGAGATGCCCTCCTAATTCACCAATGGGCCTGAGGTCCATCAGGTTACCCTCAACTCCGTTTAGCTGGTCTCTTGAGATGATTTACTAGGGTGTGGTCACTGCCTGTGCTCCAGCTTCTTGGAGATGTGGTGTTGAGTTGAGTGCAAGGTGGACACCAAAGGAGGATAAATGACCCTGAAAAGAGATCAACAAGCCCTCATAACAGTGGTGCTAATCCTCCCTGAATAACCCATATATCCCATAATATTTTTAATATATTTTTAATGCATGTTCACATAGGATTTGGAACACACAGAATTTCAAGCTGGAAAGGATATAGACATCATCTTATTCAGGGGCTCTTAACCTGGTGTCCATAAACCTTTTTAAAAACTATATTTTAATATAATCAGTTTTCTTTGTAATCCTATGAATTTTATTTTATACATTTAAAAACAAAGGGATCTATGATGCAAAATAGTTAAAAACCCCTGATGTAATCCAACTTCTTTATTTTACACATGAGGAAACTGAGACCCAAGGAGGGTTAGTAAATTGTCACATAAGTAACAAGTGGCAGAGGTGGTGGTGGTGTTTGAATCCAGGTCCTCTGAGCTCAAATCCACCTTTTCTATAGCATTTATAAGTTTATAAAGTGTTTTACCCAAAACAACCCTATGAGGTAGGTAATACAAATATATTAATCATCCCATTTTACACAAAAGTAAATGAAGGCTCTGATGGCTAAGTGACTTGCCCAAGGTCACTCAGTAAGTAAATCAAGAAAAGCTGCTGCTTAACCCAAGATAAAACGGAGTCTTTTCTCCTTATCATTTCAGGATTATCCAACTGATTCCATCCTGGAGCAGAATCTTCTAGTCTTTACAGGGCAGATCTGGTTCCTGTAAGTGAAACTAATTCTCCTCTTCCAGACAGAATTGGGATCTCTGGCCACATTGGGAACTTAGCCAGGATGTCTGGGCTCTTTCCAGTGATGGAAAAGTTGGCTCATAAGGTAGAAGCTCTGGCTTCACTGTGGGTGGCCATGCTTTGCTCAGTGTAAGAGTCATCATTTTCAAGCTTGCTTTTCAGAGCAGGGGAAAAAGTCTGGATTCTGACACCAGATTTCCTGTTTCCCAATACAATGCCTACCATGCTGTACATATTTAAATTTTACACTATTTGGGAATAAAATTAATCTGTCAATGAGCATTTATTAAGCATTGCTATGTAGTAGGCACTGTAATATGTATCAGGGATTAAAAAAAAAGAAAAGAAAAAATCCCTGTCTTCAAAGATCTTGTATAGTGTGGAATTGAATTGGTTCACCAAGGAATTAAGGTTGGGAATATAAAAGAGTATAGACAGATTTGGGGATGATGCTTAGGGATGGAAGGACTAGAGATTAAAATGAGGATGGAGAGTAGGCTTAGCAGGAGTAAGAGATAGTGGAGGATGGAAAGGTAAAAGATAAAGAATCTGATAAAGAATCCTTAGACACCAGCTAGCCAAACTTTTTCATTCATAAAATGAGGAAATTGCTTCCCAGAGAGGAAATGGTTTGCCAGAAGTGATACAGAATAAGGAGGAGAGTCAGCATTGGAACACAGGTCCTTTGATGTCAAATCCAATGGTCTTTCCCTCATATAATGCTGCCTCTTAATATGTCTATTTTTTAAAAAATATTTTTACTCAAAATTTCTTTGGGGACTTTGTTTTCCACATTGATTGGGATGGATGTTGATTGCAAGTACCCTTTCTAGCCAAAGCTGGAGAAAGATTTAAGGCTTTTTTGCCTTTGTGAACAACCTCAGTCCTACCAACTGACGACCTGCTCCCTTAGGCAATCTCTGGGGAAATGGGGAAGGGATGGGAGTTGGGGGGTGGGGTGTGAACTGGGAGAAAAGGCAAAGAGAATAAACATTTATTAAGTACCTGCCATATGCCAGGCACTATACTAAGTACTTTCATAAACATTATCTCATTTGAGTTTCACAACAATTGGATGAGATGGGTGCTGCTATTTCCCCCATCTTACAGTTCAGGAAACTAAGGCAGACAGAAGTCAGTAATACAGGTACAAAAGAAAGAATACCAGCCTGGGATCTAATCCAGCCTCTAATATAACACATGCACAACACATGGCCAGTGATGATTGGTTGCCGTGAATCACATGACAGCTACCCAAAATCTTTTAGCTGGCAACATGTTGTGTAGGCCTGCTCCAATATTTACTACCCATGTTAGTGTAGGATAGTCATTTTATCATTCTGGTCCTGAGTTTCTCTTATCCATATGTAAAGAGGGTTAGAGCATATCCCATGAGGCATCCTATGGAGCATATAATAATCCCTAAGAGGTCCTTACAGGTATACATGTGCTTAGTACTGAAAGACATGGACTTTGGGATGAAGTAGTCCCTTTGTGCCTCCCTCTGCCTTTTCATAGCTATTGGGTCCAAGAGGAATGGTCACTGGTCCAAGAAGACTGGCCCATTCAGTAGACCTTAAAATACCTGCCCTCTGCCATCTCCTCCTTCTGAGTGTAAGGGTTCTTTAGAGACTCTCTTTTGGACTTGCATTGGGGTTGGGGAAGCTCTCCCAGCCAGCAGCTGTTATAGCTGCTCACACATTGCAGCAGGCACATATGGAGTTTAGGTGAGCCTCAGCCCAGACCTTGGGCCCTTGTCTTCCTTTTCTCTTGGTGTTTCTCTCCTCGAAGATAGGGGACCAACCACTGATCTTAAGCTATACATTTCTAGCCTTAAAGGCAACCTTGTGAGTTCAAGAGGTTAGAAACTCCAAGGTACTTCAGCCTGAACTGACTGACAGCAGATGATTTCTATAATCACATCCTTCTTAGAAAAGATGGGCATCTATTTTAGAAAACAGGAAGCAAGGTGGTATAGCGTATAGAGTGTCGGGACGAGTCAGCTTCCTGAGTTCAAACCTAGCCTCAGCCACTTACTAGCTATGTGAATGCTAGACAAGTCACTTAACCCTGTTTGCCTCAGTTTCCTCATCTGTAAAATGAGCTGGAGAAGGAAATGGAAAACCAGTCCAGTATCTTTGCCAAGAAAACCCTAAATATTTTCACGAAGAGTCAAACACAACTGAAAACTAGAAAAGATTACCACCACCAAACTGCCCCAACTTGTCAGAAGACATGAACTTTGAGGGAGTTGTCTAGACAGTGCAGAGCAAAGGTAGATGTCAAAATCACTACTCTAGAGTCCCTCCAAATGTCTCATATTTTAGCGTTTTAAATATCAGCCTCCCAGGAGAATGTAAAAGGAGTTATCAGTTTCTGATAGATGTTTTATGTCTTTGAAAATATGTGCTCATGGGTCTTTTGTGTTGTAAGAATTTCTTTTGTGTTGAATAAACAAATAGCTATCCTTTGATGCACTTTGTACACTGTTTCTTTCTAGTCTTTTTGGAGAAGTCCTAGACATAAGCAAAACCTAAGCTTTAAGTAATTTTCCCTGGGGCTCCAACATGGAGACATATAGAGCCAAAGATAATGAAAAATTGTCTGATTCTTCTTCAGAAGTCAAATTCCTTCCAGATTAACTCTAATTAAGAGTATGAACCCAGAGCACCACAGCTGGATGGTTCCATTGATAGAATACTGGACCTAGAATCAGGAAGATCTGAGCTCAAATGTGACCTTAGAAACTTAGCAGTTGTATGACCCTGGGCAAGGTACATAACCTCAGTCTTACTCGTTTCCTCATCTCTCAAATGATAATAGCTCCTTCATCCCAGAGCTGTTGTGAGGATAAAATGAGTTAATATTTTTAAAATGCTTTTTAAACCTTAAAGTACTATATAAAATGCTAAGTGATGATGATGATGATGTTCAAGACTCAGCTCAAGGGCTACCTCCTACAAGAGGCTGGGCCTAAGACAGTTGTGTTGTGATTAAAAAGAAGGGACATACGTAAAAAAATGTTAAGGAGGTAGAATTGACCAGTTTTGACAAGTAAATGAATATGGGGAATGATTGAAGGTGAAGAGTCAAGGGTGGACTCCTAGACTGTGAACCTAGGTTACTAGAAGAATAAATAGAGCCTTTGGTGGGAACAGGCAAGTTAGGAGGAAGGGTTAGTTTAGGAGCAAAGATAATTTTAGAGATGATGAGTTTGGTATGTTGATGGGACATCCAGATGAAGAGGCCCCAGCAGGGAGCTTGAAGATGTAGATGATGTAGAATTGGAATTCAGGAAGGAGATTGGATATGTATTAATCATACGCATAGAGATGAACTCAAGTCGAATCCAAAGGAGCTGATGATGATGACAGTGGATGGTGATGATGATGAGGAGAAGGATGTTATTTATGTAACAGTGACTACCTTGCCTGAAAGTCACATGCATTACATTTCATCTTTTTCCAAGGGTTCTCTGATACCCTTAAGGGGGTTTAGGAGTATCTAGACATTCTGCATTATTGGTTCCAGCCACCAAAGGTGTTCTCATTGTGGGGAATCCCTTTGTACTTCAGTTCCATTTAACCACTTAACAGTTTGATTAGCTTTTAAAGGCACATTTGCTTCAGAAGTATAATGAATATGCAAGTATATTCCCTAATACATGGTCCATAATCCACCCACCACCAGCACCTCATTCTCTAGGGAAGGGAATGGGATTAGTTTCACAGTTTAGCTCAGTTACCATACAGTAGAGTTCCAAGTTCCAAGTCCCAGTTCTCTTGACTTCTCTGTCAGTTTGTCTGACTGCAACATTCAATCTAGAATCCTGGTCCTGAGGTCACCAGTGAGGTCCAGGTCCAGTGAGTCCCCAGACCCTAGTGAGTCACCATGAGTGAATCTTTCATCCTTTCTGGACACTGATGCAGTAAAAAAGAGGGAGGACCATGTCTGGCAATTTTAAAGCTGCAGCAGCCCATTGAAAGAAGCTCCTTCCACTCGTAGTAGGGAAACACAGATTGTTTTCTTCCTGAAGCATAGTGCCTTCCTGTTAGGTAATCTGGACACGCTCCAAAGCCCCAGTTATATTTATATAGCACTTTAAGGTACATAGGTATATAACACTTTAAGCACTTTGCAAATATCTCATTTTTTCCCTCATAACTCTTCTGAGAAGTAGGTGCTATTATTCCCATTTTACAGATGAGAAAACTAAAGTACTCAAAGGTTGTATGATTTGCCCAAGGTAACACAGCTAGTAAATGTCTGAGACCAAACTTGAATTCAGTTCAGATTTAATGATCTGATGAGATCACTAAAAAATAAAAGGAAAAGGAGAGAAGGGCTTTAAAAGTATTCTGGGGTTTATACCCATTCTTAGGAGATAACCTGTAAAGCCCCTTTCAACTTTAGATCTCTGATTCCCCTACACAGAATGTTTTTAAGCATAACTTTCCTATATTTTGTGACAATTAGAAAGGGAACTGGAGAATTGCTATAACTGAACTCAAGTGATGTCTTGTTTCATATCTCATAGTATTACAGATTTCAAGGTGAAAGGGTCCTCAGAGGTCACTTAGTCCGACCCTCTCATGTTATGGATAAGGAACCCGAGGTTCAAAAAGGTTATATAATCATAATAACTGATGAATTTATGAAACACTCTGTACCCATTATCTCTTTGGCCTTCACAGTGACCCTTTGAGGCTAGTGGTGCAGACATTATCATCATTTGACAGATGAGGAAACTGAAACACAGCAGCCAGGTGACACATCCAAGATCATGCATTGGTAAATAGCAGAGCTAGGCCTTTTGACCCCCCAAAACCAGGGTTAGTTCCTCAGCTGCCTGCTCAAGGTCAGCTAGGTAGCAATGAGCAGACCTGATATTCAAACCCTGGTCTCCTGACACAGGATCCAGTCTTCTTTCCCTAGAAAAATATCTGCTATTTAGAATTTTTCACAGACTCCAATGTTCTCTCAGTTGGCAGCAAATCACATATAGGTGAGATAAGTGCCCTTGTGCTACTCCTTAAGGATGTGCATAAATATGCACAGCTGTCCCTGCATGCTTTTATATACCCTGAAGAATAGGGCTGAATATTAATACCACAGTTGGATTTATACCATCCCTTTCTTCTGGAAACACCCACGACTTTTGCAACTTAGGTTGAGAGGAGAATAGGTACCACTGTGTTTGCTATAATATGACTACCTTTCTGGCATGACCAAAGGGATGGGGGCTTGCCTTGTCTATCTCCTGGGGGGGCGGGGAGGCATCCTTGAGGATTCTGCCATCTCCCCTAGATAGCGACCCTTCTTTCTGGAACCATGAGCATGCTTTGGACTCACAGGCTCCTTTTTTTTTTCATTTAGTATTCAAATGCCAAGAACAATTCCTCATAGATGCCTCACCTACCAGAAGCAAGGAGCAGGTCCTGGGAGCATGGAAGTGTGGGAATGCACATGAGCAATACCTCTTTCAAAGGGAATCCATCCCATGACTGGTTCATTAAAATGTGTAGGAACAATGTGACCAGACTATATAATTATTCTCTCATGAGGAAGGCCTGGAGGCAGAGAAATGCCGCCAACTGTAAAGACAAATACTTTCCCCCAGCTGTTTATCATGCTTCTTGGACATCGTAAACTTGGAAGGCTAGGGGCTATAATTAATCTCTAGCAAATCAGCAAGGTCCTTGTATATCCCGACTCTTCTGTAGGCTTGGATAATTACATAAAATGTTTTTCTTGGGACAGGCAAGCAAGACTGTATTTCTTCCCCTTCCTCTTTCCCTCTGCCCCTTATTTAAGTGACCAACTTGTCTCTCCAAAGAAGTCTACTTTATACAACTCTCCATGCTGTTAGTTTCTACCTTCTTGGTGCAGTTAGAAACCATAACCACTCTGTTTGATAACAGTCTGATACAAAAATGTACACTGGATTTAAAGTCTGTGGATATGGGTTCAAATCCAGCTCTATCTGGGCCTTGGGTCCCTTATCTAAAAATGAGAGGGATGGACTAAATATCTCTTCCAGCTCTACATTCTATAATCCTATAAACTGTAACTTGGGACGTCTGACCCTTAGCAAAATTCTGAGTCAGAAAAAAATTTATATCCACCTACTTCCCCTTTTACAGATCTTTTCTTTCTTGTCCCTACTTCTGCATGGAAATCAGGTGTTAGCTGATAAGGTCTTAAGGTGTTTATTACTTCTCCTGGGATATTTGCATTTTAATATAAGACTCTAGAAGAGGCCAACTTTTTTTTTTTAGAGACAACTGAATAAATTTCTAACGGTGGGATTTTTGGCTGATGGCAGACTATTAGGGGAGATGTTTTGGGAGTGGAGGCCTTTATGCCATACTTCCTGTCAATCACATAAGTGGCCATGCATTATAAAATGAGACCACCTTGGAACCAGGAGAAGGTTGTATAACACCATGAAAAGCATGCTGGATTTAACATTAGAGCATCTAGGTTCAAATCCTGGCTCTGCTACTGATTACCCATGTTGCCTTGAGCAAGTCATTTCCCTTTCTGAGTTCGGTTTCCTTTTCTGTAAATGAGAGTGTTGAACTAGATGCTTTTTGTAAAATTTTCTCTACCCTAGAAATAATGAATGTTACTGTTACTTCTACCACTTAACAGGGTCGGCAGTGGATCCTTGAACTGGACCACATTTCTCTGCCATTGTGGGGAACAGAGAATTTTATCAGGCTCACATTTCCTCACGTACACTGTGGATGTTCTTGCTCTACTCCAGAAGGCTGTCAATCATTTCAATTTATCAAAGAGTTTCACAGCCATATCTTAGCCTTCATTGCCTCCCAAATGTCAAGGTATTGCAGCACAGTGGCTCATGTTCCTTTATTTTAATGGGAAAATGTTCTGGACTGTGAATTTGTGGACACTCAAAAAAGGAAAATGACTATGTTTTTGCTACTGCAAGCTTCTTGCAGAGTAACTGTCCAGGTTTTGGGTCCTGAAGGAGGAAAGAACTACAGACTGGCTCCTGTAACTTGTAGGCTGTGTGTGTGTCGGGGTGAAAACCCAGATTGTCAACTGGAGACTGGTAAATTGAATCTAACCAGTTCTCCCCTATCAGAAATCTGTCCAGAATCATGAATACACACACCAATCAATGCTAGGAGGGTCATGATTGGTTCTGCCTACGGGTATCCAGAAACTGGAGATGGGAATGTGATCTAAGGCAAAGCAGCAGGAACAAAACAAACACAGTCATGGGGATCATAGGATTGAGAGCAGGAAGGTACCTCAGGAAACATCTAATCCAATCCCTCCTTTTACAGAGTAGGAGACTGAGACCCAAGGAGATTTAGTGACTTGGTTCAAAGTCATACAGGTAGTAAGAAGCGGAGGCAGCCTTCAAACCAGATTCTCTAGTTTCCATTACAATATGCTGCCTAGAGACAGAGGATAAGCTACCAGAACATGGAGATTGAATTGAACATGATAGATTTGAAGTTGGAAGGTACCTTAGAGATCAACTGGTTCAACTCTTTCATCTTCTACATGAGGAAACAGAAATGTAATGACTTGCCCAAGGTTTCGTAAGTAATAAATGTGGTAGGATTGTGAACACAGATCTTCTGTCTCCAAAGTCAGTGCTCTTTCCCTCTGTCTCTCAGTTTGGGGCTTCTCACTTCCCAGGGTCTATCATAATGATACACCAATCCTCCTGCTTCCAAAAAATAAATCTGATCCTAGAAGCCATGAGATGAAAGGCTAGGAGGTAGCTTCTTATCCAGTGTCCTTCACATCTGCCCAGGATGAGCCTATTATCAGGGCTTTGCATTCCCCTTCCATTCAAACAGGTATCTATTATATTCCAGTTATAAGTCTGGCACTGTAACAGACAATGGGGATACAAAACTAAAAATGAAAAGAGTCCCAGTCCTTAAAGAGCTTATAGTACATTTGAGGGCCTCAATGTATTCACAGGTAAGTAAATAAAAGCTAAATGCAAAGTAATTTTGGAAGGGGAGGTGAAATATTAACTACTGTGTGGATGAGGATCAAGAAATTCTCTTAGAGGATATGGCTCACTCCATATCAAGAAGAACAACAATGTGACATGTCTGGAAAGATGGGCTGGAGCAAGACTGAAAATGCCAGAGAGGTTTTATTTTATTCTGACACAATAGAGTTTCTTGAGCAGGACAATAACATAGTTAGCCCTCTGCTTTAGGAAAATCCATTAGGCAGTTATGTGGAGGATGGAGAGATTGGAAGCAGAGAGAGAGAAAACATTAGAAAACCAATACAATAAGTGGTCCAGAAAAGAGGAGAGAAAGACTTAAACGAGGGTGGAGGATGTATGAGTGGAGGACATGATGGCAGGGCTATGAGAGATATAAAGGAAGATCTGGCTATTGATTTTATTTACAGAGTAAGGAAGAGAGAAGCTGATTGCAAACTTGATTATGGTCATGGGTAACTGGAAGGATGATTGTGTTCTCATCAGAAATATGGAAGTTAGCTGGGAAGATATATGAACTGAAGCAGAATGAGGTGAGCAGAACCAGGAGGACATTGTACACGGTAATAGCAATTTTATATGATGGTCAACTGTGAGTGACTTAGATATTCTGATCAATGCAATGATCCAAATGCAATTCCAAAGAACTTATGAAGAAAAATGCTATCCACTTCCAGAGAACTGATGGAATCAGAGTGCACACTGAAGCATGGTTTTTTTCACTTTATTTTCTTGCCTTTTTTTTTTTTTTGCATCATGGCTAATATAGAAATATGTTTTGCATGATTTTGCATGTATAATTGATATCACATTTCTTGCCTTCTCAGTGGGTGAGGGCTGGGTGAATGGGAGGGAGAGAAATCAGAACTTAAAATTAAAAAAAAAAAGAATGTTAAAAATAAACGAATATATTTATTTTAGAAAATAGGGAAGTTAGGAAGATGGGGTGGGTTTTGGGGTAAAGATATTGAATTGTAATTTGATTCTAATCACAGGGCCTCATTTGGGGTTTGAGAACTCCCATTCCTCTGTTTATAACTTCATATGCCCCTCAAATCTATAGTTCTAGTATTCCAGTAGAAGGAGAATTCCTGCCGTGAGACAGTATTGTATACTAGAATAAAGACTGGACTGTGAGTCAGAATACCTGGGTTGTAGTTCCAGTTCTGCTCTAAACAAGCTGTGTGCTTGAGCAAGTCGGGGTTGACTTTTCTAAACCTTTTTCCTTTCTCTATAAAGTGAGGTTCATAATCTATAAGGTTCCTTGTAACTCAAAATTCTATAATGTTATGGTTCCTCTCTGCACCCTTTCCTGGGTATTCACACCTTCCCTAAGCCTACTTTTCACCAGTAGATGTGTAGTTGACACCTAGAGGGACTGAGACACTGTCCAAGGTCACCAGCGCCCCAGGGATCGCAGCTTCTAGCAGCCCCCTCACTCTGGCTGCTCAGCTCACAGAGCCAAGCAACCGAACTAATTAGCATCTCTCTCTTCTGGACAACCCCGGGAAAGCTGAGTGAATAAGGAAGCCTTCCTGCCTGCCCCTTTCCAGCTTCAGCTCTGACTCACCCGCACTAGGGAGTTCCAGAGACAACCCCAGAGGATGAGCGGAGGGGGGAAGGGTGGGGAAAGAGGTCGAGGCCTGAGTTGACAGCCCTAAGGGCAGGCAACTCCCTCCTTCGATGGGAGGAGTCCTGCAGCTGAAGCCAAAGACTAGGAAGTGCCGAGAGCCCACACCAGCCCAGCCGCAGCTCTTACCGACAGACAGCAGCAGCAGCAGCGCGGGTGAAAGCGGACTCCTGCCGTCCGGAGATGTAAAATAAAATGGGTTAGTAATTTTCATATTCAAAATTAATTGGGAAAAAATATCTAATCGTCTCTAACATGGATAGATGCCTCGGTGCGACTTGTAGATAAATGCCTTTGGGGGTTTTGTTTTTGGACTGGGTCACCGGAGTCCTAGAGTGTTACATATAATAGTAATTCTGTCTGTCATGTCCTTTGGGTGACCTAATTAGGTCTCAGCAGTCACAGAGGTGGTTTGACCTGGGAGTGGTTTCGGCTGTAGGGAGGAGAGGAGCACCCAGGGGGGTGGGGGAGGTTGTGCATTTGGACTTAGCTTTAGAGAGATTCCCATGGGTGGTGGGGACCTTCAGAGGTCGTCCTGTCCATCCCTCGGCTTCTATATCCCAGATCCCCTTCCCCCAACCCCACTCCCCCACCCCACGAAGTCATCTCACAGAGATGGCAGTCTGCCCTCTTCTTAAAATACCTCTGAGGAAGGAGATTCCAGTCTCTCACATCATTCCTTCCAGAGTCTCACACACCTCGATGTGAATTGAGTCCTTTCCTCTGCAGGTCTGGGAGTGTATTGACCTATATTCACAGCCCTTTATTGGTATAGATTCCAATTGTCCTCCAGGCGGTAGGTTGGTAGCGGCTGGCAGTCCTCTTAACTTTCTGGTTTTTTAGAGCAGGAAAGAATGGTTGATTTAGGGTCAGAGGACCAGAGTTCAAATCCTGGTTCTGCCCCTTATTCCATGTATGCCCTTGTGCCAGACATTTAACTTTTCCAGCCCTCAGTTCCTCATGTTCCATTCGAGTATATTGAATGTCCAAGATCCTTTTCAGTCCCAAATCTAAGATCCTAACATCCATTAGTTGGAGAGTGTGCAAAACCAAACTTTCTGAGATTTCAGAGTACCATGTCAAGGGTTCAGTCTTGGAAGTTGAGGGTGTGACTTGAGTTAGCTGGGAAAACTTGACCGCCACTCCAAAGAGACATACACGTCTTTCTTCTGTGTACTGGAGCAGAGAGCAGAGAAATTATCTAGATGATTGGATCAACATAGAGAGCCAATCTGAATAATTCAGTCATTCCTTCCACAGAAACTCACCTCTTTTCTCCCTCATGGCAGGTTTCCATCCCAAAATTGCTTCAATTTATTTTGCCTGTGAGTCCTTTGGCTTGGGGGAAAAGGGTGCTTATCAGAGTCAGATTCCAAAATTTCCTTCTTTGAATGAATGAAAGAAGAAAAGCATTTATTAAGTGCCTATTATATGCAAAGCATTTATTAAGTGCCTACTTTGAGGCAGCTAGGTGGTTCAGTGAATTGAGTGTCTGGCTTCAAAAGTGGCCCCAAACACTTACTAGCTGTGTGACCTTGGGCAAATCACTTAGCCTGGTTTGCCTCAGTTTCCTCATCTGTAAAATGAGCTGGAGGAGGAAGTGGCAAACCACTTCAGTGTCTTTGCCAAGAAAACCCCAAATGGGGGGGTCACAAAAAGTCAAACAATTAAAAAAGACAACTGAACCATGACAAAAATGTGCCAAGTGCTAAGAGTACAAATAGAAAAGCAGGATAGTCCTTGCTGTCAAGGAACTTAACATTTTAATGGGAGAGACAACACATACAGAAAGTCTCAGCTGCAAGTCAGAGGGACACCAAACTTGAAAAACAGATCCATTAGCCAAAAGTTATTTTGTTGGGTTTAACATTTAGTAGACTGCGAGAGGGATTTTTCTCTACAAAATAAGAATTATCTTTAAAAATATTTTATACTCATCTAAGGTATTCATTTGGGCCCAGAACACATGGGCCTCAGGATAAATTTGCCAAAGTAAATAAAGAGCATAACCCTTGACTACATGATGGCCTGTAACCTGACAGGCAGTGCCAAGTGGTGCATTTGCTTTCATACCCCTCACATGACTGAGCTAAGATTCTTCTTTTTTTTTTTCAAAAGTCTGTGGATGTTCTAATTGTTGAGATGAAAGCTGCAAATGATAAAATCACAGATTTAAAGCTGGGATGGATCCTTACATGTTACCTAGTCCTATCTCTCCATTTTACAGATGAGGAAGAAACAGGCCTAGAGAGAGAAAACTGCTTGTGCAATGTCACACTGGTATCACCTGATTAGAATCAAAGGATATCAGTCATTAAGGAACTCACAGGCTACCTAGGTCAGTCCTGCCCAGAAAAAAAATTCCCTATATTACATACTCAACAAGAGGTCTTTCTACCTTTGCTTGAAGACCTCTAGGGAGAGAAAGCCCGCAACCTCCCTAGTCAGTCTACTGTAATTTAGGGTACTTCTGTTATAAAGTGTTTCCTTAAAGTAAGTCTAAATTCATCTCTATGTAGCTTCTACCCATTGCCACTGGTTCTGTCATTCAGGACCAAATCGAACAAGCCTTAAGATACTCAGTCATCGTGTGCTCTCAATCATATCCCCATTTCCTTTACTTGGACAAAAGATCCTGCCCCATTCTGGTTGCCTCCCTCTTGATATTCAATTCACTTCTATTAAATTGGGAACTCACCGAGGGCCTCGAGTATCTTTTATTACTTTTTATACCCTCAGGGCTTAGCACAGCGCCTGGCACACAGGAGGCACTTAATAAATGCTTATTGACTGATTGATTAGACATTCTCCAGTTTGGTAATGTCCCTCCTAAACTGGGACACATAGAACTAAACACAGTAGTCCAGAAATGGTCTAAGACAGAGTACAGCAAGGTTATAGTGATGTTGATTCAAATTAGTAAGCTTTTATTAAATGCCTACCATAAACTGGGCACTGTGCTAATCTCTTCGTTGTAGAAAACTATGTTTCTCTTAATGGAACCTAAAATTGCACTAACTTTTTTTTTTGTGGTGGTGGTTGTATTATTACACTGTTGACTCACTGTTGGATTTTCAGGGTTCTTTGTTTTTTTTTTTCAAACTGTCTAACCATGCTTTTTCCACTTCTTATACTTGTTCAGTTTTTTGAACTCAGATTTAAGGCTTTACATTTATTCCAACTAGATTTCATCTTACTGTAACTAGAATTTATATAGTACTTTAAGATTTGCAAAGCATTATTTATCCTCTCAACAGCCCTGGGAGATTTTTATCCCCATTTATCCCCATTTTACCAAAGGGAAAACTGAGGCTTAGAGAGATTAAGTAACATGCCCAGGGTTACACAGCTAGTAAATGTCTGAGGCAGGGTTTGAACTCAGGACTTCCTGACTGCCCAAGTCTAGCACTCTTAGCCACACTGGGCCATAGTATTCTAGAAAGAAGTGTGCTTAGATTTTGAACCTGATCTTTGAGTCCACATCCAGTACTTTTTCCATTATTCCATGCCACCTAATTCAAAGCACTATCACTAATTAATTAATTAATTACTAATTAATAATAGTAGTTGATACTTTTACTGTGCTTTACAATTTGCTCACAGCTTCTGTATCGTCCCCATCTTGCAGTTGAGGAAACTGACTTAATGAGTGGGATTTGATCCTGTTTAAGTGGCTGATAAGTGATGAAGCCAAGGTTTAAATCCCAAATCTTCTGACTCCAAGATTAAAGTTCCTACACAAAGTAGTTAAACAAATTGTGAGGAGGCAGAATGTACAAAAAGCACTAAATTTAAACTCAAAAGGCCTGGGTTCAAATTTGCCACTTACTGGTTCTGAGATTTTGAACAAGTCACTTCTACTCTTTGGACTTCATTTTTTTTTTTTTTTTGGTAGATGGGGCTAGTTTAGACGAACTTTAAAGTCTTTTCTAGCTCCAAAGCCTGGTATCCTATTTTACTGTCCTTATTTTTTAAAAATAACCATATGTTTGTATCACCAGATTGTCATTGGTCACCTCTTCTCTCATGTGTGTGTGAATGGGACATTAACATATGATGATCATGTTATAATTATTGTTCTGCTACTTATGCAAAGGGGAGTTTAAAATAGTAAATCATACCGCATTTCAGTATTACTTTTTTGTCAAGAAGCTAGCTGACCAGTGGATAGAGCACTAGACCTGGAGCGAGGAAGACTTGAGTTCAAATCCAGCTTCAGACTGCAAACTCGATGACCCTGGGCAAATCACTTAACCACCATTTGCCTCAGTTTACTCCTCTGTAAAATTGGAATAATTATAGAACCTTACCTCCCAGGGTTGTTGTGCAAATTAAATGAGATAATATTTGTGAAGTGCTTTGCCAACCTTAAAGCAATAAGTGAGCAGTAGGTGTTATTGTTATTATGTATCATCTTTGTTGTTAAAGTATTTGAGGAAAGAGTAAAGTATGACAAGTGGTTTTCTCATATATTTAACCAACACAAGGGGGAGTTTGCCATTTTGACTTGTATGTGTGAAAGAGAGAAGAGAGAGAGAAAGAATGCATTTATCAAGTGATTACTATGTGCCAGATCCTGGGCATGCAGATTCAAAATTTTATTCCCATAAGGGAAGACATACATATCAGGGAATGATGACTAGGGAGATCTGTTTTGGTTTAGGAAGTTTAAAGGCTGGTGAGTAGAGACCTAAGACAATTGGTAAATCAGTCCTTTCCAGGAGTAATAGTGCTGATATAGATTTCTATGCCCATTGGTTGGTCAGTGGGTCATTTGATAAGTCAATCAGTTGGTCAGTCAGTGAGTAATTATTAATCACTTGTTATAAGACCATCATCTTAGGATTGGTAATATAAATACAAAAGAATGAGACAATTTCTACTCTCAGAGATCTTTCTTTCCACTGGAAAGGGAAGAGGTGAAGAAGGATGGTGGTTGTCCTTAGTTTTCAAAGGGGACCAAAATAACATGACTACAGTGTGTCTGACTGTGACTCCTCTTACCAATATGACCTTGGAAGACTCTACCACAATTCAGGCACAAATAATCCATGAAGAAGGATGACAAGTACATATATATGTAAAATTTATACAGAATAACTAGAGTATAACTATATACTCTAGAGCATAGCTAGAGTACAATAGAGTAACAGAGTAAATACAAATAAATGAAAGGTACTTAAATAAAAAGCAGTTATGGGATGAGGTATTAGCAACTGGGAATCAGGAAAGGCTTCATGTGGGAGGTGGTGCTTGAGCTGCATCTTGGAGGAAGGAAATCTACGAGGCAGGCAGAGGTGAAGAGGGAATTTATTTCTGATATGGGAGATAGCCAGTGCAAAGATATAGAGCCCAGAGACAGAGTATACTGTGTGAGAAACAGAGAGAAAGCCAATTTGGCTGGATGACAGAATGTGTGAGAGGGAGTAATCTTTCCAGCAAGGCTTGAAAGATAGACTGGGTCCAGGTTGTAAAGGACTTTAAAAGCTAAAAAGAGGAATATGTACTTTATCCTAAAGGTAATAGAGAGTCCCTGGCATTGAGTGAATAGAGGAATGACATGGTCAGGCATGTGCTTAAGGAAAATAATTGTGTCAGCTCTAAAGAAAATAGACTAGAGTGGGAAGGAAGAAGGCAGGAAGACATATTAGGAAGCCATTGTAATAGTCTTGAACTAAGGAGGAGGTAGTAAAGAGATTGGGATTGATGAGAGAGGATCTCCCATCTCCTCTGAGAAGAGGAATGGTACCTTCCACTCAGTGATGAACATTCTGACAGGGTCATACCCATCATTCAATGATTATGAACCTCAAAACTCATTTTCAATCCCCAGCTCTTGATTCCTTATTTTCATACACCTCAATCCTCCCACCCTAAAGTTCCAACCAAACACCATTCACTCCCTCCCTTGTGTCCTCTGGAATTCCTCTTCCACAGGCAACAAATTTCCCTTCAACCTATATTCTTTTCCCACTATGTTCATCTTCTACCTGACTCCCCACAATGACACAGCCTCTCTGACAACCCTTTCCCATAGTGGATGCATATTCCTTCATTCATTCCCTTTGACTCACTGGTAGAGATCAGGGGGTTGAAATATTCCTTACTTTCCACTGCCACTTCCAGGTTCTCTCCCTACATCTTTTCCTCCTTTGAAGTGTGTGCTATATTTATCTACCATCCAATCAAAATCTTGGTAGCCATTGTTTACAGACTTCCAGACCATTTCAATTCCTTCCTCAATGAACTCAGAACTGAGCTCACAATTTTTCTGTCTTTCCCCAGCTCCTTTGACACTAGGAGACTTAGTATTCATACTGACTCTCTCTCAAGTACCTTAACGATTCAGTTCGTCAACCTATTCATTTCTCATGACCTACTCTTCCACTCCACCTCAGACCCACACAGATGGTCATACACTTGACCTTGCCATCACTCATAAATGCAATACCTCCATGTTAAAGAATTCCAAAGTCCTCTGATCTGACCATAGCCTATTGGCTTTTCTTCTCTTCGCTTACCAAACCTTACTCTTTGTCTACACCACAACCTGTCATCCCTTGATCCCTCAGTTTTTACCCCTGCAGTATTCACTCTCTCCTTTTGTACCCATTGTGACCCATTGATGAATTAGTTCAACTTTACATTGTTTTCTTCTCTTGAATCCCTGGTCTCCTTAACATATCATTGATCTCCTCTGCCAACACCCAGCCTTGAATGACTTCCACCATCTACTGCCCTCACTCCTACACATGTGTTGCTGAATGCAGGGGGAGAAAATCACACTGTACTGAGTTCAGTATGGATTATTTTATACAATTTTAAGTGGGCTCTCTCACAGGCTCTGGACAATCTTTCTGCACTTCCCCAATCAACTCACTATCCCACTTTCCAAAGCAACACTTTCAAAACTATTTTTTTAATCTCTCTTCAAACCTCCTGTTGCTCTCCTTTCCCTCTTCTCAACTGAGAACTTTGCTTCATATTTTACAGAAAAAAAATTGGACTATTCTCTGTGAGTTCCTTCTTCTCCCCTCTTCTCTGTCTTCTATCACACAGATGTCTTAGTCCACTCTTTCTTTGCCCTTGACTCACATGAAAAATGACCTCACTCCTTACCAAGGCCCACTGCTCCATTTGCAAAATTGTTCCCATTTCATCCCATCTTCTCCATAGAATGCCCCTTTTGTCATCCTATCCTGTCATTTATCTTCAAATGCTTCCTGTTTACTGGTTCTTTGTGTACTGCTCACACACATGCTCATGTCTCCTCCATCCTTAAAAAAAAATCACCTGATCCTTCCATCTCAGCAAATTTTCATCCTATATCTCTTCTGCACTTTGTGACCAAATTCCTTCTACATACAGGTCCAACCATATTAGGCCCTTGACCACTCAATAAATTCCCATGGTTTCATATTGCTTCCAGGATCATCTATAATATCTTCTGTTTGTTTTTCAGACCCCTTCATGATCTAGTCCCGCCTCTACTTCTTTCCCTGCCATATACTTTTCTATCCAGAGACAATGGCCTCCTTGCAGTTCCTTGAACAAGACACCCAGTCTCTTGGCTCCAGGCATTTTCTCTGGCTGTTCCCCATTCCTGGAACGCTGCCCCTCCTCATCTCTACTCGCGGGTTTCTCTCATTTCCTACGAGTCTCAACTAAAATTTCATCTTCTGCAAGAAGCATTTCCCTGCCCCTCTTAATTCTAGTGACTTCTTTTTACTTATTTCCTGTTTTTCCTGTATATAGCTTGTTTGTACATATTTATTTGCTTACTGTCTCTCCCTTTAGTTATATGCTTCTTGAAGGTAGGGACTGCCTTTTGCCTCTTTTTTTTGTATCACAAGCACTTAGCACAGTGCCTGGCATATAGTGGGTGCCTAATAAATGTTTTTTGACCAACTGCTTGTGAAGGTAGAAATGGGAAGATTTGTTTTGTGGGGTAAGGGAGAGTGAGGAGCCTAGGGTAATTCTGAGGTTACGAACCAGAAGTAGGGGAATGAGTTTACTGAAGTAGTCATGGAGATGGCTAAATAGTAAGTGTGATGGGTTGGACTGGGAGAATTCCTATCAATCAGGAGTCCAAGGCCCCTTGATAGGAGCCAAGGTGCCAGGTAGGAGGCTTACTGTGAAGGGAGGGGACATGGCAAGAGCAAAGATAGTAAAATATAAAGTTATTTTGGCTGAGATAGAAAGAAAAATTGTCAATGTTTGAAGCTGGTTTCGTCACAAGTAAAACAGTGATATTTACATGTGGTCCTTGGCCTCTATAGGACCAACTGGAACATATATACTCACATAGGCATAGTTTGTCTTTGATGCTTGCCTTTATTTGATAACTTTTTCAGCTGTCAACAGCTAACCCTCTGATCAGTGCTTTCAGCCCCAATGCCCCAGCTCTTATTTGGCCATTTCAGCCTTTCTCTTTTCCTCCATCAAGTTAAAAACTTTGTCTTCTCTATTTAGGAGCAAAGACTGTGGAATGCATCCAGCTTTTAAAGAAATGGGACTTGTATCCTTGCCTAGAAGATGTTACCATATAGGCAACTTGTTCACATATTATGGAGCTGTCTCTCTCATACATTTATGAGCATAAAGTTTTAGAACTAGAAGAGACGTTAGAGGTCATCTAATCCAATCTCCTCATTTCACAAATTAGAAAACTGAGAATGAGACAGGGATTGACTAGTAAGAGGCAGAGCTCCATTTATAAATCAACAGCATACATTTCTTAAGTGCCTTTTATGTGCCAGGCACCATGTTAGGAACTGGAGATATAAAGACAGAAAATGAAACAGCCTTTACCCTCAAGGTACTTACATGTTACCCACCCACATACACACACTCTAACATGTAAAATTTAAGGAAATACAAAATACATAATCTGATCCTACAGACTGTAGAATTTAGAGCTGGAAGGTACTTCAGAGATTATAGTCCAATTTTTTTCATTTTGCAGATGTGAAAATGGAAAATCTGAGAGTTAAGTTCATAGGTGTAGAGATAGAAGGGATGTTAGAGGTCATCTAGTACAACCCCCTGTTTTCATGTAAGGACACTGAGGCACAGGGAAAGGATAAGGACTACTCTTTCTCTTCCAGGTATCTTTAAGTCCCCCAACATGGCCTAATATTGTGCCTTACTTGCACTGACTCATTAAATATTTATTGAATAAATGAAGGGAAGTGAGGGAAGAAAGAGTGTCCTTAAAAAAGGGGAGAACTTCTATGACTTCACAGTTTTGCATAGGGTAAGCCTTGCTTTTGGATTAAAAGATTCTGGTAGCCTAAAGAAAATAGGAACCAGGACAAGCTCTAGAACCTATACTTTCATGGTGTCAAACATTATGCCCTGCAATCACCTTTATCTCCACATGAAGAACAGTTACTTCAGGACATCCTTTAAACTTTAAAGACCTTTTATCTGCTTGAGGTCTTGTATTTTAGCTATTAACTCCTTACCTCAAGATTAAATCATCTGTGGCCCTAATGACTAGAGTTGATAAGAGGGTCTTTAAAGTTTAAACCTAGGTGGTTTTCCTGCTGTGTTTGGGAAATCTTTGTGGGGATGTGAAGCATGTCAGATACTGGGAGAGGGGGAACCTCAAAGAAAAAGGATTCTGGGAGTAGCAGGGGTACAAATAACATTTAAAAATCCAATCTTGTCTGACCACTGTCCCTCCAACTGTACTATGACACTTTCCTTCTTTTTTCACTATCTGAATTACATTAATTAGGCACTTACACTCTGTATGATCCCTTTCAAACTTCTATATACAGCTTCCGTAGCGAAGCTGTATTGAGAAACTGTGTCACTCATATAAACACTTTGGTCACTCAACTCAAGTATTTATAAAGGACCAACTACTTGTTTAACATTCTGTCAGTGTTTATTTGGATTCCTGGTTTGTAATTATTGTATGAACTGGAATTTTTGTTGGTTTCCTTAAAGTTTATGGTAAGACATCAATAAGATCATTCATTTGTTTTTCCTTGTAAAGAGAAACAATGGTTTAAATTGACTTTTTGTATGGTCTTTGGTCTGGTTTGGCTCTTTGTTAATAGGTTTTTAAAAATTTTAATATTTATTTTTGAAAGCATTCTTCTCCTCATTGGCTTTTTGAACCTCTTTTGCCAATTGAGTTAGCCTATTTTTCAAGGTGCTATTTTCTTCAGCATTTTTTTGGGTCTCCTTTATTAAGGTATTGACCCGTTTTTCATGCTTTTCTT
>CM053769.1:314223514-314255031 GCA_028658325.1 Potorous gilbertii | reverse complement strand
TTAACATTCATTAAAAAAATTTTGAGTACCAAATTTTCTTCTTCCCTAAGATGGCAGACCATTTGATATGGGTTATAGATGTGTGGTCATGTAAAACATATTTCTATATTAGTCATGTTGTAAAAGAAGAAATGGATTATAAGAAAAAAAACACAAAAAATAAAGGTGAAAATTGTATGCTTCAATTTGCATTCAGTCTCCACCAGTTCTTTCTTTAGATGTGAATAGCATTTTCCCTCCATGAGTCCTTTGGAATTGTCTTGGATCATTGTATTGCTGAGAATAGCTACGTCATTCATAGTTGATCATCATACAATGTTGCTGTTACTGTGTACAATGTTCTCCTGGTTCTGCTTTCTTCACTTTGTATCAGTTCATGTAAGTCTTTCCAGGTTTTTCTTAAATCTGCCTGCTCATTAATTTTTTATAGCAAAATAGTATTCCGTTACATTGTATACCACAACTTGTTTAGCCATTCCACAATTGATAGGCATCCCCTCAATTTCCAATTCCTTTCCACCACAAAGAAAGCTGCTATAAATATTTTTGTACAAGGAGGTCCTTTTCTCCCTGTTTAAAATACATATATATGTATGTATATGTACATATATACAAATGTATGTATATACTTTTAATAACAGACTTAGTAGATAAACCCATATTCCTTTTCCTCAGCCTCTCCTTAGCCTTTGTTTCATGGAAGGTAGAAATACAGGTAGACCTGACTTTAAGCAAATCCATTTGCATTTGAAAACTGATTTATCTAGAAGTAACCTACTTATTCAAGGACAAGAAACTTATTTATTTACCTAAAATTCTTTAAAATAGAAGATCTCCCAAGTATATTCAGAAGTAGCAAGATTCAGTGCCAAAAAGGATCATAAAAGTCCAAATGCTTCATTTATAGGCATAGAGATGTGAGGCACAGAGAGGTTAAATTACTTGTCCAAGGTCACACAACTAGAAACTATTAGAATGGGATTTGAACTGTTTTCCTGATTTAAACTCCAGTGCCCAATCCATTCTATTTATTTTGCACATTTAGCACATTTATTAATCTCCTGTCATGGTAAGTGATTACCATAATATTGCCTAATATTAGGTATTGTGCTAAGTAAACTGGAAGTAAAAAGAAAGACAAAAAGGGTTCCTGCAAAGAGTATACCTTTTAATGGGGGAGACAACTTGTGAATAACTAAATACGTACAATATATAAAGGGATCCAAAAGTAAGATCATCTCAGGAGGGCAGGCATTAGCAGCTAGGGAGACTGCAAAAGCCCTCCTGCAGATGATGTGAGATGAGTCTGGAAGAAAGTCAGGGAAACCACAAGGTGAGGGTGAGGAAGCAGAGTATTCCAGGAATGCGGGACAGCCAATACAAAACCATGGAGCCAGAAGAAGGAATATCATGTGTGAGAAACTGCAAGTTCAAGGTCAGTGTTGCAGCAGAGTACATGCAAAGGTATGAAGTGTGAGAACACTGGAAAAGGAGGAAGAGGCTAGATTATAAAGCGCTTCCTTCAACAGAGCAGTTTATATTTGAATCTAGAGGTAATAAAAAGTCACAGGAGTTCATTGAGCAGTCAGAGGACATACTTAGACCCATGCTTTAGAAAAATCATATTGGCAGCTCTTTGAAGGGTTGTTTGAAGTAGAGAGAGACTTGAAGCAGGGAGACCAGTTAGAAGAAGGCTATTGAAGTAGTCTCGATGAGAGATGATGAAGACTTGGACTGGTGTTGTGGCAGTGTACATGGAGAAAAGGGGCATATCTCAGATGCTGGGAAGGTGGAAATGATAAGGTTTGGAAGGAGATTGGCCATGTGAATAAGAATGAGGAGCAATGGAGGACACCAAAGTTACAAACTTGGGTGACTGGAAGGATAATGGTGTTCTTGACAGTAACAAGGAAGACTGTAAGAGTGGTGGTTTTGGGGGAAAAAAATAATGAGTTCTGTTTTAGTCATTTTGAGTTTGAGATAGCTAGAGGACATCCAGTTTGAAATGTTTATGAGGCAGTTGGTGATGCATGACTGAAGCTCAGGAAAGAAACTAGGGCTGTTTATATAGTTCTAGGAATAATCTGCATAGATAATAATTGAACTTATGGAAACTGATGCTATTTCCTCAGAACTGATGATCTCTCCAAGGGAGAGAGAAAAGATGATGGGACCTGTGATACCATCCAGCAAAGGAGCTGGAGAAGGAACAGAAAGGAGGCAGGAGAAAAATCAACTGAGAATTATGTTAGGAAAACTAAGAGAGAAGAGAGTATTGAGGGTGGGAAACTGATCAATAGTGTCACATGCCATAGAGAGGTGAAGAACAAGGATTGAGAAAAGGTCATTGGACTTGATAATCAAGAGCTCTTTGGTAACTGGAGAGGGTTGTTTCCTTTGAATGATAAAATTGGAAGACAATATACATGCAGAATTGAGAAGAGAGTGAGAGACAACTGTGAGCAATCAGTATAGGTGGCTTTTAGCTTAGAAGGGAATAGGATGATAGTGGGGATGGTAGGTACCCATGAGGGTCTTTTAAGGATGAGGAAGACTTGGGCATGTTTGTAGTAAATGGAAAGAAATGGTAAATATGAAGGGACCGTAGAATGGGAAAGGGGAATGAGAATGGAAGCAGTCTACTAAAAGAGATTAGAGGGGATGAGATCAAGGGAGTGGTTACCCTTGGAAAGAACAAGGCAGAGACTATAATGAAAGGAGGAATTAATGGGGAGTAATGTTGGGGAGCTGTGAGATGAGAAGACGAGATAAATGGACTCTTGGAAGGAACATATTATGTACAGAGAAGTAGAAGTATAGAGTACTAAGATGGAAGAGATCTTAGAGGTAAACTAGTCTAACCAAGTCTCATTTTCTAACTTTGTAAATTGAAGTTCAAAAGGTTTAAATGACTTGCTTAAGGAAGGGCTTGTAGCTAGTAAATAGCAAAGCTTCAAACAGAACTCAGGCTTCCAGGCTTCTCTTTCATTTTTCAGTCATATACCCAAGTACATGTGTAAAGAATCCCATAAAGTATTGCCAGTTTGGAGCATGTGAACAACTATCAAGAGTGCTCTAAGCATGCATAATCATAGTTTTCGGGCATCTAGGGAGCACAGCAGATAGATTGGTGGCCCGTTCAAATCAGGCCTTAGACACTTACTACCTCTGTGACCCTGGGCAAGTCGCTTACCTTTGTTTGCCTCAGTCTCCTCTTCTGTAAAATGGGAATAACAGTAGCACCTACTTCCCAGGACTGTTGTAAGGATCAAATGAGGTAACATCTACAAGGCATTTTTTAAACTTTACAGAGTGATAGTTATCATTACTTAAAGGCAGGAGCCAAACTTGGATTTTAGACATTCTATCAAGCCCTAGGCCTCCTGGTACCTATGTAAAGATTACCTTAGTGCCTTGTCCCTGAATAAATAGATCTTAGGAGAAAATGGACAGAGAACATCCATTTGATAATTTGCCACTCCTCGGTAACAGGGACATAAAGTCGTTTCATGGGAAAGGACAATAGAGATCATTTAGTCTATGTCAGCAACTTTTAAATTTGAAAAAGAAAACCCTGAAAAAAATAGTTTTATTTGCTTCTGGCCCCTTTAGCTTGGACACCTCCCCCAGCCCCAAACTTCCCTACACACTTTGATAATGAAAGAATATTCAATTATTTTATCTATGTAAAATTTGTATATGAACTGTGATGTAGAATCACCCACTGTCCCACCACATTTTTTTCCTGCAAAACCAATATTCCACATTACAAATACATCCGTGTGGTATGGTGAATAGAGGGCTGAACTTGGATTCAGGAAGACTTGAGTTCAAATTCAGCCTTGGACACTTAGTCTCTCTGTGATGTGGGCAAGTCATTTAACCTCTGTTTGCCTCAGTTTCTACCTTTGTGAAGTTGAGGATAATTGCTCCTACTTTCTAGGGTTGTTTGTATGGATAAAATGTGATAATATTTGTGAAGTGCTTTGCAAATATTTAAATACTCCAGCATACAAATAGCAGTTACTATGATTATGATTATATTAATATTGTTAAGTAGAATCTCTTTTCCGATTTCTGATTTTACAATACTCCTGGCTCTGAATGTTGAGCTAAATCTGAGAATTTGATAAGAAGATAATTTGATATGAAAGAAAACCTCAACCTGTTGATCCTTTACAGGAACCATTTGAATGGCTTCACTCTCACTAATTCAATGAGCAACATACAGCTAGGAAAGACTGGCCATCTGTGACTGGCCAGGAAACTGGCCCCTTTTCTATTAGTGTGTTTAAAAGGTTGAAAAGCAAGGGTCTTAACCTCTTGGTATGTGTCACAGACCCCTTTGGAAGTCTGATGAAGCCTATAAGCCCATCTTGGAACAATGTTTTTAAGTTAATAAAATACAATACATACAAAGGAAACCAATTATAATGAAATATAGATAGCAGATCTACATTTTAAAAATAGAACCCTTGCCTTAGAGAAACTTGTACTTTTCTTTGGCTTAGGGAAGCTTCTTAAATATCAGGGGCTAGTATAAATTTAATTTTTCTCACTGGTGAATTTTATATCATTTCGGGTCTTTCTCCTAGTGGCTAATGGTTTAGCTCTTCAAACCATTATCTATTACTGCAAAAAAAGGAATTCTAAAGTACTTCAAGCATCCTTGTCTAGAAGAGGCATTGAAACATAAAAAAAAATTATGAGTCTAACTGCAATTAAAATGATTAAGTAATTTATCTTCACAGATGTTGATAGCCTTTAGTGATCTGTGATAGAATATCTAGTGTCCTGACTAGTGAATTAAACAAGAATCAGTCGAAATCTGATTACTTTCTTTATTCCCCTACTATATTGAAAAACTCCATGAGGACAAGGAATATAATTTAATCTAAACTTTGTATCTCTTCCAGTGCTGAATATAGTTTAATGTACATAGTAGGGACTTAATGATTTTTGAAAAAGGAATGAATGAATAGGTAGGTCTTCAGATAAAGGTATAGGAATGAGCTTTTGTCAGAGAGAGAGAGTAAATTTAAGTTAAGATTTAGCTGGCACAACATGTATTTATTAGGTGTATTATAAATATAATCAAGAGAGCTTTGAATCAATAATAGACCACCTTATCCAATGCTGGCAGAGTCTGCTGATTTGACTTTTGTCACATTTCTTTTCTGACACTGCCACATTGGTACAGAGCCTCTTTACCTTATGCCTAGACTGTTGCAGTACCCTGTTGGTTAGTCTCCCTGTCACAAATCTCTTTCCAGTCTAATCCATCCTCCATTCAACTGTTAAATTGACCTTCCTAAAATACAGGTCTGGTCACATCAACCCTTCTCCCATACCCACTCAGTAAACTCTCATGGCTGCCCATCACCTCTATGATGCAAAGTCCTTCACAATCTGTCTTCTCTTTTCCTTTTCCCCTCCATTTCATAACCTTGCTAGTGTTTTTACATCTCTTCATATACTCTGTAAGCCAGTGACACTGACCTCCTTACTATTCTTTGTATCCCCACAAATTAGCACAGGGCCTCGCACATATTAAGCACTTAATAAATGCACATTGACTGACTGACTAACTGCTAGGTAAAAGCAGTTAGCATCTCTGATTTTTAAACTGTTGTAAAAAAGGAGTAAAGTATTAAAAAATAGGGAACTTAGAATATCAAGATGTAACATTTAAAATAATGCCAAACAAATATTAGTCAGATAAGAGGAAGGTTATGCTTTAGGCTTTAAACTTTTCTGACATGTTGAATTCATGCGTGTATTTGAATGATTTTTTATGTATCATATTTATAAATCAGTGAACAGGTATTTAAGAGTCTACTTTGTATCAGGCACTGTAATAGGCCCTGAGGATACAAAGTAAAAAATGAAAACATCCCTTTCCTCAAGGACATTTATATTCTATTAGATTAGATAATGCATATATAGATGCTAGCATTTGGGGAAAGGGGGAAGGACTAGGCCTGTGCTTTCAGTGTATAGGGATCTTACTTATAGGGAAACTGGCTAAGTGATACTCAGAAAGTAGTCTTTATTGAGTCTGTCAGTTTGCAAGTAGACCTTTAGTGGATTCTCCCAGGGATGTCTGGTTGGCCTGGCACCATTTTCACATTTTTGCCAATGACTTGTATGAAAGCATAGATGGCATACTTATCATATTTGAAGATGATACAAAGCTGGGAGGGAACCATTATGCTGGATAATAGTCAGGATTGAAACAACTCTCAACAAAGTGGCTAGAATTCTAGCCATTAGAAAAGTTAGACCACTAAATATGACAAACTTTAGTAGAGATAAATGCAGTTCTACGTTTGAATTTTTAAAAAATTGACTCCCCAAGTACAATATGGAGGAGGCATGGCTGAAGCTGGTTTATCTGAAAAAGTTTTGGGAGTAGATTGCAAGTTTATTAGTAAGTAGATTGCAGTGTAATTTGTCACAAAACAAAACATAATAATTCTGTATTTTAAAAAGCAGAGTGTTCATAGTGAAGCAGGAGATAGTCTCAAGTTCCTCTGCTAAAGGGAGACCATATTTGGGATTTTAGGAAGGACATCCTACTCCAAGATTTTGCCATAATCAGCTTTCTTGCCGTTCTTTTTACTGGACACTCCATCTCCTGTCTCTACTTTTGTGATAGCTTCAGGCCTAGAATGCTCTCCCTTCTCACCTCTGTCTCTTAGAATCGCTGGCCTATTTCAGGAGTCTGCTCAAACCACCCTCCTGAAGTAGGCCTTTCCAGGTAGCCTCAGCTACTACTGCCTTCCCTCTAAGATTAATTTACACTTAGTCTTTCTTTTGTATGTATGTATTGATGTGCATGTTTTCTCCTGTCATTGAAGGTAAGTTCCTAGAGCACAGGGACTGTTTTTGCTTTTTCTGTATATTCTCAGGGCATCCATAGCACAGTACCTGATATATAATAAGTATTTAATGAATGCCTGCTGATTGATTAAACTCAAGAGCATTCAGTGTTGGGTAACTAGTATGGAAAAAAGTCTTAAGATCATGTCATTTCAGGACTGGTTGAAATACCTGGGGATATTTAGCTGGGGGATTTAGAAGGGGGACATGATAACAGCCATTCAGTACTCAAACAACTGTCATATGGAATAGGCATTAGATTTGTTCTGCTTGGTCCCATAGATTTCAACCTAACCATTGATGGGTAGAAGGTGCAGAGATGCAGATATATCCCTGGATAACAACTAAGGTCTTCAGAATGGATTTTCTCAGGAGACAGCAAAATCTTGGTCAGGTTCATAGATTTTGAACAGATGGGACCTCAGCGCTCATCTAGTCAACCCTTTTATTGTACAAATGAGGAAACTTAGGCCCACAGATATTGGGTGATTTGCCAAGTAATGGAAGAGGCAGGATTTGAACTCAGGCTCTAATTAATAGAAATAAGGAAGGTAAACTGCCAATGTAACTACTATGGTGCAGTGAAAAGGATGCTGGCCCCGAAGTCAGAGTCCAGGACTTGATTTGAATCATGGCTTTTCTGCTTTGTGACCGTAAGAAGGAAGAGGGAGGGAATAAACATTTCCATAGCACATACTATGTGCCAAGCGCTTTACAGGTATTACCTCATTTGATCCTTACAACAGCCCTGGGAGGTAGGTGCTATCATGACTCTCATTACATAGAAGCGGAAATGGAAGCAAACAGGTGAAGTGACTTACCCATAGTTATAAAGTGTCTAAGGCTGGTTTTAAACTCAGGTTTTCTTAACTCTAGATCCAGAGCTCTATCCACTGTGGCTCCACCTAGCTATAGAAACCATGGGTAAGTGCCTTCACCTGTCTGGGCTTCAGGTTCTTTCCTTATAAATGAGAAGGCTAGATGATATCTACAGACCATTCCAACTTTAGATCCACAATCCATTTGATCCTATAATGTTCAGGTTTACAGGATACTGGAAGAAATGTGGTATAGGAGAAAGACCGTCAGATATTTTTAAAGAATACTTAGGTTTTGGATTCATGCTCTGCTACTCCCTCTGCGACTCTGGACCCTTCCTTTACCTCTCTGGGCCTAAATTTCCTTATTTGTAAAAACAAAAAAGTTAGATTTAGGGCCCCTCATTTCTAAATCCTCACTTGGTACCAGTGCCATATATTTGCTGGGAACACACTTTGTGCTCTTTTGTAGATGCAGTGAGAGCCAAGAGGCTTTCATCATCTGTATGGTTGAATGCCAAATACTGTCCCAGAAAGGCACAGCTGGATCTGGGGAATGCCCCTCAGAATCAGCCAGGGTGGGAATACAGCAGCAGAAGACCTAAGGTCTGACTTTACTGCTTTTACAGATGCGACCCAAGGTCACACTGCCTTTTTCTCATCAGCAAAATAGAGAAGATACTGGTGCTGCCTTTTTTTTACAAGGTTGTTACTTAGTCTGCAAACCTAAAAAGCAGCACAGAACTACACATTTATTTTGTTATCGATAATAAAGGTTGGTTGATATTACTTCCCTACACACAAAGGTATTTTTTTTAAACTTAATGACTAATCTCCGATTCTTAATAGATAATAGGGATGGAACCAGCTGAACCATATCCGTTCAGAGGGATCTTTTTTGGCTCCTGCTTCCACAATACAGGTACAGAGGGCACTGGGATTATACGTTAAATTTGAAAATGAGGGCCTTAGGATACATACATTAGCATTTGGAAGGGCCCATTTGCCCGGCTCCTCCAGGACGGGGAGAAACGTGCGGACCATGCCCGGGGAGCGGAAGGGAGACACATGGTCCGGTAAATACCCTCATCCGCTCGAGCAGTGGCTGCAGAGACGCGTACGTAGCAGTGGCCGCCCCCGGCCGAGGTCTAGCGGGGTGGCAGCCCCGGGCGGGCTGGCGGGGGTCCGAGGCCAGGTCGTGACGTGGCGGCGGGGCCGCGTCCGGGGCGGGAGGCGTCGGGGTAGGAGCTGAGGGGCCGAGCGGGGCCCTGACGTGGCGGCTGGGCCGGGGGAAGGGGCGGGGCGGGGCGCTGCTGCACCGTGCCGAGCTTCGGCCAGAGGGCGCCACAGCCCGGGCCTTCCCAGGACCCGAGACCTCCCAGTATGTGGTGCTAGGCGGTCGGGAGTAACCGCGCTGGGGATTGGGCTGCCGGAGCCGCGGGGCCTTGATGGAGCTGGGGCAACCCCGCCCCCCTCATCGCCCTTCCCCATCCCTCCCCAGAGTTTGGGTCGGGCGTGGAGGGGAAGGATGATTGGGATTAGGCGCCTCTTCTTTTGCAGTTCTAAGTCTCCTCCGCTGCAGAAGCAGCAAGAGCCGCGGCTGCAGCCCCGCCCACTCGGGCCAATCAGCGGCTTGGGCACAAATATGCAAATAAGGCGCCTGTGCTGTCGGTGTGCCGCTCGTTGGGGCTGGTGGGGTCGCGCTTGGGGATTGAACTGGGCCAATCAGGCGGGTGCGTGGCGGCGCGGGGGAGGCGGTGCCCATTCCCTCCTCCCTCCTCGACCCCGCTCTGACAGGGGGGCCTGGCCGCGCCGCCGGTAAGTGCTGCCGCCGCCGCCGCCTCTGCCGCCAACCTCTGCCAACCGCTGCGGGAGGGGAGAGCCAGGGCCCCCGCTCAACTGGTGGGGAGAGGCTGGAGGGCGGGGGGCGCTCGGGCGGGGGCGGGTGTCTGTCAGGCGGGTGGTCTCGGGGCCCCCTCCGGGCCAGCCGGTCGTGTCAGTTTCCGTCGAGGTGGGGGGCCGGCGCCGCCGGCGGCGGGGGGCGGCTCCGTCATGGCGAACCGAGCGGCGGTGAGGACGTGCCGGTGCCGCTGCTGCCGCCGCCGCCGCTCGGCCGGGGTCGGGGCCGGGGCCAGGCCGCGCTCCCGCGGAGGAGGTCCCCGGCTGAGGGGGTGTGGAAGGGGCGAGGTCGGAGGCTGGCGGCGTGGGGTCCCTGACACGTGTGGCCCAGGGCGCTGGAGTCTCCTGGGGCTGTCATGGCTGCGGGCTCCCTCCCCGTCCTCTGCCCCGGGACAGACCCGGACGCCGCCGCAGCCGCCGCCGTGCCTGTTGCACGGGTGTGTGAGAGTGAGAGAATGAGTGTGTGGTGTGGGGAGGCGGTGTCTGCCCCTGGCGCTGCGTGGGGATGGAGGGAGGGGGCCTTGGCATGCGGTTGCTTGGCCTCTAGCCGTGTTCCCAACATCCTTCGAGGGAGAAAGAAGCCCCTGGGTCTTAGGCCCCGGGCTCCTCTCTTACGCTCCCCGTTTTCTCCTTCACGCCCCCACCCCACCCCGGGCTCCTTCAGCTACCAGCCCCCCTTCATCTTTGATCTCTCTCTCCTTGCTACTCCCTCTCGCCCCGCTCCTCCCTTCCCCTGTCCGCCAGCCGTGACTCATTGACCGGGTGTCCCGGGAGCACATCGTGCCCTAGGGCACCGGGCCTCCAGTGCTTTCCCAGGCCCTGGCTCTGGGGTTTCAGCCGAGCTGCTCCTCGGTGATACTTCACCCGCCCCCTTCTCCGGGTGGCAGCCCTCCCTGGGCCTATATTCATGCCAACAGCATGGCCAGGTTTCCTCTCACCTCCTGCCCTGTGCGTGCTTGGTTGCAGCTGCTTGGCATTAGAGTAAAGGATGTAATGGGTGATTCCATGGCACCTCCTGAACTAAGTACCGTGTCCAAAGTCTGGTATCTTACTAACCAGTGGGCCCTTTCCTCAGCTGCAGGTCAGCCTTGGTTGTTTTTGTTTTTGATTTGTTTTTGTTTTACTTTCTTTTTTAAATAAAACTTCATCATGAAACCATGTAGAGGAGAATAAAAGTTATTTGAGACATGCTGTTAACACATTACACACATTTGCTTTCATAAAGGCCTTGGATATGACACCTTCCCATTACCCAGGAGATGTGAGCCCACCTTCAACTTGTGCCCCTTTGAACATTAAATCTTAGTTTTGTTAATAAAATTGCAGATTATCAGAATTTAGTTTGTCAGTCTCTAAATAGTGCTACAATCACATTTTTTACCGTTTAATCATAATTTAAGTCCTCCATGTTTTGATTAGCCTTTTATATATCATATTGAAGCAATATGATAAGGTGATCTTGTCCTGTATTGCTTTATAGTTGTCCCCTACTTAAAGAAGATCTGGTATAGGAAAACATAGGATTATTGCTCTACACCTGTAAAAGACCTCAGAAAACATCTGGTCCCATTCCCTCAGCTTACAGATAAGAAAACTGAAAACCTAGGGCATTTAAATGATTTGTCCAAGGGCAGGATGGTAGACTGCCTTAAAGGTAGGATTTGAACCCAGGTCCTCTAATTTCACAGGCTACTAATACTCTTTCCAGCCCACCATACTTACAAAACAGATTACATTACAAAGAGATTTGGGGTAACATAAGTTTAAATAATGAGTTTACCTTTTATGTCAAGTTTATAGAAATTGAGTATGTATACACAAAACCCTGGGCATAGTGCTGCCTAGCAGTAGGTGTTTACTAAATATTTGTTGACTGAATATGAAAAGTGCATTGTTCTAGTAGTACTAGGATTTCACCACACCAGCTGGGGGACCTTTGGCAAATCACTTTGCCCTTTGAGGGTTCAGGATCCACTATAAAATAAGGTAATTTGACTAGATAATCTCTAAGTTCCCTTCCATCTCTCCAACTTCTGTGATTCAAACACACCTGTTGCTAAAAAAGCAAGACACAGCACTACCAATAGATTTCTTCTGTTACTATTTTAAAGTAATTATGCATTAAACAGACTGTACAATAAGTTATTAACAAATTTCTGCCTTTGGGGCATATACTCTCAATTACAGATTTCATAAAGCTGGCATAAAATGTACTAGAAGAAAAATTATTTACTCTGACCATCAGATTTCTAATCTGTCCCTTCATGGATAGTATGAGTTTCTAGCAGCAACTCATGAGTTAAGGATTGATAAAAAGGATGAGATAAGATAAAAGATAAATAGCTTGAAAGAAAACATGCTGATGGGTTGATTCAGGGAAATGAAAATAAAAATGAGGCAGGGAGGCATAGTACAGTGAAAAAGAACTAAACTGTCGAAAGACCTGGGTCATAGTCCCAAGTCTGTCACCTAATTGTGTCAGCTTCAATTCAATAAAAAAGCATTTAATGGATTTTAAAGCAAGTTACTTAGGGACTTCAGTTTCTTCATTTGTAACACAGAAGTTGGGAAGGGTAGTTTGAACTACGGAGCATTTCTTAAAGCCTTCTACAGCAGTAAAATTGTGTGATTCTAAGCACCTGTAAAAATGGAAGAGTATTCAGAATTGGGGGGGTGAATTTTATAAGGAAGGACGAAGTAAAGGTTTTAAATAGATAATATAGATGTGGAGAATAAAGGACTTTAAATAACAATCTTAGTGGACAGATGAAAAAGCACAGTTAATCAGGGAATCTTGTCAGGGCAAAATAATTCATTGACTAAGGTTTTAGTGTAGTTATGTGAAATAGAAACAGACATTAGAAATGTTAAGGTGAAGAGGAATCTGCATATGAAATTTGAGAGGTGGGGAAAGAATGGAGAATATTGGTACTATAATCAGTAGAAGAAAACTTACTGGGCAGGTTGAGACATTTTGGTCTTTTAAAAATAAATTTTAATTGGTACCTTGTTTTTACATCACATTTGTTAACATAATTCTTTCCCCATTTGACTTCCCATTTTGGTCTTTTTATGCACTCACCATTAAATATTAAATAAAAAGATCAATAAGGGAATGATAAATCTGGAAATCATCAATGTAATTGTGATAAATTAGAGAAGGAAACTACAGAGATATTGGAGATGATTAAGGAAAAAATAATTAAAATCAAGGGAAACAGCAAATAATAAATTCTATCAGAGATAGTGAGTAAACTTGGAAGAATTAACCAGATAATTAATTGTTGTGGTGAGATCCATTCAATTGCAGAAAAAATATCCAAGAGTATATTCAAGGGTAAAAAGTTGAATTGGTATTTAGTTTTCAATTCAACAAACATTTGTTTTAGAATCAAGTTGCCTTAAGTGAGAGCTTAAGATCTTTAAGATTTGGGTCTCCAACTTGAAAGACTAAATAAAAGAAGCATATAAAACTAATGAAAATAGTGATCACATTTTTAAATTGACAGTTTTCTAAACTTAAAAATTTCACATAGCTGCCACTGTGGCATTGGTATACCATGTGGAGGATTTCATTGATGGTACAATGATTTAACTATATTGCTTTAATTCATAAATATGGGATGCTACATTCCATACAGTTTTATAAAATTGTAACTGTTCTAGCTTTCTGTTACTGGATATCTCAGTTTCTACCTTTGAGTAAATAGAGTGGTTAGAAAATCCAGCCAGGGGATGAACTGAGCCTCTGGAGAATAGAAAGCCCAATGGACCCGTAGTTGTTTTCTGGTTCTTTTCTGTCACATCTCCCCATCTTCCTGAATCTCCAGATAGCACTATCTTAAGGTGACCCTTATTACCTGACCTTAGCAAAGATTCAGAGTGGTATTTATGCAGAAGGAGTAGATGGGGCTTAGTAGATGTGTAACTCATGCACCATAGTATTATAGGTACCCAGCTTAGATGTGTTGTGTTTCTTTTTAAGACTGTTATTTCTGTTTAAATAAGTGTCACTGTGTTTTAAAAGGACAGCAAAGCCTTCAAGCTTTCTTAATATCTCTTAATAGAAAAATAGTTAACAATATTTTACTGTTGGAAAAAAACTTTTTCTTTTGGCATTTACTAAGTGCATTTCTCTCTTTGAAAGTGTGTTGATAAATGTGTTTTCACTTTACATATAAAATTAGACATTCCTCCCCCCCAAAAATACGCCCTTAATAATGTCATGTACAGTTACAGGCTTTTAAAAAACTACTGGTCTCAATTATGTCTTTATCTGTTCAGTCATTGGCATGTGTAGCCTGTTTGGATGTATCACTTTTAATAAGAGCCCTAAAGCTAACTAGTAGAAATTGCTTAGGCCACTCACTTAGTGATATATATGAAATAACTATAAGAAACAGTGGAGTTTCCTGTAATATAACTAATTATCACTGGGTGAATGAATTTGTAAGGTGTTTTTTCAAGGTGAGAGGGGGTTGATGTTTGTTTTTTTTTAAGCTGGATGAGGTTTATGTTTGAAAACTCTTGAAATCAGTCATTTAAAGCATAATTGTTTCACCCAAAGGGACAGGATTAATGAGTTGCAATAGTTGTTTCTGTTTGATTAGCATAAACTATATTAAACTTTGTTTATAATAGATTATTGGAGGTTAACTACTCGCATCTTTTTTAACTAAAGTATAATTTTAATATTTTTGTCACATTGAGTTTGGTTTATTTTGGAATTTGTATACATTTTGACAGATAAGTAAATGTGATATAGTTTTATTCCCTTTAACTTTGTAAACTTCATTATCTTTTAGAAACTGTCATGTATGCATATGCGTATGTGTAAACATGTGTAAACATACGTGTATGTATTTGTCTTTTGGGTTGAAATGCATTGTTTATACAGAGTGGGTCTTTGGGTAGTCCTACCTCTGACAAATAATAGCTGTGAGACCCTGGGCAAGCCAATTTATCTGTCACTTTCCAATGCAACTTTCTAAAACTACTAGTTTTAGAACATTTGCTGATCAGTATTGGTGGTGGAAGTTATCATATCAGGATTTTCCTGTGCCAGTGGAATCACAAACCTGAACCAAGGATTTGATTGAAATAATTCTAGCTTATTATTTATGACAGTGGGGAGAGGGGGAAGGGAAGAATGGATGCAACAATCCCATCACTGTAGTTTTAATGTTATTTTGGTAATAATAACAATTATAGCTGACATTTACTTAGAACTTTGAGGTTTATAAAGCATTTTATATACATTATTTCGTTTGAGATGCACAACAGTTCTATTACCCAACTTTGTGTATACTGGACAGATACTGCAAATTGATGTTGCAAATCATCTTAGGAGATTTTACATTCAGGATCATCTAGAGGTCAGTGGAGAGGTTAATTGTGGACATGAATAGGCCACTCCACATTATGACCAAAGGATGAAGAAGCAAACTGAAGGTATCAAAGAAGTGTGTGAATGAAAAATGAAATGGATGTTAGTCACGTAATAAAAGCAATAGCCTTTGTGCTCCCCTGATATATTAGGAGAAACTGAGAAAGGTATTTTGCATGTTCAGTAGTCCTCCTGTGGCAAGTTCTTTATGGAAGGAACTGGACAAGAGTCATTCAGAATGAGAAAGCATGGATGAGTTGCAGTCTGTATCATTGATGAGGTCACAGATGTATTTAAGTTATGGCATAAGATGTATAGATAGATCACAGTCACAGAATCAGAATCACAGAAACTGATCTTATGACTGGGGAATATTTTAGAAATTATCTAGCTCAGACTCCCTTAGTTTACAAAAAAAAAGTTCCAGAAAGGTTAATAAATTTACCATACATCACACAATGGCAGAGCTAGAACTAGGACCCTAGGTCACCTCATTCCCAAACCATGGTTCTTAACATTACTTTGTGCCATTTCTTCAGAAAGATACCATGTTCCATAACAGATGTATGATCCTGTCAAATCTGTTTAACTTACTTGGGTCTTTGTGAGAGGTAGTAGAAAGTTCATGAGATCTGTATTCAAAGAACTTGCTTTTTAATATTGACTGTGTTACTAAGTTTCTTTGTGATACTGAGCAAGAAAGTTGCAGCTCTCTGTATTTCAGTTTCCTCATCTGAAAAATAAGGGTATTGGATTAAAGTGACCTTTAAGGTTCTTTACCAGCTCTAAGTCTCTTGGGGGTTCCTAAAATTCTGTGATTTAAAAGATCCTAGATTCACTTTTTTTCTTATAAATTCCCATTCTGATGCTTCATGATAGTATGGAAGTGACTGGGTTTTCAAAGGCCATTCTAATTGAGTGCCAGAGGCTACCAATCTGGTAAGGCTTTAGATAAGAGCCTGGAGATGGACCGACTGTGTGCCTGTCATATGAGGACCAGTCAAGCTTAACTCCAGATTGGAACTCTATTTCTAGGTTGAATGGAGAGTACTGATTTTTTTGACCACAACTCTGCAGGTATGAATGGGTTTTGATCTGTGTGAGTGGAGGGAGGTTTCTATACTGACCAAATTTCAGATCTTTAAAATATTAGAGTTAGATTCAATCTCAGGTGGGACTACTGGATTCCTTGGAAAACACTGTACTAGATAGTTTATAAAGGTTACAAAATGACTTCTGTCCTCAGAAATTCAGTGAACTTTTTCTTAGTCCTCATTTGATACTTGATGATAATGACTGTCCATTCCTTTTTGAAACTCACTTAACTTGGCTTGTGTAGTTTTCGTTCAGCCTCTCCTTTTGAGTTCTGTGGAATATAACTGCCCTATTTTGAAGCAAATCAAAGAGCTTAGAATGATAGAATTTGAAGAATTTAACTATCTTGGTCCTATAATTGGGATTTTCTTTCACTAGAGAACAAGAATCACAGAAGATGACAAGGCATGGAGAGAGGTGATCTCCATCATTAGAGAAGATATCCATCAAATATAGTAATGGAACTTTTAGAGTCTCAAAATATGAGATTCTCTAGTTCAACCCTCTCATTTTTCAGATAGGGGAAACAGAGGCAATGAGTGGCTAAATGCCTTGTATAATGTCATTCAGGTAATTGAAAACCTTTATCTAAATGTGTCAGTTAGTGTATAGGGATTTTTTTTTTTTGGTTGAAATCAGTAGCTGAAGCATTTTCAGTAGTATGGCAGTGGCATTTTTATTCATTCAAGAAGTTTTCAAATTCTACTTCAAAGCCTTTTAGTGAGGGGTGGGGCTCTAGATTTTAGGTCTTCATTGAAGTTTAAATGGTGGCAAATTATTTGAAAACTTTGTAATTATGCCTCATTTTGATATTCTCCAGAAGTACAAAAAATATTCGTGATGGGTTGCTCTTCACTCAACTGAACTCTCACGGTGGGTTCCTTCCTATTTACCTGGAGTGTAGTTGAAAGGAACAGCTGCAAATAGAAACCATTTTTAATTCATAATTGAATATTCATATTGTGTTAGATTAATTGCAGCAGAATAGAAAAATTTTTAAATTAGTCATAATACCATCTTACTTTTTAGGTGGTTTAGTTTGGGAAGCGTGTATAATATTTCCCCTCATAGTTGTTGTAGGGTTCTTGAAGGAGATAGAATTGAAGGAATGTGGGATATAAGATCAAAGAATTTTAGAGCTGGAAGAAATCTTAGAGATCATCTAGGTCAACTTTGTTTTTCTTTCTTTCTCTAGCACCTAGCATGTCTTTCACATAGATGCTTAATAAATTCTGTTAATTTTAATTGGATTATATTTAAGAAACTGATTGGTGATTTGCTACTCAAGGTCACATAGTATGTGATAGGTCTGTGTCCTAGTCTAGTGTTCTTTTCATGTTATACTGCTAAGCTGCGTAGGATACTATAAAAGAATATAAAGAGAAAAGTATGAAAAGGACACATAATAAGGATCTGTATTATTTCTGAGTTGAATTGAGTGGATCACAAATGACCATTTACCCTGGTGCTTACATAGTGGTAACATAGCAGTGATCCAGGCTTCTATTTTCTAAGTACTGTATAGGTTAGAGCCTTTTAGAGACTACAAGAGTATGAGGCAGTTTTACTAACGTGTTGGTAATTTTCTTGCTACTATTTAGAATTGGCTTTATAACACAGAGTATTAAGGCAGAAAGAAATAATTGAGATTAATTTTCATTCAGAAAACACTTAAGTGTACTTCATAGCAGCCTAGGTATAAGATTACAAATAAATTGATAAGGGTCTTGGTTATAGGATCACATCCTCATTGAACACAGTGAATTGCATATGTAAGTATTTGGATGAATGTAAACCCATTGGGTCTTTGTGAAGGGGTAGTACTTACCCATCTTCAATGGGGAGTAAGCCAAGAAGTACACAAGAAATGAACAAATGAATTGCAAAGAGAGGCTAGGAAAAACTGGAATTAGTGTGAAACTGTAATTGATCTAGTCTATACTGTTCATTTTCCTCTGTACCCAGAGACTTGAGGGTAAGAGTAAAAAGAAGAGACAGTAATCTGGTCGTCAAGCTAGGGTTGTGAGTTTACATGATTGTCCAAATAAAAGGCTCAGGGGACAAGGAGTTTATAGTAGTAAAGGTGGTGAGAAAGCCAGAAGGAGAATATGATTTGTGTGAAGTGGATGGGAGTGACTGTAGATCTGAGAGAAAAAGAACAGTACATGAAAGAGTGAGAAAGATGAGAGATAGGAAGGCTGTAGTCAGAGTGAGATTGAAATCCGGATCTTGGAAGAAAAGCAGTGCTTTTTGATAATGAGGTGTGAAGTTTGCCTGGTGAAGTGGAGTCAGGGAGGGCAAGGAACAGTTAGGTTGCAACAGAGTTATGATGAAGTTTGAAAATATTGTTCCTCCCCTTCCAAGTTTATAAACCGAGCTACCTATATATTACTCTTCCCATGAAACTTTGGGCTGTCTTTCGTAACATCTTCATTGTAGCTTGCAATTTTGTGCCTTACGCATTTTTTAATTGCCTCACCTCTATGTTACTCTTCTTTGGAAGCTTTAAGCCTTCCCTGAAACACCTTCCCTGTAGTGTGAACTTTGACTCCTGCCTACAATGAAGGGAAGATCATCAATCAACAAAATTGAAAGTTGGAGAAAGCCTTAATTAGTTGATGTTTACACCCTCTATCTTTCCCTCTGTCTATAAATTTGTTCAAGTTTTCCTTACCCCCAGAATCCTTTTTCCAAACCCCTAATATTCCTTGAAGCTGTCTTTGGACTCTGAAATGAAAGGGCTTCGGAAATCTTAAATGTAATTTCTCTTCACTGCCTCCATACCTGCTCAGCCCTTTACTCCTTGTAATTTGCCTTGCATTTTTACCATGACAAAATTAATTTGCTTAAAAATTTCTAATGTTCTGATTGTCAAATCCAGCAGCCTTTTGCTCAGTTTCCATCTTCCAAGGCCTTTTTGAAGCATTTGAAACTTTTTCCTTGGAATTTCCTCCTTCTTTATCTGATGAGACATTGGTGCCTTGCTTGTATTCCTTCTGTTTCTTGTCAAAGCTCTGTCTCTTTATTTATTACAAATTCTTAAATGCAGGTATTCCTCATGGTTCTGTTCCTATCCCTCTCTTTTCCTTCGCCTTTCTCTGTTCTCCTTCGTGGTCACATTTATATCCATGGTTTCAACTGTTATCTCTACATAGAAGTAGCTTCTAAAATCAGAGTTTTTTTGGTATAACATCTGATAATTTCCCAAGGTGAACTTCTAATAATATTTATTTCATTACTTTAAGTTTAATGTTCAAAAGTGTTTCCTCTAATCATATGATTTTCTTTTTTAGTGGACTTTAGGTGTTTGGAAATTCTGTATTGTGATCAATATCCTAAACTTAAGTCTTAACTATTTGAATTGTTCAAGGTTAGAAGACTGGAAAATACAGACACAAATTGCAGAATTAACAGATTTAGAACTAATGAGATAAGGGTGCCATCTACTTATAAATATACTTCAGATGATTTTATACTTTAAAATATACTAAGATGAGACCCTTGATACATAATATCCATTCTGTAAGGATACTTTTAAGGGTTTGTACCCTGTACTGTACAGGTAAATACTATATGACAGCTTCCTCATTTTACAGAGGAACAAAGGTATAGAAACCTTGAAGTGCCTTGCCCAAGGTGAAGTGGATAGTAGGTAGTAAAGCTGGTGTCTAACCTCTCAGATACTGACTCAAAATTTACTTAAGTTTCATTAAGCCATATGTTTGTATTTGACTTCGGGATGTATTTTATTGTTATATTTGAATGTGAGTATATCTAATGAGAGTGGTATCAAATTTAAAGCTAGAAAGGACCTCAGATTATCTAGTCAGTCTCCTTATTTTACAGATGAGGAATCTGAGACTTAAAGAGATTGTGACTTCTCTTAAAATAATATATAGCTATGCTAAAGATTTACTCAGGAGGTTTCCATATTAATATTTCTTCCTGCATCTTGCTTGAAGCATTGATAACTATTTCTCAGCTTTATTCCAGCATCAGTTGAAGTTGAGCTACCCTTTCTTAATAATTCTCTGGAGTTGAGATGAGATTAATGGAGTATTAAAGAATTTCCTTACTGAGATGCAAAGTAATAATTAATTTAATATGAATGTCAGCAAAGCAAGTAAAAGGGGTAAGTTGTCAACAGTGGAAAGTGTTAATAAGGAATCTACAGAATTATTGTAATTTTAGACATAATATGCTATAGACCAAAGATCAGCAAAACCATCAAATCAGGCCCCCTGCTTGTTTTTGTAGAGACTGAATAGTTGTTTTGTAAAATGTAAAAACTAGTCTTAGCTGGCAAAACAGGAGGAATGGGATTCAGGGCATAGTTTGCTTAATTGTCAATAACCAAATTGTCAAAGCAATATTTTGCCTAAATAATGTCATTTATGGATAATCTACTGATCTGCATTGGTAGAAGGAGTTTTCTTATCAGGAGTTTCCTGTATCAGTAAAATTGTAGTTCTGTTCCAAAAGTATACTTTTGGGGGTTAGGCTCTAAAATGCGTCATAAAATGATTAAGAGTATCATACCAACTCTTAACATAAGACTTCAGAAGAAATTCCACAGAGTACTTTTGTGGTTTTGTTTGTTTTTGAGGATATTCTAAATCTTAACATCTGTAAAAAGTAGAGGAAGAGGATAGAGTTAAATATCATGAAAACAAAGACAATCAGAAGTAAGTTACTATTATTAGTAATAAGATAATGATACCATCTACCTATAAATATAATTCAGATGATTTTATACTTTAAAATATACCAAGATAAGACCCTTCATGCATAATATTCATTTTCTAAGGATAGTTTTAAGTGTTTGTATTCTGTACTGTACTACTACATGACAAGCTGTAGTAGGTAGAAGACATGATGTGTGACCTTGAGAAGACCAGTACATTTTGAATAATCCATGAAATTGACTTGATAAAAACAGTAGAATTTGTTAATAAAGCTGTTTGATTAAACAGAAATATGTCTCCCTTCCCTTACTTTCCCTCCCCCTCGCTCCTCAGTATGTAGACAAGCTAAGAGCGGCGGTATTTGGTAGGTGACCTTCAATCTCTTTCAGAGTGAAACTATTTACCATCTTGGCTGTTGTGATGCTTATACATTTTGAACACTAATGGAAAGTCTTGACAAGTTATATTTCTGTTATCAACTGACATTAATTCAGAATGATGTATTCTTGGTTAACCAGAAATTTTTTTTTCCATTGGTAAATTATAATTTTGGTTAATATTCATATTATTATAATTCTTGAAAGCCAGATTAAACTGAGAAACAGAAATGGAATGATGATGATGGCACTTCTAATTTGACTTAACACAGCACTTTTCTTCAATAGAATTTAATAAAGATTTTAAACTTAGAAGAGCTGATACCACTTAAGACATAGTTATTCAGCTTTTATCATTATACAGGAGATTTTGCTTGTGTGCCTTGCTCTGAATAGAATTTTGAGACCTTGATCAATGCTTTTTTATTTTGCAAAGAGAAAACTGTTACAAAGAAGTTAAGAGACTAATCCACTATCATTTGGCTAGCTTGTGGCAGAGCCAGGACTAGAACCTACATTATCTGATAGGGAGAAAATGACATTTATTTGTTTAGTATAGTTAGCAATGAAAATGGTCCTTTTGAACGTTGTGAGGAAAGATTTTTATATTGTCCTTTAACATTTAAAAATAAACTATTAAGTAAAAGTTCTTTGAAAAAGCTCTGGGACAGAATTTGGGACTTGCAACCAAAAATATCTGCTTTCTACAGACTATCCAATCTAAGTTTGGGGTTTCCAAGTCCTTCCTTCCTTCCTTCCTTCCTTATTTCTTTACTTCCTGTCTTTCTTGTAGTGAAAGCAATCCATACTTCCAGTTTCAGGATAGAATTGAGTGAAAAGTGTGGGACATTTAGAAAACAGAATGGAGTTCATTCCAGAGTAGCCAAATGAATTTTAACTTACTAATAGAAAATACATTGAAACCAGTCAGTCAGTTTTTATTAGGTACTTACTGTGTGCTGTGCACTGTGCTAGGTGCTGCGGATGCAAGTATAAAGGATGAAAATCTCTTAAGTTCAAGGTGTTTACGTTCCAATCTCAAATGCAGATCTGTACCAAATATATATGTTAGTTTTAACAAGCAGGATTTAAAATACTAGATAGTAAACTAATATTCTAGGTCATAGAACTCATGACATAAAAATAAGAATATAGATTTGAATGAGAACTTATAAGTAAACAATATCCCTCCAGTTATATTACAGGAGGGAGTATAGGTAGGGAAACTTGATATCATTTCAGTTGCTACATGGTGTGAGAAGATTCTTATAATGATGGCTAGTGTGCATCTGTATTTTAGGAGGTTAGATAACAAATTGAAGGCAGAAAGGTACAGTTGGGAATGTATAAGGGCTCTGGGATAAGGAATAGAGTAGAGACTCTTACTCAACTCATGTTGCATGCAAGACTTTATTAAAAGGTGATAGTAAATAATTGAAGTATTTAAATCTAATTCTTTGATCACTCTGTAACCTTGAAAAGGTCCACTCTAGGAAGTGGAGACTTTATCAGGAGAAGGAATATTTCTCTTATCACTTACATCATAGACTGCACAGCAAATTAATAATCCCAAATTTCTGTTAAATCTAAATATACAATAATTAATTTCAAACGTGAGTTTTATTGTTGCCCTGTTTTTGTACCATAATCATTTTCTCTTAGCCAGTGCCTCCTATAAACCCTATTCTGTAACAAAAAAGACATTTAAAGCCAGTGGATATAGCTGTGGTTCTGATTCTATATATTGCATTCTTCATCTTGAGAACTAATCTGCTTTACTAAGAGCAGGTAGTTTCCTTACCAGCATTCCAGGAGTGAGTTTGTTCATTATAATTCATTAGATTATCATTTACATTACTGTAGCCAGTGAATATATTGTTCTCTTGGTTCTACTTTGTTTATTCTGCATCACTTTATGTTTCTCTGAATTCTTCACGTTAGTCAATTCTTAAATGGATGTGTTCTCATCAATGTGGGTATTCCTTCCTGTGTTAGCCGTCTCATTCTATTTATGCCTGTCCATCCTGTGCAACTAGTGTCTGGTACATAGTAGGTACTTAAATGTTTATTGATTAAAAGTTCACAACTCAAACCACCAAAGGATGCCTTTAATGTGGATATTGATTATTTTTACAAAAATTTTATTTGAATTTGGCATATGGAGATACTGTAAGAGGCTTAAGTAGAGAAGAAAGGGTTTGAAATAGCTGTTGTGGAGATTGGGATAGCAAATCAGTTAGTGAGGATATAAAGTTATTGTCCTGTTGCAGTAGAGGTCCAGTTGAGATTAAATAAACATTTTAATGGACCCAGTCAGTATGACTTGGTCATTTCTTACAGCTCAGTTGTGCACCCTCTGAATGGGAATAAGGAGGCAAATGGGGGCAGTAATTAACGAGTGTGGTTGGTGAATGTTATTAGGAATTTGAGAGTAAATAATAAAGCTGAGTTGGTTTACCAGGAGCTTAAATAGAGAAGGGAGGAGAGTATAGCCAGCGCAGAAAAGATAGATTGAGAAATAACTGAGATGTTGAGGCAATGGAGGCCATAGTGAGGATAAAAAGCAGTGTTAAGGATCACAAGGCATAGGGGAAAAATTAAATGATAAAAGATTATAATCAGATAAAGGAATTTCAGAATTTGTTTAATGTAAAAGTCAATCTCATGTGTCTGATGGCAAGATCAAAGAAAGGTATTAGGGCAGAGCTAGAAATGGACTGAATGGCAGAAGGTGCGGCTGTGTTCTAATCTACAGCTCTTCCACATGGATCTAGAAAATATATCAGACCAAGTCCTAATTTGGAAACTCAAGAAACAGTCGCAGGAAGTCATTTCTTCAACCCAGGTCATCAAAGAGAAACAGAAAGTTCTGTGGAAACTGGGGATGAAGTTTAGACAGGAGTGGTCAGTAGTAAAGAGAGGTTATGTACCAGAGGTCTTGGATTTGACACTGAAGGGCTTAGACTTGTGCAGGATATAGGAATTGGTGCCAATCGGCAGTTCTACCACTTACTAGGCAGTTTTGAGTCACAGATCCAGGGCATACTGAAGGGAGACCTACAACTAGGGGTGGTGTTGCAGGGTAGAAGACTATTGTGAACCTTACTCTGTGTACTGAGAGGGCAAGTTCAAAAGTTAGCAGTAGCTATGTGACTTGACCTTAGGAGTGGTTGGGGTCTCAGTTCCAGCCCCTATCCAAGTCTGAAATCTGCAGGGTAATAATCAAGTCAAGAGCAAAGGCAAGTAGTCCTGTTTCCATGAGACTACAGATCTTTTTAACAGGCTTATAGTGGCTAAATTCAGCAGTAGCCTACTGGAGCTTCAACCAGGGGTAAGCCCGTAGGCATGTTGCTCAGACCAAAGCCCAGGTCAGGAACCTGCAGAGATCAGAAGAGAAGGGCAGTAGTGAGATTTACCCTGGATCACACTACTATGAGAGCTCTGAAAGTTTTCAGGTCTCCAGCATGAGATGTCCCTGAGATCTAGAAATAACATAACACTTAGTATCCCAGAAAGTAGGAGAAAGACCTAGTGAATAACTCTGCCTTGGGCATACCCTTCAGAAATGCACAGAGTCTGGCCCCAGCATAAGGTTTAAATTAAAAAATTAGGCAGGAAGAATGATCAAACAGACTAAAAGAATCCCCCTGTAAGGAGCTTTTATGGTGACAAGGATACTCAGGACATCATACCAGAAGAAGAAAATGACTGAAATATCTACAAGCAAATCCTCAAAATAAAACATAGCTTGAGTTCAATTAGAATTTCTAGAAGAGATGAAGTAAGAATTAAAGAGTTAAAAATGTTTGTATAAATGAAATGAGAGTGCTAGAAGAAAAAATGGAGGGGTATGTGTGTGCATGAAAACTATGGAAGAAAGAATTAGAAACAATTAACTGGGACAAAATGTATAAAACTTTACTCAACTAATGTACTACCGGAAAATTAGAGTGGATCAAATAGAAGATGGTGATTCCATGAGACAGCAAGAAATATCGGAACAAAGTCAAAAGACTGAAAACAATGGAAGAAAATAAAAGGTGGTCATAGCAAAAAAACAAAACAAAACAACTTACTTGGAAACTGGAGATAATTTAAGAGTGACTAGACTACATGAAAACCAGAACCAAAAAAGAGCCTAGACATCATCTTTTGAGAAGTCATGCAAGAAATCTCTTCAGATTTTTGAACTGTATGGCAGCATAAAACTCCTGAGAAAATCCCTCAAATGAAAACTCAGAATCATTGTAGCCAAAATCCAGAAAACTTCTAGGTCAAAGAAAATATTTTCCAAGTAGTTAGAGAGAAATTGAGTGCTGAGTTGCTGCACGGTTAGAATCACAAATTATTTAATAGCCACCAATACAAAGAAACAGAGAGTTTGGAATACACCATTCCAGAACATTATGATTAACGTACTCAGCAAAACTGAGCATAATCCTACAGGGGAAGAAATTGATCTTTAATGAAGTAGAGATCTTCCAAACATTCCTGATGAAAGGACCAGATCTGCATAAAAACTTTGAAGTGTAAACACAGAAGTCAAGAGAAGCATAAAAAGGTAAACATGAGTGAACACAGGAAGTAAACACAGGAAATAAACATTTTAATATGGAGAGATGATGCCTGTGTCCTTTCAGAACTCTGTCATTATCAGGAGTCATAGAGAAAGTCTAATTAGAAAAGATAACTTGATCATGGTTCTGTTATGCTTTGATGATTTTAGAAGAATGGAAAGGGAAGGGAAGAGTAATATACTCGAGTTAGGGGAAGGGAGAAGGAAGCTTGGAAAATTTATTTCCTAACTAAGGTACACTAGTAGAAGTCTATACAAAGAGGAAAGGGTGGGGAAGTAGACAGCACTAGAGGGAAGAATGAACATAGTTGGATACAGAAATACATTTTTCATGCAACATGGAAACAGGAAGAAAAGGGGAGAAGGGAGGATAAGAGAGAGGACAGATAAAGGGAGAGATTAATCCTAGTCAAAGCAAACTAAGAATGTAGAGCAATGTATAGTAGCTATTTTTGGTGTGACAAGGAATTGGAAATTGAGGGGGGAGCCCATCATTGTGGAATGACTAAATAAGTTATGGTATATGAATGTGCTAGAATATTGTTGCTTAAGAAAGGATGGAAACAAGCATTTATTTGTGCCTATTATGTTCCAGGCACTGTGCTGAAGTGCTTTACATTTATTATCTTCTTTGATCCTCATAACAACCTTGAGAGCTAGGTGTTATCCCCGTTTTACAGATAAACAAACTGAGGCAGTTGAAGGTTAAGTAACTTTTCCAGGATCATACCGTGAGTGTCTAAGGCTGAATTTGAACTTAGGTCTTCCTGACTCTAGGTCCAGTGCATCAGTTCACTGTCTCTGTAATAAATGTGCTATGGTTGTGCTATAGGAAATGAAGAGCTTGGTTTCAGAGAAACCTGAGTAGGCTCTTTTTCTGTGGTCCTGACATAAGGTATATTTTTATTATAAATGTTTGTAGAGCAGTTAAAGAAATCTGTGCATAGGAAAAATTTTAAAAGTTGTATTTTAGACTGCATAATGTGCAGTATACTTATTTTTTTCACAGAATAGTTTTGTGATTATACTTTTGTATGTTTTCTTTCAGGCTTTCAATGATGATGAATTTCTTGGATGCAAATAAACATGTCCCAGAGTTTCTTAACCATTTGTGACAATGTCTGTTCAGTATTCATGGGTAAGGATATTATTATTTGAAAGTTTATATGAATTGATAAAATTAATGTTGTTGACAAAGGATTTTTCACTTATGAATTTTTTAATCGTTATCTCAGAGTTCATATTTATTTTAAACAGTTGATCATGTTCTACCTTAACTTCTATCCGATCGTGTTTTAGATTACCAAAGGTTCCGAAAATGCATCAAACAAATCAATTAAATGAACCAAATGTTGTTTAGATGCCCAATTTTGAGCCTGCCTTTCTAAAGTAAATTTTATATTTTCTTCAGGGATCCATGATTTCATTGGTGGGGGTATTCCCAATTACAAATAAACGTTGCAAGCCCTGTATTCCACTTTGGATATAAGAGTTGCTTTGGCAGGAAAATTTCTTTACTCTGTATTGTGATGATGGTGAATCTTTCCAAACCTACCTAGTTTAGTCCTTGGACAACAGATATATTCTCCAATATGGGGCTGATTACTTGAAGTCTTTCCGGCTTTTCAGAACCTGTCATAGCTTATATTTTATTGGTATAGCTTTGAAGAATCCATGATAATCTCCTAGCACTTGACATTTTAAAAAAAACTGAAAAATTACATTTGATATGTAAAAGAAGCATTTATTTTCCAGTTACATTTAGAACTTCGTATCTTCCTTATTGAGATGGATAAGTGACAAGATATTAGGCACTTTTATAATGAATATAGATTAATTCTACAAAAATGTTGGCAGCTTTAAAGTTTTCATTTGGAATTTAAAATTTATGTATTTTAAAATATGAAAGTAAACATTTAAATGACATACATATAATTTTATCTTTTGTAGCAAAGGTTTCTGTATTGGTTCCTTCCTTTCTTAGGATATAAATTATTTTAGCATCTTTATTAACTGTTGCTTAAACTTTTAGAACTAAATACTATATTAAGATTTACTTTATTCATCTTTTTAAAGTCATATTTAACAAATAAGGTATAATTTTAGTATGCTTTCCAAGCAAAACCTATTTTAAGGAGTAATAGTAAAATCTCTATATAAAATAATATTCCATATCCTTGAATTTTTAGGAATGCTAAAATTTTAATTCAAGCTATAGTTAAAGGACAACATTACTCAGTACAGATTTCAGGTGATTCTAAAAAAAAAATTACATCATTTTGGACAAATCAGGAAATTAACCCAATGTTCTCAATATAAGGATTGGCAGTCTGAAGTTTTAAATTCTAATTCTTATGCTATGTTGAGAGTGTTTATTTCACAGAACTTCTGTTTTCTTATGAAATTGATATGAAAAATACCTTTCTATTTTTCTGACTACTTATAAACAATACTTAAAGTGTTTTTTAAAAAATATTTCAGCATTTTCCAAGTAGAAAGTTCTCAGAACTTTTTTTTTTTTAAGGCAATCAGGGTTAAGTGACTTTCCCAGGGTCACAGAGCTAGTGAGTGTCTGGGGTTGGATTTGAACTCTGACCCTCCAGCATTCAGAACCAGTGTTCTAGTCACCGTGCCACCTAGCTGCCCCTTTGTAATGCCTTTAAAAAATAATGGATTACATTAATTTTCTCTTTAATAGTTAACTTGATGGAAAATGCTTCTTATTTTATGTAGTAGGAATTATCTGAAATTTTTTCATTTAAATCCTGGGGATTTTTCTATTTTTAATCTTTGTATTGGATAAAACCATTGGTTGTAACAGAGAGATACATAGTTAGCATAAATAGACTGCAGCATATATATCCAAAAAGCTACGTATAAGAAGTAAGCTTCAGGCTGTAATTACCACCTGCTTTCCCTGGAATTCCTTTAGGCATCTCAGACTCAGTATGTTGAAAATAAAACCCCAGACCCACCCCTCTTCTTAACTTCCCTATTTTTGAATGTTCTGCCATCCTTCTAGTTACTTATGGTGACAACCTGGGAGGAAATCCTAAACTCTTTGCTTTCCCTCATTCCCTGTATGCATTCAGTTTATAAAGTCTTATGCATCCATAATCCTTCATTGAGACAGATAGAGTTGTGCTTTGGAAGTGAACTGGGCCAATTGAGCCAGGTGCATGGTGGCACAGGTGAGACAATGCTCTCACATCCTCCCTTTTCCATTCATATGCCAGCACCCTAGTTCAGGCCCTAATTATCTCTAGCCTGGACTATTGCTCTTATTTTCTAATTGTTTTCATTGTCCTAGTTCTTTCTCCACTCCAATCTATCTTTGGTTTAGTTGCCAAATTTATATTACTAAAGCACAGATGTGACCATGACACTCCCCTCCATTACTCAGGGGTCTCCAGTAGCTCCCCCTTGCCTTTGGGATAAAAATAGAAATTCCTCTGTCTTTTAAAGCCTCTCACAATCTAGTTATAACCTACTTTTCAGGCTTATTGAACATTGCTCTCCACACATATTCCAGCCAAACTGGCCTACTTCTTTTTCTTCTTACCCTGCTTTTACAAAGTTGTCCCCCAAACCTGGAACACATTTCTTCCTCTTAGCATCGTTAGCTCACGTCAAAGCTTAGTTCAGTTGTCACCTCCTACAGTAAGTTTACCCCTATCTCCACAGTTTGCTAGTGTCCTACTCCCTCCCTCCCCCAGAATTTATGTTGTATTTAACTTAGTATACATTTTGATTTTGCTTTTTGGTATATATATTGTTTCTGTGCATATAGAATGTGAGCTCCTGGAGGGCAAATATTCTTTCTTTTTTGTCCTTGTATTCCCTGGCATGGTGACTGGCACATATACATATATATATATGTGTATATATATAATGGAAGTGTAATAAATGCTTTTCAAGTGAATGAATAAATAAAAGATATCATATAGGAAATGTGTATTATCAAGAAAGAAAGTGGCTTCATCATGAAGTGAGGTCATGATAGCAACCAAATAATCTTAAGTCCTATGCTAGACTAAAAGACCTACAAGAAGGCTTCTACCATATGTCAATGAAGTATTTTTGGGAAGATACAGATAAGAATGTATACAGTGAGAAGCTAGAGGTGAGAGGATGTGTCCCATTTAAGAGAGAGAGTACCTGTATGGAGGAAATCACAGATCCATTGAAGTATGAGTTGGTAAGTGTTTTTTGGAAGATCTGTGGCTGACTAAGCACATCATTGATTACTTGGTGGTGGAGGAAAAAGGGAGGGGATCCAAAAGAAATCCTGTAGTTCTATGTTTCAGGGATTATATATAAGTGAATTTTCTAGCCAATTGAGGCTCATACCTTCTGGCACAAACATTTGAAAAAATTTAGTCATTTAAAATAAAAATGGTTTTGAAGGGAATATTCCTCTGTTGTCTTATACATTGAGTTCTAGTACAGGCTTTGAATTACTCAAGGCTTTATCAAGTTACTGAACCTCTTTGTTTCCTTTTGTTGTGTTGTTTCAGTCATGTCTGACTCTGGCCTCTGTGGCTTCTTTACAAAAATACTGGAGTGGTTTGCCATTTCCTTCTCCAGCTCATTTTACAGATGGGGTAAAGTGATTTGCCCAAGGTCACATAGCTAATAAGTTTGTGACGTAGGACTTGAACTCAGGTCCTCCTTACTCCAGGCAAGGCACTCTATCCATTGTGCCACCTAACTGGCCCCTTAAAATGAATAGATTGGATTTACTGGTCTTTAAGGACGCTTCCAGCTCTATGATCTTATTGATGATTCATCATTAATAATAGTTAAATTATACTTTTTCTTAATCCAAGGTCTGTTGAGAAGTGTAGTAGTACTGTTTACTCTCAAAGTGCCGTGTATTTTCAGTTCTAGTATCTGCTTTATATAGAGAAGATTTTTTTTTTGGTCACTTTTTGCTGCTATTGTATATTTTTCATTTCCTTTCCTCTTTCTAAATTTGTTGCTTCTGATCTGCTTCAGGCTAGGAAACCATCTAATCAATACTTGAGTGGATCTCTGATGATAATGATGTGGATTTTCCTTCTCTCCTTGCAGTCACAATCTATCCATGTCTTTGTCCACGCCTTTTTAACTTTCTTTGGTGTTCATTGTAGCCTTTACATTGTATATTTGTTATCTCTCATTCTCATTTTGTAACTGACACATCTTTCCCTGTTGTACATTTCTCAGATAAATATTTATTATGCTACTTGTGTGCTGGTTGTTTTTGGAAATATATTGCAGCCTGCTTATACTCATTATGCATCTCTCTTTTACCTGAAACTTAAAATTTATTTATTTATAGTTTTCAGTGTTCACTTTTATAAGATTTAGAGTTTTGAATTTTCTCCTCCTTCCCCTTCATTCCCAAAATAGTGTGCAATCTGATATAGACTCTACATGTTCATTCATAGTAAATGTATTTTCACATTAGTCATGTTGTAAAGAGGAATCAGAACCAAAAGGAAAAAGCACAAGAAAGAAAAAAAAAAGGAAAAATAATATGCATTCAGACTCCATAGTTCTTTCTCTGAATGTGGATAGCATTTTCCATTATGAGTCTTTATCTTAGATCTTTGCATTACTAACAAGAGCTAAGTCTATCAAAGTTGATCATCGTACAGTGTTGCTATTACTGTGTACAATGTTCTCCTTCTGCTCACTTCACTCAACATCAGTTCATGCAGGTCTTCTTGTTGGCTTTTTGAACCACTTTTGCCATTTGGGTTAGTATATATTTTAAGGTGTTATTTTCTTCAGTATTTTTTTTGGATCTCCTTT
>CM053769.1:314201615-314223014 GCA_028658325.1 Potorous gilbertii | reverse complement strand
TTAGACTCCTTGAAAATTATAATTACAAAAACAAACACACCCTGAATATTACATTTCAAGAATTCATAATGAAAACCACCCTAATCTCTCAGAACCAGAGCACAAGGTGAATAGCAAGAATGCACTGATCAACTCCTGAAAGAAATTCCAAAAGAAAAAGTCCCAGGAGTGTCACGGTCAAAATGCAGGACTGACACATCAAAGAAAACATACTGCAAGCATAAAAAAAACCAGTTCAAGTACTAAGGAACTATAGTGCAGGTCATAGAAAACCTTCTTCAATAAACAAGCGATTTTTAAATGCAATAATCCCAAAGGCAAAATATAAAGGCTTACAACTAAGAATCACTTTCCTCCAGCAAAACGAATACCCTCTTAAACGTGAAAATTTTTTTTACACAAAAATATGTACATTTAATGGAAGGGAAAGGGAGATCATTTGTTAAGCACTTATTGTATGCCAGGCACAAGTCTAAGTGCTTTACAAGAAGTACAGCACTTGATTTTCACAACAAGCCCTTTGGGGATATGATTATCCCCATCTAACAGTTGAGGAGGCTGTAGCATAAAGAGGTTAAATGACTGGCCCAGGGTCACAGGGCTAGGTAAGGGTCAGAGGCCACATTTGAATGCAGATCTTTCTAATTCCAGGACCGATATTCTAAATTCACTAGGCCATCAAGCACCTAATGGAATAAAGAACTTGCACAATATTTCTAATGAAAAGACCAGAGCTGAGTAAAAACTCTGAAATACAAATAAACATAGGAGTCCAGAGAAACCAGAAAGTAAATTTTTGGAGCAAGTGGAAGGAGTCATATGATGGTATTGTGCTAAGTTTCTAATAGAAAAAGAAGAAACCCCCATGTTCTTTCATAACTTTAATGACTTTATAGGATATTGAAGGATTTAAATAAAATAAAAAAAAAGGTCCTGGGGTAGAATGGTTCTGTTCTGTGGGTCTGAAGTGGAGAAAGAAAAGGGAGGGTAAAAGAAGAAATATAATAGCATGCACAAAGGAGGAACTGGGGGGAGAACTCACCATTTCTCATAATTGGGGTACATGAGAAGAGGAATGTACAAACATGGAGAAAAGGGCTGGGGGAGGAGACATCAGTTGAACCTCACTCTTCAAACAAAAGAGGGTTGAACACACACATATACAAACTCAACAAGGAAAACATTTGAGATAAGGAGGAGAATTAAGGGAGAAAATAATACTAAGCAGGAAATAGTCACAAACTTCCTGATCCAGAAGTAGGGCTTAAAAGGGGAAACAGAGAAAAGCAAAGAACTGTAATATAAAGGGGTGCCTTAGATTGCCTCTTGGACAACTAGGGAACTGCAGAACAAACTCTGAGAAGGCAATGTAACAGAATATTTTTGTGTTGTAAGAAATGACAAAAAGATGATTTTAGAGAATCTTGGATAGCATTAAAAGGAAAAGAGAAGATATGAGCAGAACCAGAAGAATAATTTCTTTAGGGACAACAACACTGCAAAGAAAAACAATTCTGAAAAGTTTAAGAAATCAGATCCAATGACCAAACATGTCTTCTGAGGATCTATGATGAAGTTTGTTACCCATGTCCTGACAGAGAGGTGATGAACAGAAGGTGCAGAAAACAACATACTATGATTATCTGCTATATGATTTTTTTCTTTTGGTTTTTAATTGGGGGAGTAGGCTGAAGGAAAAACAACAGAGATCCTCCAAAAAAAAGAGAAGCACTTTAAGAGAAGGAAGTTCATTGAGAAAGAAGCAGAAACAAGCAAGGCAATTTTGAAAGTAATATGTAAAAATCACATAAACTTATTAAAAAAATGCAACCAGGATATCAATAACAAAACCAACAGAAATCATATGATTATCTCAACAAATGCACAAAAGGCTTTTGACAAATACAGCACCCATTCTTATTTTAAAAAACTAGGGAGCAGAGGGATAAATGGAGCCTTCCTTAAAATGATAAGTAACATGCAGCATCAGCAATATTGTGTTGATCAACTTATGAATAATTTAGTTCTTCTCAGCAATACAATGATCCAGGACAATTCCAAAGGACTCATGATGGAAAATGCTATGCATATCCAGAGGAAAAAAATAACTGTTAGAGTCTGAATGCAGATCCAAACACTCTATTTTCACTTTTTTTCATGGTTCTTTTCTTTTGGCCTGCTTCTTCTTTCACAACATAACTAATATGGAAATGTCTTATATGATTGTACAAACATACATAACCTATATTAAATTGTTTATCATCTTAGAGAAGGGATGTGAGGAAGGGAAGCAGAAAATTTGGAACTCAAACTTTAAAAAAATGAATGTTAAAAGTTATCTTCTTAGAAAAAATAAAATGCCATTAAAATGCAAGTAGTATGAAATGGAGATTCTGAGTTTCATTACAGGATTTTCTTTTGTGTTCTGCTATGTGTATGAAAATATTCTTTTTTTGGCATTTTAAATTAAGTGGCACAGTGGATAGCCTGCTGTCAGGAATCCATTTTCCTGAGTTCAAATCTGGCCTCAGATACTTCATAGTTGTGTGACACTGGGTTTCCTAATCTGCAAAACCAGCTGTTAAAGTTAATGGTAAAGCACTCCAGTTTGCTAAAAAAAATGCCAAATGAGATCACAAAGAGTCAGACATGTCAGTCAGGGTTTATCTCCTTTCCTCACTATGCCCCTTCCTCCTCAAGTTATCATTATATATGCTTATCTGTTTACATACACTCTTCTCAATGGAATGCAAGTTCCTTGAAGGCAGGGACTATTTTTCATTTGTCTTTGTACCCTCAGTGTCAGTATAATGCCTTTTGTAAATAACAGTTGCATAATTAATATTTATTACTACTCACTGGATACTACTCATATATTATCTTCCCACAATGAAAGGAGGAAAATGTTTATTTTCTATGAAAGAATGCTGATGTTCATATTTTAGTAATAGTCATTTTCAATTTTAAAAAAATGTTTTAGCTTCAATAAGGTATCACAAAAAAACAAGCACCAATCTTAAGTGGAAACAAATCTGTTTGGTGTGATTTAGAAGGATTAAGATAAAATATCTGTCTACACTTGAACTACAACTACAACCAGAAAATCTGATTTCTAAACCTGGGTATTCTACTTAGTAGCTGGTTTTGGTCTAAATAGCTGTGTGACTTGAAAGCAACCACTTAATTTCTCTTAGCCTATAAAATAAACCTGTTACTTGTCCAAGTTGTGAGGAGCAAACAAAATCTATATGAATGAAAAAACTATAAAATCTATAACAATCCAATCCAATCAATATTTATTAAGTGCCTACTATGTGCAAGAAAACACAGGTGCTCCATCAGTCACCACCACAGCATCCATACATGGAAACACTGGTTATAACAAATGGAGAAGTTTTGAATGCTGTGGATAGGGTCAGTTACCTTGCTAGTGTACTTTCCAGGGATGGACACATTGACAATGAGGTTGAGGCACACATTAACAGGGTTCCAATGTTTCGGAGGCTCCAAAGAAAAGTTTGGAAGAGAAGAGGTATTAGACTAACAAACTGAAGGTCTACAGAGTCATTTGCTGACCTCATTGTTGTACGCCTGTGAAATATGGACAGTCTACCAGCACGATGCCGGGAGACAGAATCGCTTCCATTTGAACTGTCTTAGGAAGATTCTAAGGATCATCTGGCAAGATAAGTACCAGACACTGAAGTCCTTGCTTGAGCTTAACTGCCAAGCGCTCAAACTATGCCTCAGGGTGTGCAACTCGTTTGGGCTGGCCACACTGTTCAAATGCAAAACGTATGCTTGCCAAAAAGACTATTTTATGGAGAACTCACATGAAGCAGGTGATCACATGGCAGGCAGAAGAAGTGACGCAAGGACACTCTTAAGGTCTCTCTCAAGAACTCTGGATTTGACTGTGCAACATGGGAGACACTGGCACAGGACTGCTCAGCATGGCGTGCCCATATCAGAAAGGCTGCTGTGTTCTATGAGCAAAGCAGAACTGAGATAGCACAAAGTAAACGTACAAGAGTATCCACCCCAAATATTCACATGGACTATCTGTGCTCCACCTGTGGTAGAGCATTCCAAGCTCATATTCGTCTGGTAAGTCACAGTCAGACACACTGAAATTTCACTTTATCATGTCATTATGGTCCTCTTTAAGAATGAAGGACAATAAACAGCTATGTGCCAGGCACTGTGCTAAGCATTGGAAATACAATTAAATACAGACAATGCCCTCAAAAAGTTTACAATTGAAAGGGGGAAGACAATACATAATAGGAGGCACAGAGGGAGAAGGGACACAACAGGGTACGGAGAGATGGACATCTTGTTCCCTGGAGCTGAAGTCAACCAGGGCAGCAGATGCAAAATGGAGATTTGAATCCAGTTTCTGACCTCTATAAAGGAAGGTACTGGGAAGAGTTTAATACTCCACCAGTCAGCCCTGAATCATAGGAGAAAGGAGGCTGAGGGAGGTGAAGTCAATCAGGGATGGAGTTAGCAGCTTGCTGGTGAGTTTAGAAATGATGAACTTATCCTAGGAGGGGTATCTTGTTTAGTGAAGCTGAAGCAAAGCACTGCAGCAGATGCAAAGTGGAGAACATACTCTAAGGCAGATGTTTTTAATGTGGATTCTGAACTTTTAAAAAAAATATGCTGTTGTAATTGTATTTCAATATCATTGTTTTCCTTTGCAATCACATCTATTTTCTTTAATGAATTTAAAATCGTTCTAAGAAGTCACTATAATGCCAAAAGAGCCTATGACACAAAAGAGTTAAGAATTCTTGTTCTAAGACATTATACTATGAAATTCTACCATTCTCAAATTCATTTGGATTTACAAGTATCCTTGATAAAAATGCATAACCCTGCCCTCTACATTTGAGTTTTCTACACTGAACTGATTTACAATAAGGTTAATCAGTAAGATTGTTTTTCTTCTGCTTTGATGGAAAACTGGAAAAGACAGGGAGAGAAGTAATTTTAGCACATGGGGCACTTAGGAGAGCTTTTTATAGAGTGGTTATATTTGATAGAAGGTAATATGAAATTGGAGGGTTATGGAATCCAAGTTGAGGTGGAGGCTAAGAAAGAGGAATGGGATGAGAAAGTGAAAGATGAACTTCATCTAGTTTATCAAGAGCTGGTTTTTGTGGTTTTTTTACTCTGAAGATACTTGTTTACTCCAACTGATCTATGTTTTCATCCATGTATACTCCTTCCAATGATGGAGATCACAACCCATCCATGGCTGCCTATTCTGTGCAATGATAATCTATCTTTTCCTTTAAGTTTGTAACAAGTGGTCTACCCAAAGTGCTGGGGACATCTCTTGTACCTTTTTGACTTCATGAGGGTATTAATGGGGAGCACATGAAGACTAAATTTCAGTACTTATCCCTTGCCCTCATTATCTGACCAGCACATTTTCTTTTCCAGTCTTCATTTCTCTGATGAGATCTTTTATACAGTTTTTCCCACATAATTTCCTTGTCTGTAATCTGTTACAGCATTCTCTAACCCACATAGTCCTCTTCATTGTCCTTTAGGTAACCCTTAGGCTCAATCTTTCAAATCCTCTGCTGTCACATAACACAGCTCTATGCCACTGGAGGAATAATGGTATTAAAAAATTAGACTTTTTGTGGGTTATAATAAGAATTTCTATATTTTTCAAAGGTAATTCACAGTCTGCCATCATCTTGCTGGATCAATTCTAGGCCTAGCTTTTACTGTCTAGCCACACTGACAGAAGAATAAAAGCCATCAATGTAATTGTTTGAGTTTAGATAATAGACATTTTTCATCCACTTGGGTTATTCCTGCATAGATAAATAGATTTAATTCTTTTTTAGACTGATTATAAATTTTACTGAGCAAAGTTAATGTTATCCCGGGCTTGATAAAATCTACAAATAGAACCATCCAAAAGATCTCACCATCTTTGGGGAATTTTTATTTGACTTGGTCTCTTCCTGGATGTCCTCTATAACAGTGTTAAGAATATAATTCCTTATTTTATATTTCATTTGATGTTAACAAACAGCTATCTTTATTATATAATATGAGCAATCTTTTATAATGTTTTACAATTTGATAATTCTGACATATGCATAGGAGGTACCTAGTTTAGAGTAACGCCTCTTCTCCACCAAATCATGGGCTTTGTTTTTAAACAAACAATAAACAGTGAGATCTTCTCTTGCCAACATCTTTTGGGCAGTGATATAATGGTAAAGATGAAGTCCCCTATGTAAAAATGCTTATAAAAGCTTGCCTATGTTATTTTAAAGTTGATAGTGAAGTGGTAGAATGCTGTGTATGGAATCAAAAAAACCTGAATTCAAATCTGGCCTCAGACACTGTGTGACCCTGGGTACCTGTGTAACCCTGGGCAAGTTGTAGTATCTGATTACCTCAGTTTCCTCAAATATAAAATGGAGTTAATAATAGCACCTACTTTCCTGATTTTTCATGAGGATCAAATGTGATTATATTTATAAAGTACTTAGGAAAGTGTCTGGCATATAGTAGGCATTATGTGTTTATTCCCTCCTTTCCTCTCTTCCTTTCTAATAGTCCTCATCAAGGATACCCTTAACAAATATACGGATAATTCCCATAAAAAGATTTTACATAAGTAAGAAAGTAAGCATATAGTTCAGCAAGTTTTTAGTGTTTTCTTGGTCATTTTTGGGGGGGTAATAATAAAGTTCAAGATTTTTCCACGCTTTTGGTATCTTGTCCTCCTTCATACATACCCGAATTGTGTCACCTCCACACATTTCTATGAACTTAAGAAGAATCGCCAGGAATATGAGTTCAAAAGTAGCTGATGAAAAGTTTGTTACAAATCTTTACAGATACTCAGTTTTCTGTTTCTTGTCCTCCTGTTGGATTGCTACTTAAAAGCCCTGATAACGACTTGGCTTAGTTGGATCTCTCACCAAATTTACACTAAATTGATTTTTTTCTTTCATGATTTCTCACTATAATAAAGAAAAGTTGCTCATCATCTTCCACTATGCTTCTCTCTGAAATTTTATAAGTAAGTTCATGGTTGAAACCAGGGTTGTCCTTGGCTGTCATGTTCTTCTACATGAGAAGATCAAGCATTGGTCAAGTAAAGTGGTACTTAGGCTCTTTCATTCTTCCTTTTATGGTAATTAATTTATATCAGTCAAAGTCCTTTCCTAGATACATTTTTGGTATCATTAACTCCAAGTCAGATTGAAGATTTTTAATTGCAAAGGATATCTTTTTCTCATTTTTATTCTTTTATAAGAGATTATAGGACCACACATTTAGAGTTGAAGAGGACTATTTTAATTTTTGCTCTAACATGCTGGTGGACTGAACGTATTCAGAGGTTTTTGGGAAGGATGCCTATATTAATAATTTCCTATATGTGATCAACTTTATTGCTGGAGTGGAGGGGGGACAGCACTGGAGGAGTTTTCATGCTATGTCCAGCACCTCCTAATTCTTTTACCCAAGAAAGTATGGCATATAGGTATATAAGGTGTTCATAACTTTTAAGACTTTGATTTCTCTCACTCTTTACTCCTGAATCATGTCTTCCAACATCATCATCATGACCTAAATTCACCCTTACACGGAAGACACTGAGAATCAAAATATATTTAATTTGGAAGGTATTATAACAAGTTCTTCATGGGATTCCTTTCCCCTCTTCATCCTCCAAAATAGATATTGGCAGATGAAATTTTTTACCATCTTTTCCCCAATACTTAAGCATTTAGTAAGTACCTACTATGTATGAGATACTCTCCAAGTTCTGGGGACAAAAAGATAAAAAAGAACCAGTTCCTGACTTAAAGGAGCTTACATTCTACTAAGCACAATACAAGATGTTTAACCAAATTTCCCATGAAATAATGTTCCTTTTGGCTTGAAATACACAACAAGGCCAAATTTATCAACTTTTTGTCTCTCTCAGAAAAACCTGTGAACTATTTTTCCATCTAACATAAGATCATAGATTTAAATCTGGAAGGAATCTAAGAGGTTAATTAGTTCAATCCCTTCATTTTACAGATGAGGAAACTGTGAGTCAGGAAAGTTAAGGTACTTGCTTTAGGTCATAGGTAAAAAGCATCTAAAATGGGATTTGTACTTTTGTCTTTAATTTTGTTTATAGTGAGAATGTCAAGACTGAGATGATGCAGTTCCTTAAAAAATATGTTCTCTCCCTAGTAATTGGGAAAGCATCTTACATCTAGAGTACCAATAGCTAAGTTAATATTTATGGATGGCCTATAACCTTAGCATTCTCAATCACTTTCCCAGAACTGCTACCATCACTGTAGCAGTGGAAGGATACCACGCAACTGAAGGTCATTTTGTATTTTTCTTTGTTTCATGGGTTGTCATGGGCAAAAAAGTGGTCAGCTTTAAACACCATGAAGTTCTCTGTACTTATTGAGGTTGGCTCTCAGAAAGCAGGAACAGTCTGATGTCAGGATTATACTATAAAGATGTGTACAATTATTTTATATAAATTATTAATACTTATATAAATTATTTAATAATTTATAAATCATTTAAATTCTCTAGGCCTTGGTTTCCTCATTTGTAAAAGTAAAATGAGAACCTAGATGGTCTTAGTAGCTTTAAAGTCCCATCTAGCTCCAACATTCTATAATCCTGAAATTTTAATTGAAGAGGATTACTTTCTTTAGAATACTTGACTATAAACTTGACCTGAAATGGTTTGATGAAAAAAAATAGTTTAGAAAGATAAGCGCTGATGGGATGGTCAAGTCTAAGTGGAAGGTCGATAGATAAAAGGAACCTGGGGCATACCAAATTCAATAAGAAAGCAATAAATTCTTAAGTGACAGAAGGGGTAGGGGTGGGGGTTGGTGAACACCAGAAGGCAAAAGGTTAGTTAGAGAGAAGTCATACAAGACATATTTGGCCTACATAAATATCTGGGGGTGGTTAATAAAAGGGGACATTAAGAGTAGGCATACTTTTTCAAAATGATACTGATAATGAATCTCAAGCATTGGGGAAAGAGTGTATAAGATTTCATAACAGTGACTGTCTAGTAATCCACTGAAAATTGACCTGCAGGCTACTGTCTCTGGACATACAAACTTATGGAATGTATTGATTAAGAGGACTCCTTATACTTTTGTTATTGAGATTTTCCCCCTAAAGAGCCACAAAACCATGATTTGAAACCTCAAAGAAAATAAACTTTATTTTCCATCTTTTAGAAGACTCAAGAATCTCGGTGAACACATTAAACTTTTGGTCTTTTGAGTAATTTGTAAAACTTTTACTGATCTATAAAAATAATTCTGACCTTTAACTCATCCCAAACTAAAATGGAAGTTATAAATTGCTGCTAATTCTTCTACAGCATTTTACCATGGAAAGTTAAATGTTTAATTTTTAAAAGTTATTGGTTTAAATAGATCTAACAGTTCTACTCAGTGTGTTCTATTTATTTACCCTGCGACTGCCTAGCAAGATTACTTAGAAGTTATCAATTTCCACAAAAAATATTTCCCTCCCCAACAAATGAGAATACTGCTAATTATGATATAGTAATAGAAAGATATGTCAAAACACAAACACCTATAAAGACTGTCTACCAATAGGCAACATATTTATTGTCCAGATTTCCATTACCCATCTCATTCTAAGAAGCAATAAAAACTTAAATAAAATCTTAATAAATAATCAAGTCATTTCCCACAAAAAATTCACAGCCAAATATATCCTTTGCTATCAGGATAAGTCAGTCAGATGCTATTATTCTCACTTAAAGGTCCTCAATTAAAAGATTATTTTCCACTTAATTTATTCTCAAGCAAACAGTTGGATAAACAGATGGATTAACCCTGCACTCAAAAGGACAAGAAATTCTAGTGTGTTATACTGACAAAAAAATGAACTCAAGAGAAAAACTATACCTAAGTTGAGAAGACCTTGACTTCAGGATTCAAATCTCAATATCATACACAATTTTGAAGACCTTCAAATTATTTTATTAAGGTAGAGGATCTAGAGTTGAAGATTACCTCAAGGATCCATCTCATTCAAATTCCTTGTTTTCTAAACAAGGAAAATGAAGTCTAGGAATAATTAAGTTAACAGCAATGCAAATAATAAGTTGGCAGAACTGAGATTTGAATTCAGGTGCTCTGACTACCAAGTCAATGTTCCTTTTTACTATACTGAACTACATCTGGGCAAGTTAATGTTTCAACATTCAATCATTTATTAAGCACTTACCATGTAAATAACACTGTTAAATCCTGGGGAAACAAAGACAAAAATCAAACAATTTCTTCTCAAGAAGTTTACAATCTAGCGGCCAAAGTAGTTCTTGGCAATCAGGTGATCATAAATAAATATCGCTTGCAATAATCAAATTTTTTAAAAAAAGAAAAAATGAAGTATTAAAAATGATAACAAGACAATACAACATTTTGATAAGAGACTAAAGGAACTTAAAGAATTTATATGAATTTATAAAGATAGACAAGTTTATCTAGTGCAACTATGCAGATTAGTTGATTCAGGGTGGAATCAACAGACCAAAAGGTAGCAATTTCTGCTTTTTAAATAATAGGAACTACAGGGTAAGATTTTTTTTTTTGATTCACTATAAGCAACAGAAAAGACAAAATGTTGACCATTAAAAGGTTTGGAAAACCTAGAATCAGAGGTCTAGACTTTAAAGGATACTGTTCCTCAATAGGTTAAATTTTTAAAAACATATCCATATGCATTGTATAGTGTGTTCAAAGCTGGCCTTGGAGCCAAGAAGACTTAGATTCAAGTTTTGCTTCTGACACATATAGACTGGATGACCCTGATCAAATCATTTAAAACCTCAATATTCCAGGCAATTCTCCAAAATGGTAAATTTCAGAGATTTCAAACAGTACTGGGAGGAGTTTCCTCATCCTGTAGTTCCCTATACAAGCAAATCACAGTTCTAGTCCCTATCCTCATATATGATGATGTACTTGGAACTATAAAGTAGAAATTATAAACCCAGCTGCTCTGTAAGAAGTTGTCTGCTAACACTAACAAAACTGAAAAGATACAGATAACTACACAGACTATTTAAAGACAATTAGGCACTGAGAAATGGGAGTAAATGGCAGGTATTTATAGAATACAAAAATATTTCCTTGAGTTGTTCATATGACATCTAGTGGTATGTGCAGAACAATTTGATCTCATATAGACTTAAGTGGAAACTACAAAAAAAAAAATATCCATGGCTATGAGAGGCAGACAGCATGCCTGGGGGCCTCTAGGTACTCCCTTGGGCTATCCAAACTACATAGCAGCTGGCTTGGATATGCCTGCCTGTGATGGCTCTGGGGCTTCCAGGAAAACCACTGGACCATGTTTAAATCATTCTCTTAGGCCACTGAAACTGAGCAGCAGTCAGCTTGACTGCATCAGGCCACCTCTCCCTCATTTCCAGCAGCACTTTGCTACATGATGCCATAGGACAACTCTACCCCAGGCCGAAACTGTGGCTAATATGAACTCATTCTTCAGTGATTAACAGACTTCAGCACAATCACTCCCTTTTCATCCCCGAGATTCCCATCCTTGGCAGCCACTGTTCAGATCCTATCCCTGATCATCTATTGACCCTTCCTTCCCCTTATTCCCATCTCCCTCAACTCAGTCCCACTAAGGATCCTGCTCTAAAGCTACTCACCCTTTCCACAGCTCTCTGGAATATCTACTTAAAAGGGAATAAACTAGCTTTCATTTTAAACCTTTTGCTTTCTTGCTCCTTCCATCTTTTTGCACTCACTGGGACCTGAGATCTCTCCTAATGACACAGCTTCATCGTGACCCTTTGCAACACTAGTTGATTCATTCTATTCACTGATCATGGTGGGTGAGTTGGAATACTCCTTGCTTACCACTGATACTCTCAAAATCTTCTACAAACACCACTCAGTAACCCCTTTTCCTTTCATCTTCATAAAATCCTTATTAATTACCCAATCAAGTTTCTGATGGCTATTGTGCATTGATCTCCAAAATATTCTTCTTTTTTCCTCAGCGAATACAACTTCTGTCTCACAGTCCTTCCCTTCTCCCCAATATGTGCCCTCATAATAAGAGACTTCACCATCTATAATGACATTCCCTCAACACCCTAACTTCCCAGTTCCTCAACTTATTCATTTCCCAGGAGGCATTCCTCCATTTCATTTTAGCCACACAGAAATGGTCATATACTTGATCTACTTCCATTTTAATGAACTCTGAAATTCCCTTATCTGATTACAATATGTTGTTACTCTACTTGAGATGATCAAATTGATTCTATATCTTTTTTTATAGGTCCTATTACAATTAATTGTTTTTGTCATGCAACTGCCTAAGCCATGGTTCTTTGTCTCTGAACTAAGTTAGAACTTCAGCTGGCCTCTAATGATTTAAGTTAAGAAATTCAGTTCTCCTACTAATCACTGTTCTATTCTTGCTTCATGGAAATCTGCTATCCTTGAAGAATAAGGATGGACACCAGAGAGTCTGTTCCAGTATCTATAAATCACCAACCTATCCTTCAAAGAAATCTGGTCCACTATTTCTAGCCTTGCAAAGAGACTCAAACAACAAACATTTTTTAGTCACCAGAAGGAGGGAAGGGGTTGGTGCTAGCCCTTCATTTTCAACTTTCAACCAATAATATTTTCCCCCATGCCTCAGATGGATAACTAATCATATTGTCCTCAACCCCATTGTCACCAACCCTAGAACAACTGTATTATTTCCTCACCTACCTGTTTTGTTCTTTGTCCTATGCTCCCTAAAACCTATGAGAAGAAAGCTGTCTTGCTCTGAGACTTTTGGCTAAATGAGGCAGTCATTAAATCTGCTTTATTAATAGGCTCATGCCCTGTTAATAAACTATTGCATTGCTCAGAGAAAATGTGCTTCAGTCTATCTTTGTTAAATTTCACTCATGACATACCTCTCTTTCCATGTTGCAACTCCAAACACTGTTCTTCATCCTCACCATGATTTCTACTCCCTCAACCCTGCATTTCTTTTCCAGGCCATCACTGCTATACTGGCTATATTTTTCCCTTCCCTATCTTGATCTCTTGGTGAACAAGTTCAACTCTGCACTGTTCTCTTGAGTTCCTTCCCCCTTTATCCTATTGCCAATTTTGCCTAGCAAACATCACTATCCATTACCTTCATTCACTCTTACTCATGTGCTGAATGAAACTGGAGAAAATCATGAAATCATGCTGACTAGACCCATTACAAATTCATATGACATCATCTCAACTGGGTCCTCATTAGATTAACTCAATCCTTTGATACCTCCCTAATTAACTGACTTTCCCATTCACCATTGTAGCTTTTCCAAACCTTTTTATCCCTTCTCAAAGTTACCATGGCTGTCCTGCCCCTTACCCTCTCAGCTGAAAACTTGGCCTCATATTTCACTGAAAAAATTGAAGCCATTTGCCAAGAACTCTCTCTTTTCCCTTCTTCCTCCTCATATCACTAAGGGAACTTCTGTCACTATCTCCTTTACCTCTGTCTCATATGAAGAGGTGGCTCTTCTTGCCAAGGTAAAACCATCTACGTACAAACATAAAAAATAATATATTTCTCTCTCTTCTGTTTGACGTGTAAAGGCCTTCACAACCCGACCCCAGCCTACCTTTCCAGCTTCATTATAACTTATACCTCTTTCCATAGCACAAACAATCTGGTCTCCTATTTCTCACATGGAACACTCCATCTCCCATCTCCTGCCTTTACCAAGTCCATCTTTCATGTCCAAAATCTACTCCAACTCATGAAAGCTCACACTTCAAGATGTAGTTCAACTATCATCTTTCACAGATGTTTTTCCTGGTCCAACTATTAGTGCTCCCTCTAACTACCTTGTAATTATTTTTTATTTTATTTATATATGTGTTTATATACACACACACACACACACACACACACACATATACACACTTATATACACATTTTATCTCTCTTAATAGGATATAAACTCTTTGAGAACACAGAGATTGTTTCATTTTTTAGTCTTTGTAGCCACAGAACTTGGCACATGGTAGGTTCGTGTAAAGTGATTGAATTGAACTGACTTCTGATCTAATCATTCAAACAAAACTGCTTTCTCCAAAGTCACCAATAATTTCTTAATTGTCAAATCTACTGGCTTTTTTCTCAATCCCCATCCTTCTAGAGCTCTGCAGCCTCTGACACTGTCAACCACCTTCTTCTCCACAATAATCTCTTCTCTCTGGATTTTTGTGATATTGCTCTATGCTGGTTCTCCTACCTGTCTGACCATTCATTCTCAGTAAACTCTGCTGAAGCTTCATTCATGTTTTTGTTTTATGTTATTATGTTTGTAAGGCATCCTGGTGTAGTGGAAAGAGTGTTTCATTTAGAGTCAATAAATTTGGATCTGATTCTCACCTTAGATATTTAGTAGGTATGTGACCAGAGCCTCGGTTTCCTCATCTGTGAAATGGGGATAAGAATATTTGCACTATTTCACGGGGCTATTCTAAGCAAAGCATTTGAAAAAGTTAAGGCACAGCAATGTGAATTATTTTTATTACTCCAAATGTTAACATTCTTAACCAATTTACAGAGGTGGCTATACTTCATTAATGACACAGTTCATATCCCTTGCAAATATCAATCTTTCCCTCCAAAGAAGGAAATAGACAAAGGGATGAGGAAATTTTCTCAGTTTTTACCTTTCTTCTTTGGTAAAAATTACATTGCTCCAACTCCCTTTAGCCAACAAAGTAGAGTTACTCAAAGGTGATGATTTTAGATTCTTATATACTCTAAAATATATAAATTTAATACTTTTAAGGTGTTATGAAAATAATGGAAATAATGAACCAGCTCTCAAAGTGGAAGAAAGAACAAAGCCTTATCAATTTCAGACAAGATGGGGCTCAGGGTGAACTGGTACTGTTACATACATGTCTATACAATCAATAGATCTCATTTATCAAGCAAAATATGCCCAAAATAAAAGTGCTAATTTGGCCCATTTAAAAAAAAATGAAGGGATGAGCTCAAACATATCTGAGAAATTCTCTTTAACAATAACAGCTTTTAGTGGACGTGAAATGAAGATGAAGGAATTTTTTTAAACATGTAAATATTCAAGTATAATTAAAAATTTCCCATCAGCAGAGTTGCTCCACAAAATTAGGGCACACACACACAAAAACAAAGAAATAAAAATAAAGAATAAAGAAGAAACTTAACACTGACAGAAATTTTTTCTGCTATAACTTAAGCATTTTATATATATAAATATACAAATATAAATATATATATACATATATTGTATTTCTCCCTTGGTCAACTCATCAGCTCCCTGGGGGTTAATTGGTATCCATATGCAAATGATCTTCAGGTGTACATATCCATTTGCAGTCTCTTTTTATTGCCATTTCAAAATGGATGTCCCATAGATATCTCAAACTCAGTGTCCAGAACTGAGCTAATTATCTCTTTCCACCTCAGTGTTCTGTTCCTGCCCCAGTCCAACCCACTTCTCTTCCAAACTTTTTTACTGAAATTTTCCTATTCTTACTGAGGGAGCCATTATCCTTCTAGAATCCTGGGTTCCTAACCTTGGTATTATACTCAATTCTTCATGTTACATATCCAATGAGTTGCTAAATCATATCATTGCTATCTCCTCAGCATTTCTTGCAGGCAGCCCCTTCTCATTATTCACAAAACCATCAAATTGGCTCTGGTTCTAAACACTTCTCACTTGGACAATAACGGCAACAGCCATCTAATAAGGTTTTTAAAAAGAAAAATAACAAAATATTGAAAATAATAATACAACAATTTTTATTGTTGTTCATTCATTACAGTTGTGCCCAACTCTTTATGATCCTCCATAGGGTTTTCTTGGCAAAGATACTAGAATGGTTTGCCATTTCCTTCTTCAGCTCATTTTACAGACAAGGAACTGAGGCAAACAGGGTTCAGTGACTTGCCCAGAGTCACAGAACCAGTAAGTGTCTGAGGCCCAATTTGAACTTAGGAAGATAGGTCTTCCTAACTTCAGGCCTGACACTCTCTCCACTGAGCTACTGCTGCTGCCACCACGAACACCACCACATGCACACACACACCTATTAATTCTAAAGTTAACTGTCTTAGTTATGATGTAATGAGACTTATTTTCAGTCATTTTAACCTGACATTCATGTTTCATACATCTACATTCCCATGTGGAGCACAACCTATAGAGCATGAATTTGTTTTGTTATTGCCCTCACCACTTAATATAAAAATGCTTTCATACTTCAGTGGGTTAAGCACTATTTTAACTTTCATTTCTTTTACAGTTAAAATGCAAATCAAGCATATTACAATAATGTTATATATGGTAAAGACAATTTCCAGGGTGAAATTTCAGTTCCCTCTAAATAATGTGAATTAAAACAGGTGCTAGTTTTAAATTTTATTATCTAAAAAACCCTTGACATGCATATAGGTCAATACTTGCTTGAAATATTTCTATTAAGTCAGCTTTTTGAAAAGTATAAATTTAACTTTTATGTATTCTATGTCAAATATGGATTTGGAGACCTTTTGTATGGTTCAGCTGACAATGGCCTTTATCTCTTTTACATGCTATCGATATTACTCATTACTTATGAAAATATATGCTTAGTAAATAACTAAAGAATTAACTATATAACCTGTTAAATGCTTTCTTCGGGTTTCATTACCATATCTTCTCCCTGATTTTTAAAGAAGTAAACTATACACTTTACGTCATCATTAAGCCACTCAGTTCAGAATTCCCAGAGATGATGTATCTTGACCATCTTTCCCATAGATGAATTTCCCCTCCCTTTCTAGCTCTACTTCAGAGAATTTTAATCAAATCAGCATTACCATTTCCTCTGGAAAAAGATGTGTCAATGGATTGCCCAGATGTTCCTCTCATCCTCCCAAAAGCTTCCCAGACCAAAATATGCTTCCTTTACCACCACTCCTCAATTTCACAAGAATGCAAACTCCTTGAGAGTAGAAACTGTCTCTGTTTTAAGTGGTTAACAGAATGCTTGACACATGATAAGTCTGCATGCAAAACTCACAACCTCTTTCCCCTTGCACGAGAATTTTGATTTTTTAAACTAAAAAAAAAGTCATTTCCATTGCTCAAGCTGTGAGAACAAAATAAATTTAAAAGTCAAATAGAAACAAGTATGTTTGGCAATTGATATGGTGGATTTAAAAATATAAACAAAGTAAAACAATATAAACATGTATATATCTCTAGATTTTAGATGATTATATAATAGTATAATATCAACATAGGCCTAAAAACAAGCCATAAATACTGGTAACACTGAAATGAATCTCCATTGGCATGTTAGTAGCTAAAAAGAGGTCAGTTCAGTTTCAATTATAGGCAATCAATATTTCATGTTTCTTCGTATTTTACTCTTGTTCTAGTCCTGCTCATTTAAAAGTTCCTTATAGCTGAAGGCATGAATTTAGACAAAGAATCTATTTTCAAGTGCTGACTTTAGGAAATGATAAGATCTATATACACAGGGACCATCTGTATCTAATATCACAACAATCCTATTTATCCTTTAATTGAGGGGGTATCCACTGGTTCGTCAATTTCATTTTTTATCTATTTCAAAACAGCTTCAGAAGAAACCTAGCTTTTATATAACTTTTAGGATTTATAGACAGAATGATCTATAAGATACAAGGTCTGGTTCTGGACTCAGGTCTTCTGACTTAGAACTCAGGGTTTCCACTTAACATTCATACAATATAGTACAATCTACAAAGTGCTTCCATGAATACAGTCATCTAACTTGATTCTCACAAACCTGTGAAATAGCTCACTTACATATTAGTGCCCTGATATTTCAGATGAAGAAACTAAGGCTCAGAGTGATTAAATGAACTTGCTCAAGGGCAAAATGCCAGTAAGAGGAACTGTTGAACTCTGTCTCCAAGTTCAATGCCCCCCGCTTTTGACATATTACATCATTTCTCAATTTATTTAATATATATTTCTTGAACAGCACACTGGCATGTTATGGGTGACATATGATGAAATAGTTCTTGCCTTTGTAGAACTTGCAATCTAGTACAGAAGAGATAAACATAAATATAGTACAAGACATATAGAAATTACTAATAATAGTTAACATTTACATAGTGCTTACTACACTGTGCCAGGTACAGGGCTCAGTGTTTTAAAATTGTTACTTTATTTGATTATAGTGAAATAAAGTATTAGAGGTTAAAGTGCTGGTGTGTGTGTGTTCATCCTTCCTTGCTGAAGAAGACCATGCCATCAGAGAAATAATGACATGACTTGCACTTGACTTTGTTTTGAGTGAGGGAGGGCTGTGCAGGTCACCAGCCTCACTTCTCCTCCAGAGCCATCTGAATTCAGTGACCAGATACTCATCAGGATGACTGGTGATGATTCAGGATGCACTGGGAGACCTTGGATCCTACAGGCCAAAGCCTTTGAAGGTACTTACTTAGGGTGAGGTAATGCTCATTCATTGAACAGGCCTGTTTAAGAAGTAACAAGGGCATGGCCCCTTTAAGGAGGTCAAGAAAAAGAAAAACAACAGGCTGGGTGGGAAACAGTAAGTTTCTATGGATAATCACTGTAATGCTAGAAGGATGAAGAGGAGCCCTTAGGTGTCCCAGTTTCAGAGTGCTGTAGGTTTAAGGTTATGGGAGAGGACAGGACAGGATAGAAAAGGAGGACAGGAAGGTTATGGGAGAGGACAGGAGAGAACAGGAGGGAGGGAAGGGAAGGGGAGGGGAGGGGAGGGAGGAAAGTGGAGGGGAGGGGAAGGGAGGGAAGGGAAGGGCCATCCAAATTTACCGTTCTTTGGAGAGAAGGAAGGGGAGGGAGAGGCAGACAGGAGAGGAGGAGTTCAGTGAGGTACATCCATTCACAGGATTGTGTTTGTCCTCCGTTGCCAAAGAAGACTATACCATCAGAGAAATGATGACATGACTTTGTTTTGAGTGAGGGAGGGCTTTGCAGGTCACCAGCCACACTAATCCTCGAGAGCCATCTGAATCCATGGAGGAGGTAGGAAAGAAAGGGAGGAGGCAAAAATAACACTATTGCTACTAATAGAAATAGTGTAGTTAAGAGGAATACAGTTGTAAAAAAAAAAAAACAACAAGAAACTAGTGGACTTCTGGTTAAGAACTCTTGATTTAGGTGAATTCCATTATTCAGCAATATTTTTTAATACAAAGCAAAATAGGGATTAGCTGCTTTGAAGCTAAGAAACTTGAAAGTCAATGTGCTTCTGATCCAACCATTCCAGTGAGCAATTTGGAGCCCAAAGGGCTATGAAACAGCACATACTTTGATGTAGCAATACCACTCTCAGCTCTATATCCCAAAGAGATCACAAAAAAGGGAAAAGGGCCTATGTGTACAAAAATATTTACAGTAGCTCTGTTTGTGATGGCAAAGAATTAGAAATTGAGGGGATGCCCATCAACTGGGGAATGGCTTGTTGTGGTATATGATTGTAATGGAATATCATTGTGCTATAAGAAATGATAAGCACGCAGATTTCAGAAAAACCTGTAAAAACTTATATAAACTGATGCAAAGTGAAGTGAGCAGAACCAGGAGAACATTAACAGCAATATTGCACAATGATCAACCGTGAATAACTTGGTTATTCTCAGCAATCCAATGATCCAAGGCAGTTCCAAAGGACCCACGATGGAAAATCCTATCTACCTCCAGAGAACTGATGAGAATCTGAATGTAGATCAACGCATACTACTTCTAACTTTCTGTATTTTTTGGATAGTTTTTTCTTTCCTTTGAATCTGTGTCTTCTTTCACAAAATGATTAATAAGGTAATGTTTTGCATGACTGATATACAATCTATATCAATGTGCTTATTGTCTCAGAGAGGGGGAAGAGAGATTTGAAACTCAAAATTAAAAAAAAAGGATGCTAAAAAAATTATCCTTACATGTAACTGGAGAAAAAAGAAAACATTATTTTAAAAAGTCAATGTGCTCCCCAAATAAAAAGTCAGAAAAATCCAGAAGAAATTGGCTCTTAGAAATCTAATTTCCAATTTTCTTAATCTATAAACGTCTTCAATGAAATTTTCTAAAAAATTTTAAAGTTTCACTTACTGGTACATATATTCTTTGTTTATTTGAAATGCAAAGATTTCTCTAGAGATACTCACTTCTACCTCTTGGAAATCTTAGTTCAAGTGCTGTCTCCTAAAAAAAAGGTCTTTTCCAGATTCCCCTAATAGTATATTGTTCTCCCCTACCCCTGCCCTTTGAAATTACTTTGTATTTATTTTACATGCATTTTGTCTTTTATCTGTGTACATGCTGTTTTTCTCAGTATAATGTAAACTGCTTTAGAGTAAGGATTATTTCTTTTTTTGTCATTGTATTCCCCAGCCCCTGTTATATGTGTATGGCACACAGGAAGTGCTCAATGAACTCTTAGAACTTCTTAAACTAAGTCATTAACAGTTTACTAATCTTGCTCTGCAGCAGTTTACTTTCTAACATTATACAGGGTGTCCCCAAAGTCTTAGTGCAATTTTCTGCACTAAGACTTTGGGGACACCCTATATTAATGCTTTTAATTCAACTATAGGATCTAAAACAGCACTCTCTAAATTGGAAATATTAGCTTTGGGGATATATATCAGGACAAAGCTGAAGTAACAAAGTTGATTCAAAAGGATTTCAGGACTTCTGCAGACGTTTGCTCCCCAAAAGAGTCACCTGACACAATAAAAAAACTCTCAAAATCTGTGTGTTAAAAGCATTTAAATGCAAACAAAAAATGATGCTCATTTTGAAAAAAAATTAAATATATACTTTATGAAATAATAAACATTAACATTCATTTCTCTTTTAACCTACTCAAGAGTTATAAACAACTTTTTGATCTGAAAATTATCCCTCTAATCAAAAACATTAATTCATATCTTCATTTTTGAATAAAACTTTTAAAGGGAATCAATATAAAATTAGTTTTTTTTAACCTAATTTTTATGTCAACATTCTATCCACTGACCGGCCTATATTGCTCCTTATTGCTACATTTTATTTAAAATGGATATTATCACTAATCTTATTTCATTATACCTGCTGTTCAAAGCAGAAGTGAACAGGTGGACATTTTTTTAAATGTATCTCTATGAAGTTAGATAGTACTTTACTCCAATATTTCACTCATTACATTATTCAGGAATGAATAGCACCATATTCTGGAGAATATACTTTCCACTGTTCAAAAATTTTCATTCCCTGATTCACATGAACACATCAAG
>CM053769.1:314097232-314201115 GCA_028658325.1 Potorous gilbertii | reverse complement strand
TAGATGAATGCATAAATTAAATGTGAAAATCAAATATAGACACTCGAAGTATAAACACTGAAGTTTTCCATTGCTGAAATTTATTATATGGGTTAACGTGCTGAATTTATACCTTTGTTCCTGATTGTCCTTTTCGATCTGGAAAAACTTTTTTTTTTTTAATTGTGCTCATTTAAGTTGTCACTTTGTTTTGCCGGCATTTAATTGTTAAAAATGTTAAATGTTAGTAAGATATATCATCACATTTTCAAAACAGCTTGAACAAGGTTCTTCGAAACAAATTATTTCTAAGTGATTTAGAATTGTGGACTCTTAGAGGTAGAAGTAAACTTAGTCATCAAGTCCAATTTCTTTGCTTTATAGATAGATAATGACATCCAAGGTTATTTAACTAGTAAGTAGGGGAACCATGTATACAGTATGATTTTTGATCTACTTATATATTGTAGTCTTCCTCATACTTCCTTTTCTTTATAAATATATTTCTCTTTAAAATGATTGCTTTATCAATTCTTTCAAGACTTATAAAAATAATTATCCTTGCATGGTGAGCACTAGCTTTAAAACTTACTGTAGTAAACTCTGTTATCTATTGAGCAATGAGGCCTTATAGTTAATTGTTGGTGCACACAAATTCCCCCCCACACACACCTCTTTGCAGGAGGGTGTTAGTGGTGTTGGTTTGACTCAGTTGGCACAGGCTACCTCCTATCTTTCCTTCAGAGTGCTTGCTGCTTCATCTAGGGTGGCTTGCCGTGCACCATATGTGGCAGTTGGTTGGCTGTTGGTGAGGATATCTGACCAGTTTGAATCAGTAAACATTCTGATTGATACATTTTAAAACCACAATGTAATAAATTACTTTCTAACAGTTTTCCAGATGGGAGATCCTGCTTAACTTATTCTATTAAATAGGTATGTTATTCTTTTTATGGAACAGTCTTAGGTTTTTATATTTATTTGTAATTTGTATTGTCAAATATTCTTACAGTTTTCCTAAAGGTCTTAAGAGAAGAACGTTCTCTTAAGTTGATATAATGTGACCATGCACTTTATTCCTTTATTTTTTAAAATATATTTTTATTGATATATTTTGTTTTCATAATACCTAGATCTCTCTTTGTATCCTTTCCTATTCTCCTTCCAGAGTCATCTATATGACAACTTTTTTAAAATGGGAAAACAATTTAGCAAAACTGATTAATACACTGAAAAAAAATCTTCTACCTCTCCATTTCTACAATGAAGAAGGTTTCTTCTCATATCTTTGGAGTCAAACTTGTTCATTATAATTGCACAACATTCATTTTTTTCTTATATAGTAAAGTTGGTATGTCCTCCATTCTTCTGGTTCTGCTTTTTTTTTTTTGCTCTGCATTATATACATCTTTCCAGAGTTGTCTGTATGTTTCACACTTGTTACTTTTTAATTACATTGTAGTGTTCCATTTTTGATTAACATGCCACAAAATTGCTTAATAGTTCTCTTAATAGGTTTTGCTGTTTTCTTTTGCAATTGCATGTACTATTGCTACAAAAACTATGAATAAGGATAGCCCATTTTGGCTTTTATGTTACCACATATAATATTAACAGTTGAATTATTAGTTCTAAGATGATTTTTACAATTTTAGTGGATACAACCATGGGTTCTCCAAAAAGATTTAATGTATTTTTTAATTCTGCTAGCCTGAATGAATGTACACATTCCTCAACAACCCTGCCAGCATTGAGTTTTATTATTTTTAATTGGTTTCGGCAATTTGTTGGAAATGAGTTGGCATTTCTAAGGTACCTCAACTTTAATCTCTTTGATTGTGAAGTAGAGCATTTTTTCGAGTTATCTTTCATAATTTGTGTTTCCATGTTTTTGAAAACTGGTTGGTCTTACCTAGCCCTGAAAGAACCTCAAAAACCATGTAATCTGGTCCCCTTGTTTTATATATCAGGAAATGGAGGGACAGGGAGGATTCATACACATTGCCTCCTCTAAACTAATAAAAGCTCTTCAAGGCAGCAATGGTTTCAGTTTTGATTTTTTTGTATACTCAGGTCCTATTATAGTACATGGTTACATAGTTGACCCTTAAGTACTTATTCATTGATTAATTTGCATATTTTTTTAAATTACTGAAATTTACCAACATGTCAAAAATGCAAATCTGAAAGTATAATCTTTCTTTCATTTGACAAATATTTGTTGGGCATTGTTCTAACTACTCTGTATTTATACTCTGTTTCTAACAGTTCCCCATTTTTTCTGCTTTGCTCCTTTTTACAACAGATTAAAAGTCATAGGTTCAAGTTTACCCAGCAGAGAGTCACCAAGTATTTATTAAGTGCTAACCATATTCTAGGCACTTTGCTTAAGCTGTGAAGATATAAAGTAAGGCAAGAATAGGTCCCACCTTTAAACAGCTCAATTCTAATGTGGGAAATAACATACAAAAAATTACACATACAAGATATCTACAGTGTAAATGGAAGGTAGTCACAGCAGATGGTAGAGGGGACCAGTAAAGTCCCCCCTGCAAAGGATGGGACTTTGGCTAAGTCTTGAAGGAAACCAGGGAATTCAAGAAGATATGGAAGACAGCTAGTGAGAAAGGGCAGTCAGGACGTAGATTGTTGTGTTCAAGAAGTTGTGAGAAGACAGTGTCACTGGGTTGTGGAACACGTGGAAGGGAAAGGGAGTGAAGTGAAAGTAAGTAAGAGAGATAGAAAGGGGTCAGGTTATTAAGGGCTTTAAATGTCAAAAAGGATTTTATATTAGATCCTGGAGGTATAGTAGGAAGCTGCTGGTGGTGGTTCTTCCCCCGTCTTCCACGTTTTTTCCTGGGTAGAAGTTTCAGGGGCAGAAGAAGTGACATTATCAGACCTGTACTTTAGGAAAATCAGTTTGGCAGCGGAGTGGAGGATGAACTGAAGCAGGAGAAATATGAGGTTGGGAGACCACCTGGAAGATTGTTTTGATATGATAAAAGCCTACATTAGGGTAGCAAATACTGTAAAGTTAAATGGAGTCTCCAATGGTTCAAAATAGGGGAACAAAGGGTTTAACCATTGCGTGGAGAAATGGCCTGGAAGGAGTTGTGTACCAGAAAGATAGACTGAAAAAAGGTGAACAGATGAAGGAATTTCAGAATTAATGAACATGGAATTAGAACACTTATGAATCATTGATATGGTAATCTCTGTGTAGATTGCAGTGGAAGTCATGAGAATGAACTGGCCAGTTAAGGAATTTGAGAAACTATCATTGTGTATTGAAGTCTCCTAGATTGTGGGCACAAGTTAGAGTGGAGAGAAACTACGATCCAGGCACTGAATTCATTGAGGAAGGATGGAGAATGTCATAGGAGTCATTAAATGTTGTTATTGTTGTGTGGTTGTTGTGTCTGTCCTTCCTTTTTGAAGACTATGACATCAGCGAAATGATGACATGACTTGCACTTGACTTTGTTTTGAGTGAGGGAGGGCTATGCAAGGTCACCAGCTTTGCTTTTTCCTCCAGAGCCATCTGGATCTAGTGACCAGTCAATAGTAAGAGCTGCTCTTTCCCTCCTAGTTTGATTTAGGTATTTTTTTTTCTTTTGCTCATTAAAAGGGCCATTTTCTGACTACTTTTTTAAGAGGCCTTTTCACTTAATGGGAGTCATTAAATAATAGCTAACAAAATCATGATTGGGTGATAAATTGCGATCTGAATGAGCATAAAAGGAGAGGTTCCTGACTGATGAAGATAGAGGAAGAGTTTGAAAATATATATTGGAGGAGCATGGAGACTACACAGCTCTACCATGGGTGACCAGGGATGCATTGTCAATAGACTTGAGACATCTCTTAATGAGAGGTAGAAAATAATGAGAATAAGAAAGGAAAAAGTTTAAAATAAAAGCAAGTTTATTAATCATGTGTCAAGTACTCCAGAGAACACGGTGGAAGAGGAAAGTATATCTGGAATGGAACATGGGGAGTATGGAGTAGGTTTGCAGAGGATGAGAATGAGGGTTAATGGGAGACAGGGAATAAGATTTGTATAAAGGGAGTGAGATTTATTTTCATAGCACACTTTTATAGTTGTGCATTGGAATTTAAAAAGGCACAAAGAAAACTCCTAAGTAAAAAAAAAAAAATTAGTGCACCATTGAATAATGTAAATATTCTACCTAATGTGATTCTAGATTAAGGGATTCTGTGTCAAGTAAGAAAAATGCTAGGGGTCACAATTAACCCTTTGTTGGGTGTGAGAATTATACCCTCATCTCTCAGAAAACCAAAATCTGCCAGCCTGGTCTTTGACTTTTCTATCTTCCATAGTTCCCCTTTAAAATGCACATATTTTGGGGAGTGATAACTCTTTAAATCTCATCAGCTAATTCTTTAGCAGAAATTATTTAATTACCAGTTGAAGATTAGGATAGCTTAAGTGTAGGTGATGTGAGAAGAGAACGTCCAGAAACTTTCATCATATTTGAAAGGTTCAGACCAGCTGGTTTTTGAGTAGAATCGTTGAGTTTCACTATGGGGAAAAATGTTGGTTGCTTGAGTACCATTCAAATGGACTTTCCTGCACCATGAAAATGAAGACCTGCTCTTGTTCAATAAACCCTTCTTTAAATAGCATTTCTATGCTATTTAAAATAGCCTTTCCTTTAGTGAACTAAACACAATCTCTGTGATCTTTTAAACTTCCAAATGCAGTATACTAGATTAAAACTTCCAATATTTGTTTGTTTGGTGTTTTGGGGGGGAGGGGTCAGACTTGTTATTTTATTGACATAGAGAACTCACAGGGAGGAAACTCCCTCTATCAATGCAGATTATCTACTCTTCTACAGTTTATATTCTGAAAGAGTTGCCTAGAGCACTGAGAAGGTGAGTGACTTTCTTAAGATCACATAGCCAGTGTGTTTCAAAGACTAAATTTGAACCCCCGTCTAACTGACTCTGAGGCATGCTTTTGTTTATCATGCCTCCCTTGTATATTTTTAAAAGCATGAAAAGGTCACATAGTTAGATTATCTACTTGACTAAATTATTATGAGGAATGTGGGGGAGAATGAATGGTGACTGCTCGCAAGGCGTGCATTTCCTGAAATGAATAAAGGGATGTTTGGAAGTAGATTTTATGAGTGCTACCACAATAAAACAAATAAGTAACATGCTGTGTCACAGCTATTTTTTATAAATCTTCCATTTTGGAGAGTGGGAAAGATAAGGGATAGTGATTAGAGAGTCTACCTTAGGGTCAAGAAGACCTCATAACAATAATAGTAATAGCAGCCATCATTTATATAGTGCCCACTGTGTACCAGGTATTATGCTTCAGAGGTCTACAGATATTATCTCGTGATCCTCATAGTAACTGTGAGAGGTGCTAATATTATTTTCATCTAGCGACTGAAGAAACTGGTTAAGTGACTTGTCTAAAGTCACGCAGCTAGTAAGTGTCTGAGCTGGATTTGAGACCAGATTTTCATTCAGGTCTTCCTACCCCTAGCCCCATTATACTGTTCATTATATCACTGGAGGCTTAAGACCTGAGCTCAGATTCCCATTTCAGATACTTACTAGTTACGTGACCATGAGCAAATCACTTAATCTGTTTGTGCCTCAGTTTCCTTACCTATAAAATAAAGGATTTCCACTAAGCCTCCAAGGGATCTTCTGACACACCCTGGGTATATGATTCCGGGCAAGCCATTGAAATCCTGTGTCCTAGGGTAAGGCTTGGCAAATAATTAAATATGGAAGGTGAAGCAGAGTTAGTTATGACTCCCCAGTTGGGAACCTGGATGACTGAAAGTTGGTGACCAGGATGAAGAAAGGGAAGAAAGGGAAGTTCAGAAGTGGGGGGAGGAGAATAGAATTTGGGGTATGTTGAGTTTGAGGTGATTATGGGAAACATCCAATAGGCAGTTAGTGATGTGAGACTGGAATTCAGTTGAGAAACTAGTGCTAGATGTATAAATCTGAATCATCCACATAGACCAAACATGGGGGAGAAGGGAGAAGTAGAGAATAGAGGGAGAAATGAGTCCAGGACAAAACCTTATGGTCAATGCACACGTGTGTTGAGGATATGTGACATGGACAGTGATTCAGTGAAAGAGACTAGGGCATGTTGAAAGAGAAATAAAAGAGAGCCAGATTGCAAAAATCCAGAGACAAGAGAATATCCCTAGAGGAAAGGATTATCAGCAGTGCCAGATGCTTCTGAGAGAATGAGAGGAATTGAGAAAAGGCCATTGAATTTGTCAGTTGGTAACTTTAGAGAGTGGGCAGCTCGGTGGCATACTGGGAGACTCATCTTCCTGAGTTCAAATCTGGCCTCAGACACTAGCTCTGTGACCCTGGGCCTCGGTCCCCTCATCTGTCAAAGAAGTTGGAGAAGGAAATGGCAAAAACTATCTTTGCCAAGAAGATCCCAAATGGGGTCATGAACAGTTGAACACAACTGAAGAACAACTAAACAAAAATTTTTAGATGGAGAAACTTTAGTTAAGTGAAACTGGAAGCCAGATTACACAAGGGGTTAAGAAGTAAATGAGAGACAATAGAAGCAGTGAGTTTAGACATCTTTTTCTAGGATTTTGGTAAAAAGGAGGGAATGATTTAGCCTGAAGAAATGATTGGTTCAAGCCTTGTTAAGAACGGAAGAGACCTGGTCATAATTGTAGGTAGTAGAGAATGAATTGGTAGAGAGGGAGAAACAGAAAATTGGAAGGGAGGATGATGGTAGGGGTTGTCTACCAGTATAAATGATAGGGGGGGGAGATTAAGAGTATAAGAGAGATTGTTCTTAAAGAAAAGGGCCACCTGTTCGGAGTTAGGGAATACAAAAAGGAAGAGAAGATTTTATGTCAGAGGGTTTTGAGATGTAGAGGAGAGGAGGGCTCTTTTTTTTTTTTTGTAAGGGAGACTGGGTTTCCCTATTTTACCCAAGCTGTTTCACTCATGGTCCCGATTCCACCCTTACCTCTTGAGAGCTTTGACCTGCCCCATTTCTAATGGCCTTATTCTCCCTACTTTGGCAACTTGGTTGGGGATCCTTCTACAGGGCTCTATTTGGTGTGCTGGACTTTGTTTGGACACCCAATTGGCTTTAGCCTGCTGTAGTTCCAAACTCCAATTTCAAAATATCTCATCAGCCTCCATTACCCTGGTAGAAGGCATTAGAGGTGTGTACCACTGGACCTGACTGCTTTTATTTTCTTAATACAACTTTTGAGTTAAGGTCATCTGCTAACAAGGTTGGAGACAGAGAGGGTTTGAGAAAAGATTTAGAAAAGTCATTCCTAACATATTCTCATAACATCAGTGTTGAGTAGATAGGAAGTTAGGTAATAAAATAGCCAATATTTTGTGGTAGTTTAAAGTTTACAAAGTGCTTTACATATGTTATCTCATTTAATCCAAACAACAATCCTGTCACTCAGATATTATAATCCCCATTCTTACCATAAGAAAATTAAGGCCAAAGTTAAGTGACTTACTCAAGGTGAAAAGTAGCTAGTAAGTGCCTAAGGAACAATTTAAAGCCAGGTCTTCTTGACCCCAGGCCCAGCCCTCTATACACTACGCTTTCACACTTTACAATGCTGTGTCATGAAAAAGAGCAATAGCTTGAAACGCTCTATAAATGTGTTGGTTTTGCCTTAGTTTATGTGGATACCCCAGCCCATCCTCCTCTGGGGGATGGGGCTGGGGAAAGTACTTTTCCTAAAGCACAGGTGTGGCCATGTTATCCCTCCTGCTCAGTAAACCCCGGGGGCTCCCTATCACTTCCAGGATCAAATATTAAATCCTCTTCCATTCAGAGCTCTTTATAACCTTCTCTGTAATTAGGCCTTTTGGGTTTCATAGTGACTCTTTGTTCATGAAAAATAATAGTCTGGCTGGTGTTACTTACGAAGAGGTTCATTTTCTGACCTATGAGTCTTTTTACTTTAACTTTCATTGTGGTGGTGTTCGTGTTGGTTGTTTGTAAATAATTTGTGTAATGATCATAGTTTAATATGTAGCGATAGTTACTATTTGTATTGCATGTAGCATTGTTTTTCCTGTCTCATCAACTTTAAAACTAAACATTACCTTACCATTAAAAGAAACCTTTCCACTTCTTGCATGTCATCCTCCCTGTGCTTTAAGGAAAGTTTCTGTATTATTGAATAGCCATGCTACATTTTTTTATGTTTGTGGGTTTTCCAAAATTCAGTACTTAAAGGATTTGTGTTTTTGTCAGTGTGAGTACTCCCTTTTCTGATATAGCTTGTAGCAAAAGTCCTCTTATGACTTAGTAGAGTTTTCATGAGTTGCTCATACACACACACATGCACACACATGCAACACACATAGACAAAATATATATGTATTGTGTATTTTGTTTTCCTCTATTATATGTAGACAGTTTTTAACTTTGACTTAATTTTTTTTAATATGTAATTTATTTGTTTTTCAGTTCTTAACATTCACTTCCACAAGAAATTGAATTCAAAATTTTCTCCCCATCTCTCCCCACCACCTCACCCCAGGACATCATTTATCCCATTCACCCCTTCCTCCAGTCTGTCCTCCCTTCTATTACCCACATTTCTTCCATCCCCCTTCACTTCTGTTTTTCTGTAAGGCCTGTATAGCTTAATTTCCAGTTGCATGCTAAAATAATTTTTAACATTCATTCTTAAGGCTTTGAGTTCTACATTCTCTCCCTCCCTCCCCACCCACCCTCATTGAGAAAACAAGCAATTCAATGTAAGTCATACATGTGTAACAATGCAAAGCACTTCCATAATAGTTATGTTGTAAAAGACTAACCACATTTTCTTCTGTCCTATCCTGCCCTTCTTTTATTCCACTCTTTCCCTTGACCTGTCCTTCCACAATAGTGTTTGCTTGTGATTATCCCTTTCCCCAATTTGCTTTTCCTTCCCTCTCCTATCCCCTTCCCCTTTGTCTTCCTGCAGGGTAAAATAGATTTCCATATCCAATTGAGTGTGTGTTATTCCCTCCTTACACCTCATCCCATGAGAATAAGGCTCAGTTATTTCCTTTCATCTCCTCCTTTTCTGCCTCCATTGTACAAACTCTTTCTTTCCTCCTTTATGTGAGATTATTTGCTATATATTCTACCTCTCCATTTCTCTTGCTCTTAGTACATTCCATTCAACAGTAATTGTTTTTTAGGTATTCTCCCTTTATATTCAGCTCACCCTGTGCCCTTGATGTATAATACATATATACATACATGCACTCATGTACATATACATACCAACACATATATAATATACACATACATTCGTACCCATACCCACCTATATATATGTATATATATTCCTTCTAACTATCCTAATGCTGAAAAAGATCTCATGAGTTACAAATACATCTTTCCACGTAGGAATGTAAACAGTTCAACTTTAATGAGTCCCTTAAGGCTTCTCTTTCCTGTTTACCTTTTCATGTTTCTCTTGATTCTTGTATTTGAAGGTCAAATTTTCTATTCAGCTCTGGTCTTTTCAACAAGAGTGCTTGGAAGTCCTCTATTTCATTGAAATGCCATTTTTGTTCCTGAAGTTTTATATTCATTTATGTTGGATAGATGATTTGTGGTTTTAAACCTATCTCCTTTGACCTAGAATATCATATTCCAAGCCCTTTGATCTCTTAGTGTAGAAGCTGCCCAAATCCAGTGTTATCCTGATTATATTTCCACAATACTTGAATTGTTTCTTTCTGGTTGCTTGTAATATTTCCTCCTTCACCTGGGAATTTTTGGAATTTCCTAGTAGTTTTCCTTTTGGGTTCTCTTTCAGGAAGTGATTGGTGAATTCTCTCCATTTCTATTTTGCTCTTTGGTTCTAGAATATCAGGTCAGTTTTCCTTGATAATTTCTTGGAAGATGATGTCTAGGCTCTTTTTTTGGTCATAGTTTTCAGGTAGACCAATAATTTTTAAATCATCTCTCCTAGACCTATTTTCCAGGTCAGTGGTTTTTCCAATGAGATATTTCACATTGTCTTCTATTTTTTCCATTCTTTTGGTTTTGTTTTCTAATTTCTTGGTTTCTCATAAAGTCGTTAGCTTCCATCTGCTCCATTCTAATTTTTAAAGAACTATTTTCTTCAGTGAGCTTTTGAACCTCCTTTTCCATTTGGCCAATTCTGCTTCTTAAAGCATTCTCCTCATTGTCTTTTTGGACCTCTTTTGCCTTTTGAGTTAGTCTGTTTATAAAGGTTTTATTTTCTTCAGCATTTTTTTGGGTCTCCTTTAGCAAACTGTTGACTCACTTTTCTTGCGTCTCTCTCATTTCTCCCTCCCAATTTTTCCTCCACCTCTCTTACTTGATTTTCAAAATCCTTTTTGAGCTCTTCCATGGTCTGGAAGACCATACATATTTTTTTGGAGGTTTTGGGTGTAAAAACCTTGACTTGGATGTCTTCTTCTGATGGTATGCTATGTTCTTTCTCACCCGAAAGGATACAAGAAAATACCTTTTCACAAAGAAAGTAACCTTCTATAGTCTTATTTTTTCCCCTTTTTTGGGCATTTTCCCAGTCAGTTACTTGACTTTTGAGACCTTTGTCAAATGGAGGGTATATTCTAGGGACCTATAAGTTCTCAGTTCCTCCAAGGTGGCACAATCAAAGGAGAGGTGTTTACTTCTCTCCTGGCTTGCGCTCTGGTCTTGAGCAACCGCAATCACTCTTTTCTGCCCAGAATTTGCAAGTAGGATTCCCTCTCCACAGCCACCACCAGCTGTGTACTTCTCCATGCCAGTACTCCTCCTCACCCCAGATCTCCACTCATGGCTGAGATCCTGAGTAGGGGCTCAATTCCCCCAGGGTCTTTAGGTCAAGAACTCCAAAAGTAGACATTGCTACTGCAGTGGCTGCCGCTGCCCTGGAGCCAGACCACACTCTCTTCTCACCCATGTGAAAGAACTTTCTTACTGACCTTTGAAACTGCCTTTGGCATTTGTGGGTTGAGAAATCTGGGAACCACAGCTGCTACCTGTGATTCCATGCCCTGAAACCTGCTCTAGTCCTGTCTGTGCTTCAGGCCCCAGGCTGAGCTGGGCTTTGCTTTGAGCCCAGTGCAATAGACTTTTCCTGTTGGCTTTCCAGGCTGTCTTGGGCAGGAAATCTCTTCCACTCTGTAGTTTTGTGACTTCTGCTGCTCCAGAATTTGTTTAGTCATTTTTAATAGGTATATTATGGGCTATGCGGTGAGAGCTAGAGCAGCTTTGTCCTTCTACTCTGCCATCTTGGCTCCATCCCCCAACATTTACTTTAAAAAATTTTTGAGTTTGAATTTTTTTCTTTCCCTCCCTCACTTCCACTCTCCCTGAAATAGTAAGCAATTTGATACAGGTTATACATGTTCAATCATGCAAAACATATTACCATATTATTCATGTTGTGAAAGAAGACACAGACCCAAAGGAAAAAAAAACACACAAAAGTACACAAAGTAGAAAATAGTATGCTTTGGTATGCATTGAGACTATTAGTTCTTTATCTGGATTTGGATAGCAGTTTTTCATAATGCATCCTTTGAAATTGTCTTGGATCATTGTATTGCCGAGAATAGCAAAATCATTCACAGTTGATCATCATATATTATTGCTGTTACTTTGTATAGTGCTCTCCTGTTTCTGCTCACTTCACTTTGCATCAGTTCATATAAGTCTGTTTTCTTTTTCTTTTTTGTGAAATGTACTTCGAGTTGCTCTTAGTAAAAATGACTTGTTGCCTGCCTTTCTGGTGGTTAGACTTTCCAGATTTACTTAGGCTATTCCTTAGCATGTAATCTACTAGCAAACCTGTACTAGAAACTTTCCTGGCTTAGTAGTCTGCCAGACTTATACCCTGCTGACCAAACAATCTAAGCAAGCAATACTGTCATACATGAGGCGTTAGAATGGGATTTTAGTGACAGTACTTAAACATCTTGCTTAATGACCTTTTTGTCATTCAGACCAATCTGAGCATTCTGCTAAGGATCAACATGTTCAAATTATCATTGTTAGTAATCTTGTTATTTTTTTATTAGCATGTCTTATAATTGTTAGTGTTGAAACTTACAAAGAAATAGAATGTTGTCTGTATTGAGTCCAACCAAATCTTAAATATTTGTTTTTATTTTAATTTTGTATTATGTATCATTGATTTCTGAATATATCCTTCCCCCATGTGCTTTAGAACTAGCCTTTGTAAAAGATTTTTTTTTTAAAAGGTAAAAACAGACGTTTTGCAAAACCAGCCATCACATCAGTCTTGTCCAAAAGCATATGCAAAATTAACGTTCATGCTCCTTCACCTCTGAGATGAAGGTAGAAAAATGCCTTTTTTTACGTTTTCTCCAGAGCCAATCTTCATCATTATAATTAATACAATATTTGATGCCTTTAAAAAAAGATCTTTGCACATACGTTGTTGTAGTCGTTGTGTATATTATTTTTCTTGTTTTGCTTTCCTCATTTCCTATTAGTTCATTAAGTTTTTCCATGCTTTTTTGAATTCATGGTGGTTGTTTTTTATGGTATACTGATACTAAATTACATTTATGTGCTAGTTTGATTAACCATTTCCCAATCAAAGGACATCTACTTTATTTCTAATTCTTTGGTATGAATAAAATATGAAACATTTTCATATAAAATTCACATAAAATATGAATATTTTAGTTTATATGTGATGACCTTTCTTTTGACTTTTGATATTCATTGGGTATATACTAACAGTAGACCCTTTGAGTTAAAGGGTTTGTATCTTTTTAGTTACTTTTTTTCACATAATCTGAAATTGCTTTTCAGTCAAGTCTTATATGAAACTTGATTTGAATAACAGTAATAACTAATTTTATAAGTTTTAAGGTTTCCAAATTTCTTTTTTTATGTTATCTCATTTGATCTTCAGAACTGCTCTATAAGATAGAAGCTATTATTCCCATTTTACAAATGAGGAAACTGAAGCTTTAAGGTTAAGTGCCTTCCCTAAGTAAGCACACAGGTACCTGTCACACACATAGGAAATCAATGTCTGCGGTAGTACTTCAGCTTAGGTTTTTGTGATTGTAAGCCCAGCACTCTGTCCATTACACTGCATGGCTGTATTGTGGACATTATGTGCTATTTAGTCAAAAGCTTTTTTACTGTCTTTATCTTGAATTCTAATTGCATTTCAATCAGTTAGGTTCAGTACCTAAAGGAATAGAGCCCCACATTCCTAAAAATGTAACCATATGTAGCACGCACATGCATGTGCGCGTGCGCGCGCACACACACACACACACCCCTCTAAACATTAATGCAAGGATATTTGTGTTCATGAGGTTTTCCAGCCACTTCCAAATTTTAGATGTTGATTCTAATGTCTGAAAAACAAAGAAGTACACATTTATACTTTGAAGAAACCACACTTTTCAAGAACTATAATGTTCCTGAATGGTGCCAGTGGTTAAAATTGATATCTTTTTGTAGTCAAGAAGGCCAAGTGAGTTCAGACCTTTTTAATATTCCAATCTTAAGTAACTGATTTCAGATACTTTTTGAGTACCATTCATGAGTAAGATAAATAAGGATTCCCACAAAGGGGTTTATAGAATTTCTTTAATGTTACTTAAGGAGTCATCATTCACTTTAGCTATTTCAGTCTTTTTTTACCCTAGTTTCTGGAAGAGTGAGCCTGTTCCAAGCTGGATATCTTACAGTGATCAAACTTAACATATCCAAAACAGAGTTCAGCATCTTTCTCCCTGCAAACTCACCCTTTTTAATTTTCGTGTTTCTATTGAGGGCATCACCATACTTATAGTTAATCAGATTTACACTTTGACTCTTTGTTCTCATGCCTACATATCAAATTGGTTACACATCTTGTTAATTCTACCTCCATAACATCTTCATTCAGTCCCCTTCACTCCATTCCTACAGATCCCAGCCTAATTTAGACACTTATCACCTCTCCTGCTTTGACTATTGAATTAGATTCCTAATTGGTTTCCTTGCCTCAAGTATCTCTCCTCACCAATATCTGTATAACAACCAAAGTAATGTTAATAAATATGAATCTGACCATGTCACCTTCCTTCCTGTTCAATAAACTCCTCCTGCCTCTAGGAGCAAATCTATACTATATTTGACATTTTAAATCCTTGAGAATATGATTCTGACTTGCCTTTCCAGGCTTTTTACACATTATTCTCCTTCACACTCCACAATCTAGCTGAACAATTCTTTATCCCTCAGATTTAACATTCTAACTCCTCTCTGTGCCTTTGTACAGGCTGTCATCAGTGCCTGGTATATCCACTTTTGCCTTTCTAGAGTCAAAGGATAGCTCAAGTGGCATGCCCTTTGTAAGACTTTTGCTCATCTCCCTGGATACTGGGTTCTCCCACAAAAAGGAACTTGTATTTATTTTGTACAAACTTGTATGTATGCATGGTGTTTTATCTAATAAAATATAAATTCCTTGAGGACAAGGACTGTTAATTTTGTTTTTGTGTCTCCAAACATCCAGTACAGTGTCCAGTGCAAAGGAGGCTCTTACTAAATTTTTATTGGTTTCTTTATTGGCCAGATCCATTTGCTGTCCTATATGTTGTAGAAATTAGTTTTAGGAGATTTCGATCTGTCACCCTACTTACAATAAGAATACATAAAATTGAGTTTCATTGCTTAATAATTTTTATACTTTGTGATTAGTGTGATAAGGGGATTCTTAAGCCTTGACCATTGTAATTATACAAACCAGTAAGAAAATCCTAGTGTTCTCTGATTCCGAAATGAAAAACAGCAATAGTTAACATGATTTAATCATTTGAGACTCATATACTGCATGTGTATTTGTGGCATGGATAAAATTTTACCCATTCATTGAATCACTTATGTCTATTTGAATATTCATTGTGAAGTTCCTACAGATAACCATCACAAGGTTGGACTACTCTGGAATGATACTCCATTCAATTTAATAAGTATTTATTAAACATCAGTACATGCAGACATTGTGCTACAGCCTAGGGAGGGGGGCAAAAATTGCGAACAATCTCTGCCTTCAATAAGTTTAAATTCTGGGTACAGTAAGCTGTAAGAAAATTTTTCATATAAATTTGATTCATCTGACATGGTGGTTATACTCTTTTAACTTGATTTTTAAAAAATCTTGAAACAGGAAGCTCATTATTACATTGGGTAAGAAGCAAAAAAGAAAGAATGTGTCTTCAGATGAAATGTCTGATGCTGAGCAGATTCCACAGCGTCCATTCAGAGATGAGGATTCTCAAGTGAGTATTTAAAAGTTTTGTTTTGTTTTTAAGGGAAGACAGATATTCATAAGAGCATTTGATTATTAATTTACTTGGTGAAAATATGTACCCGTTTTGCTCATAAAAACACATTTCATTTGATAGATGTCCTTGGCAGTGTTTTACAACAGCAGTGTAGTAATGATAATTTCGTTTTATACCTCTATGTTTTTTAGTAACTCGATGTATGCAGTTTTAATTTTTTAAGTGAATTTTTTAAAAGTAAAATATAAGAGATGAATTAAAACGAAACATAGAGTTTTTGAAAAGCCTATTTGAATTCATGTAGTTTGCATATGCTAAGTAAAACAGTGATTCTGTTAAAATGCCCTAACCTATTAATATTGTGCTTAGTTCCTCTTTTTTTTTTTTTTGAAGCAATCACAATAGCTTTGTGAGCTTAGAGAAAATATATAGTATGATCATCATCAGTCTTCTTACCCTGCACACTCTAGTAACTAAGTACTGCTGTTGGCAGTAGGGTTAGTGACAGTTGTTTTATGAAGGGGCCAGGAAGCCCCTGAATGGCCTTTCTTCTTCCTTATGCAGCTTCTTATCCAATGGAGAGTAGTGGCTCAAGGCTCCTGGGCTGCTGGAAGAGTTGAGGTAAGGGCAGTGACATAAGCTCCTGATATTATATGGCCTAGATTATTTTCTTCATATATAATATTGTACTTGACCTAAGTAAACCCATCATATATTACCTGTTCAACATAAAGAGTTTCTGGTTAATTTTTTTATTAATATTACGCTGGCCATCTTTTCATTATGCAATTACTAAATAATGAAATTATAGTGTAGATAGCTTAGTCTACAACATGTGCTTTTCCTTTGTGCTTCTCACTATAGTATGTCTGTACTTTAATTTTAGCATAAAAGATAAATGTTGGGAAGGACTGCCTTGTAATTAATTACTAAACCAAGCATACCCTCCTTGAGAGTCCTTTCAGTGACAAAAGCACTTAAGTTTCAAAGGAGTGTAACTTACCTTTAATTTGGAGTCAGACATAACTTAAGAAATCTCAAAGGTATGTAAGTGAAATTTATTTTTATTACCTTAGACCTTTAATATTTGATATTTTCTCAGTCTGACTATACCTAGTGGCCTGAAGTTGATGGTGTGGTCCTTCCAGGCTTGCCATGTTTGGAGGGTTTCTGCTTTGCCTTCTGCAGACCCTATTGGGAATATTATAGGAAGCAGGTAATATGTCATAGGAATGAAGTGTTGTTATTAATTAACCATAATGCTTCTGGCCACTAATGCAAAATGCCTGAATTGAAGGTTGTGTCAATAAATATTAGTCTGCTTTGATGATGCCTTTAAGTCTTGACAACAGAAAGTGTTAAAGTCAGGAAGGGAAGATTTATCAGGTTAAAATACTACTCTGAGGAATGTTATGAAAAAAAATTGAGCTGGAAAAGGTATATTTATGGTTTAATAATATGAGGCCACCACTTTACACGTTCAGAAGGTAGTAAGAACATTATATACCTGGAAAAAACTATTTAGTAAAAAAAAAATAGATACCTATTATTACTTACAAAATACTTTTATGAGAATAAATAACATACTTGATGCTTTGCTTAATTTGTAGCTACCTAGTAGAATGAAATACAGTATACTGTGACATTAACTTGATGACATAAAAAACCCACAATTCACATATTTTATTTAGCATTTAGAGTCTAAGAAGTATAATTATTTTTAAAAATCATCATGCCTTCATATATGTTGAAAGAACTGAATTTTATGATAAAACCATGTACTTACTCTTTTGGAGGAAAAACATGTTAGATAATGATGTTTATACATTTTTATAAGTGAATCAATCAGTATTTATTAAATGCCTACTGTGTACCAATCACAATGCTAGGTGCTGGGGATACAGACAAAACAAAAAAAAACAGTTCTTTTCTTTAAGAAGCTTTATATAAAGTTTAGGAAGAGTGCCTTAGATTCATATAGTTAATGAGTTTACTCTCTACTGAAGATACTAGATAATCTTGAATTCTTCTTGAAAGTACATAACTTTTTCATTGGGAAGAATAGGAAATTCATAGAAAATTACATTTGTTCCTGTAAAAAGATTCCTTTTTACCAAATTTTAGATCCTTTTATGGATTGGACAGATATATAACATGTATATATGAAATAAAGCAGAGGGGACAGGATATTGGGGTTGGTAGGTTATATTTTAATACTTGGTTATGGAGGAGATAGAATCTAATTCAGTATAATCATTTTAGTGTGTCTCCTTTTTCCATTTATTGAAGGGGAAAGTTGAAAGTATCTTTTTCACTAATTGCAATAGCCAAAAAAATGTTCACACCTGAACCTCATGAATACTTCAAAACAATTTCAGACTACCTGGGTATGTAAAGTACCAAATGATACGCACAAGAAAATTGAAATTAACTTGAATTTAAGAGGACTCCATCCACCAGTTACACACATAGCAGTCATTAGAGAATATGTTTTCTAGGTGTACTCAGAGCATCAGCTAGTTAAAGCATTGGTCCAAAGTAGTACACAATTTAAAAATAAAGAAAAAGAGACAATACTGCTTGTGATTATAACAGTTTTGGCATATTTAAACAAACTGTTAATGCTGGGAAATAGAAGTAAAGAAATTAATTCTTAATGTCACCATTCCTTAATTGTTTAATTGATGCAAAATTCTACATTGAAGGAGCCAAAATACCCAAGAAATTGCCTTTTTCAGTAATCATTTGATTCCCTTATCAATTGAGTACCAGCTAATTTGTTCAGCAGCCCAGAGGAGGATGATAGAAGATTGTAAGCTGTATAGCATAAAAACCTTTCAGTCTAAGAAGAATAAAGGTTGTGGTTTACCCAAATGACAATGGAGAGCCATTTAAGTATAAAGTAGGATTCATCATATTATCAGTGATGACTTGTACACCAGAAGTAGTATAAAAAGATAATATTAAGTTTATATATGATCATAAAAGGATGAAACAATAACAATGGACAACTTCCTATAGATGTATACACAAAATATTTAGAAAACCAGATGATTGCCTTTAAGACATTGGGTGGATAATCTTTGGAGGGTTTATAAGAACACATGGCTAAGAATTGGGTAAGATGATGTAGTTTTATGGAAGTATTATGATCTCCCACCGATGAAGAGGAGTAAATACACCAGTGAAATCAGTCAATCAACAAGCATTTGTTAAGTTTAAAGTATGTGCAGAACTATGTGCCAAGAACTTTGCTAGTTGCCAGGAACACAAAGGCAAAAATGAAAGTCCCTGTGCTCAAGGAAGACTATATTTTCTATCAGAGGAGATGACATGTACATATTAATATGTATACAAAATTAAGTAATTTAGGTAGTAATTTAGCTGTGAGAATGAAAGAAGTTTTTGATGAAGGAGCTATCATGGCATAATGGAGAGCTTGCTAGACTTGGAATCATGAAGACGTGGCTTCAAACCTCATTCTTGACACTTAACAGCTGTATAACCCAGGGCAATTCACTTAATCTTACCAGGCTTCAATTTTATATCTATACATGGGTATAATAATAGCACCTACTTCACAGGGTTGTTGTGTGAATCATAGAAGATAAAGTGTATAAAGCACTTTACGTGAAAATGCTGTGTTAATGTTAATTATTTCTATTATTGGGTATTGGTGCTTGAGCTGAGGTGAGGAAGCAAGCAGAGCAAGAAATGAGTGATGGCCTGTACAAAGCACCACCCAAATATGGGAGATGCATAACCGAGGAGGCCAGTTTGGCTGGAACTTAGAGGGCAAGAAAGGTAGTGTTATATAATAAGGCTAAAAATATGAACTGTACCAAGTCACAAGGGGATTTAAAAGGAAAACAGAAGTTTTTGTTTTATCTTAGGTTCAGTCGGGAGTCACTGAAGCAGAAGAGTAAAATGGTCATACCTGTGCTTAACAAAAATCACTTTGGCAACTCTCCACAGGCTGAATGGGAGTGAGTAGGGACTTGAATTAAAAAGCCATTCTAGTAGTCCAGGCAAGAGGTAAAGGGGGCCTAGACCAGTAAAGAGGTGACTGTGTGAATAATTAGAAGGGGAAAATTTGGGAGATTTTGTAGGCTGAGAAATGTAAGGGTGATGATGATGATGCTAGCTGACATTTATATAATACCTACTATGTGCCAGGTACTATGCTAAGTCATCCTCACAACTCTGAGAAGTATTTGTTGAAGTTTAAACTCTGGGACATCAAAACCTGTTGGGATTTCATGATATGCTGGCATGGAACTGTCTCTCAAAGAATTCAGTCAGACCACCTCCAATCCATGTATAGGCATTTACTGAGATTGACACCTTTCATGAAGCTGGTTAAGTTCCAAGAGGAACCACCAATTTTAGAGAAAGCAAGATGGATTTTTATAGGGTAAAGGTGCTGATTACACAATCAAAATTTACATAGAATATAGGAATATGATCAGTATTAAAAAGGCAGGTGTTTGTTAAGGGATTAGGTAATGGAGGGGGGGTCTCATCTGTGGTTCGGAGGTTAAACATTCTGGTCATTCTGCCCTCCAGTTGGCTAGCTATTGTGGTCCTGTCTGGTCAAGATAGGTAGTTAGGTATTGTGGTCCTATCTTGGGCTAGATGGATGATGTGATTGTGATTGAATATAAGAACATACCTGTTCAAATATGTGGGAATGGATCTAGGGGCAGTAGCTAGGTGAAGGCAGTGACTGGGTTCCCATCACATGGACATGCCTGCTGTTTCTGTGGCAACTAAGAGTTCAGGGACGCACCTGTTGTTCTAATGAGCAGTGAGGCCTACATGAAGAAGTTAGGATATTGGTGGAGGGGGCTGGTCCTGTTGTGGGAAATTTTACTTTCTCCTTTTAAAAGCCTGTGCATTATTCCCTCAATCAACTTTAATGATCTTTAAACAGTTTTGTTGTAGTTTTAGTCATTCAGTCATTTCTGATCCTTTGTGCCCCCATTTGGGGTTTTCTTGGCAAAGACAGTGAACTAGTTTGCCCTTTCCCTCTCAACTCATTTTACAGATGAAGAAACTGAGGCAAACAGGGTTAGATGACTTGCCCAGAGTCACACAATAAGTGTCTGAGATCATATTTGAATGCAGAAAGGTGAGTCTTCCTGAGGTCAGGCCTGGCACTCAATCTGTGCCATCTAGCTGACCCCCCCAAAATTTTACTGTCCTTAAACTATAATGGTGAGTGAAATTTTCTCCTACTTCTGGCCATATGGAGACAGATTTCTGGCCCTTGATCTTGTTCATCATTTCCTCTTGTGTCTCACCCATTTACTTGACCAACTTCTAGTCACTACTGAATATATATGTCTTTTATATTCTTTGGTATTAGTGAAATATAATTATCAGAATGAAAGGAAGAAGACATTGTGCACCAGTGATAGATACCACAGTGGCAGAGGCTTAGGAGGAGAATGAGACAGAGTCCCTTATGCCAACAAACTGGGCAAAGATTAAACACAAAAGAGACACAGAGTATTTGATGACAAATGGATGAATTCTTGTCTTTTACCTGCTCTAAAAGCTTCAGTCTCCACAGTAGTGTGGCTCCCTATTTTGTGTGGGATAAAATACAAACCTTTCACCTTAAAACCCTTTACAACCTGTCTTTAATAGCCTACTTTTCAGGCTTATAATTTATTACTCCCCTTCAAAACCTACAGTCTAGCCATATTGACTACATGCTGTTCCACATGAACACATTCAGCCTTCCATCTCTGCCATTTTATTTTATCTTAGGGACAGTAGGGAGTCATTGAAGCAGAAGAGTAAAATGGTCACACCTGTGCTTAACAAAAGTCACTTTGGCAGCTCTCTACAGGCTGGATGGGAGTGAGTAGGGACGTCATTCTTGCCTGGAATACTCTCCTTTCTCACTTCTCCTGTCAGAATCCCTAGCTTCTTTCAGAGCTTATCTCAAGTGCCACCTCCTCCATGAGGCCTGTCCTGATCCTCTGGGCTATTAGTATTCCTCCCATCATTGAATTACTTTGTAATTTGTATTTTGAATTTACTTTGTATCAGCTTTGTATTTACATATCTTTACACATAGGTTTCTCTTGTCAGTTCTTTGATGAGTATAGACCCTTTCATTTTTGTCTTTGGGTCTCTAACCCCTAGCCCTGGTGCCTGGCTGATTCATATTTACTGAGTCATAGGATGATTGATACTCCCAAGAATCATTATTGTATATGAAAATCCCCCTATCCCTTGTGACGGTGACGCATTCATTGACTGTCAATTAAATGAGCTCCTAAAGGTTCTGTTCTACCTTGAAATCTAGCAGAATGGAGTTGAGGAAAATTCTTTTTTATTAGACTCACATAGCTATTCATCATTAAAAGCTTATTTATTGTCCGAGATTGTTAATTTCCCCTAGTCATTCATAAAATTGAGTGTTACCAATGTATATTTAGGAATTTTCCAAATCTGGCCACTAATTTGTTTTTTGTTTCTTTTAACTAATTTCAGGGAATTGAAATTAAAGGTCTTTTTAAAAATTGCTTATATTGTTACTATGTTAGAAATTAGGAAATCCAAAAGTTTTTTCTACTTTTTCTTTTTCCTGAGGATGCATAGGTTAAAATTTCTTTTAAGCTAAGATGCCTGCTCAACATAGCTCTTTATTATACAGATTCGTGTATTTAACACTGATAGAGTTGCATTCCTCAAAACAACTACTGTTTTTAAAGAAAAAAGCTTATTGGTTTTACACATGGTTAGCCTACCATACAGGTTTTAATTTTGTCTTCCAGTATTGTTATCATAAAAGAGTTCAGACTGTGTTTTAAACTGAGTATACATACACATATAGATTCTTTTCACAGAGAGGAACTTTTTTATTTAGTAAAGAATTATCTCATTTAAAAATTTTCTAGATGTTGTAGGCTCTTGACTAAATTTAAGATCTCTTTACTTCTGTGGCAAAAACCTTTGTTAATTTTGAGGAAAAAGACTGTGGGGAGATAGCCAGTATAAATTAGTGAGAAATCTAAATCATAAACTGTTTAAAGAAATGTAATCTGAGTAATTTCAAGGTCATTAATGATTCCAACCCTTTCTGAATTGTAGCACAATTTCATGACACTTCTTTTCTTTCTAAAAGTACTATATGATCTGTACATAATTCAAAATGATTTCCCAATGTCCTAATCGAGACATTGGGATTAACCAGTGTCCTCCTACTAAGAGTTAATTGGCAACACTTAGGGCTGGAAATTAATTGGAAAAAAACAACTGAACTAATGGACAAAGTGTTGCCACATGGAGAGATGTTAAGCTATGTCTGTTTGAATAAATAAATATAAATAATAGTGAGCATGGTAATCATTAGCAATGAATGATTTTTAAAGATATTTTCAAATAATTTTATAATAATTATAATTTTATTTCTGAATTATGCTCTTTCCATTGTTACTTTCACTATTAATTTGTGCTAACAACTCTTTGTAGATAGTACATACATAAATTTTAGTTCTACTGTTGCAAATTATTATGAATCTTCAAATTAATAGCATATTACGCATATACACTGATAAAATGTATAGTTCATTTAAGTAAGATGATCTTCAAAGTTAAGCTAAAAGAAAAAAAGTTTGCTGAGGATGCAGAAGGGAAACAGTGGAGAAGCAGCAAAAGTTTCTGTGAAGAACAAAATTATTTTACCTTACTTAACCTGATAAGCAACTCTTGCAGTTGTTTGTAGAATGCAAGAGTCCATAAAAAGTAGGAGGTTCTGTGCCTTATAAGTAACTTTTGATGGATAGTTTATTTTTTAGTTTAAAATACACATTTTTGAGTTTTAAATGTATGTAACATTTTAAAATTTAAAATAGATATAATAAATTACCTTTATGAAAACTTGTTTTAATTTTTGAGTCCATAGTCTAAATCTTCTAAATATCAGTCAGTTTTGATGATACTAAATGAAATCATCCCTTACATGACTTTTTACTTTTAAAAATAATTTAGATTTTAAAAATTATAATCATTCCAATCATATAATCATACTTCACTTATGCCATTGCATAGTATTTGTAACACTGATTTTATCCTGTCTTTACCACAATACTCCCCTCTTTTTAAAGAAAAATTAGAAGTAATTAAGCTTGAACTAATCCTTTTCCTGCTTTATTTAAATATTTGATGGCTTTAAAATTTTGTTTCTTTTTAAAGAATAGTATAGGCTGATTATTTTGACAATAAAAAATTATTTTGCACTTTGACGTATATTTTCAAAAACCACACAAAAAATATTAAAAACTAAAAATACACATTGCTTAAGTAGTAAAATAGCTGACTGAAAGAGATGAACCTTTTGATACATCTTGAAGACCATCAGTGTCCAAATTTTGAGAAAATTCTTTACTAACCAAATTTTGTTTACTGAGGAAGCAACCTATGATTTGCAATCCCAAGTAATACTCTTCTTTTTGTTGTCAGGGAAAAGAAGGGAAAGAAATCTCATAAAATTAGTCTGTGTGTGTCAGCCTTTTGAAAATATTAAATTAATCTTTTAAAATAAATTATAAAATTGCTTCTTTTATGGTTAATTCCAGAAGAGAAGATCAAATCGCCAAGTTAAAAGGAAAAAGTATGCTGAAGATGCAGAAGGAAAACAGTCAGAAGAAGAAGCAAAAGTTTCTGTGAAAATCAAAAAAAGCTCAACTTCTTTACCAACTGAACAACCTTTGCAGTTATTTGTGGTAAGCAAAATTATAGACTATGACAGGGAGAATATGAAAACCCATCTTTAATTCCTTTTAATTATTTTCTTCTAATAAGTAAAATGTATCTCTTGTGATTTCTACCTTATCTCATTAACAACTTTAAGAGGTTCTCTCTTTCTGCTTGAGTATTTCTTAAGCAGCTAAGGCATTTCTTTAAGAAAAGCATTCTAGTACTGTTTTCTTCTATTTTTCTTTTGTAATGATTTTTCTCCCCTTTCTCTTTTTAAGTTAGTACTTTGTTCCTCTGATTAATTTTAATTGTACTAATTTGATGGGAGCCCACTCCCACACCCTTTCCCATTCACTTTTATATGCCTTTTTCAACATTCCTTTAATTTAAGTAAACCTCCCTGTCTTCTAACCTGTCTTCCATTTATCTCTCTTTCTTTAATGTATATGAATATAGACCAGGTAAGATGAGAAGCATTTATTAGGCTTTTACTACATAGTTGGCACATGCTAAGCATCGGGAATACAAACAAAAGCACAAAATCTGTCCTCGAGAAGCTTACATTCCAATGAGGGAAGACAGTACATAAAATGAGAGGAGAATGGAGGCATGGGGTTGAAAGTTTGGAAAATCAGGAGCCCAGCTGGAAGGGGACTGGGCCCTTCTCTAGGATGGAGTCCTAAGAAGGAATCCACCGATGGGAGAAGGGAGCTAACACTAAGGAGAGATGTTGGGTGAGGAGACCCCAGGTGGTAAGGGCATCTGCCATGGTGAGATTGAAGCTGAGGCATGATGTTGAGTTCTGGGAAATCAGAAATGCAGCCAAGAGGGTGAATGGAGGTTGGCCAGCTCACCAGTTGGAGGAACTCACCAGTGGGAAAAGGGTTTTGGCATGTTTGTGACTGAAATAACATTCTGTTGTGGAGTTCCTTTCCAAGTCTTTCTTTGCTTTGTCCTATCCTTTTTTCTCTTCCTTTCTATTTTGAGTCCTATTTATTGGTATCAGTTCATGAGCTATACTTTTATTTGTTCTTTATTCTTTCTATGCCCCATATGAATATAGAACTGCTAAAATAAAATTAAAAAATTGAATTCCCCTCATCACATTTCTGGGGCAGGTAGGTGGTGCAGTGGATAAAACACTGGAATTAGACTCAGGAAGACTTATCTTTTTTGAGTTTGAATCCAACCTCAGACACTTAGTGGCCCTGTGACCCTGGGCAAATCACTTAACCCTGTTTGCCTCAGTTCCTTATCTGTAAAATGAGCTAGAGAAGGAAATGGCAAAGCCCTGCAGTATCTTTGTCCAAAAAAAAAATAAAACCCAAAATGGGGTCACAGAGATTTGGGTACAACTTAGCAACATCATATTTCTATTTTATTACATTTGTACATTTTACCCCATATTCCCTTTGTTTTGCTGAATGTTATTATTAGAATGGTCAATTCAGAAGGAAACAATGTCAGATGGACATGAGGTCACTCTGTGTTCAGAGCCTTGGGGCTATTCCCCTCACCATGACCTTTTCTCCCTACCAGCTATGAGTGCTTTTGTCCTTGGGCTCATGTATCTCCTCTCCTTGTGTAAGATGCAGTCCTGGTTAGGTTCAACTTTTTCTTGGAAAAAGGCATATTCTAATGTCCAAATCCCCCCATTAGAAGGTCCCTGCCTCTTATAGGCATGTTCTTCATTCCCCATCAGAGAGTGTGAACAATTACTGTTATTATTCTTTCCCTGATTATAGGTGGGCTGTGCATAGAGAGGGGAGGAGAGGCATATCTCTGGCTCCTGGGGCATTTCTTCTTTTCAAAATTTCATCTTACTGGGATTTTTTTTATTAACAAGCATTTATTTTCTCTCCCTCCTCTCCCCTCTCAATTGAACAAGGAAAAAGAAAGAAAGAAAAAAAAACTCGTAACAAATACATAGTTATGCAAAGCAAATTACTACATTGGCTATGTCCAATAATGTGTATCTCATACTGCATCTTGAATCTATTACCTCTCTCTCAGGAGGTGGGTAGCATGCTTCATTTTTGGGCCTCTGAAACAATGATTTGTCTTGTTGATCAGAGTTAGCAGTTCTTTCACATTTGTTTTTCTTTATGATGTTATTATTCAATAGTGTGCTCTCTTTGATTCCACACAATTCACTCTGTATCAGTTTATATATGTTGTTCCACTTCTCTTTGAAGTTTTCTGCCATTTTGTAATTTTTTTATATGATAGTATACCATTACTTTAGTGTACCATCATTTGTTTAGCCATTCACCAGTGCAACCAAGGTGACAACCAAATAAACCCCCTTAGTTTCCAGTTTTGTTGCTACTACAAAAAGAGGTTCTATACATATTTTTATAGATTATGGGCACTTCTGTTTCTTTGACCTCTTTAGATTATGGACCTTAAGTTTTACTTAGTATAGGCATATAGGTATTATTTGGTCAGTGAGGCATTTCTTTAAATATTTAGTCAGTAAAAATTTATTCTAACTATAATAGTAAGAAAAGAGACAACATTAACCATAGTTTCTTGTATGGAAAAATGAAATATTTAGTGTTTGTTTATCATTGTGATTTTGCCTAACAGAGTAGAAACCTAATATGTTGGACAAAGAAAGTACTGGCACTGGAGTTAAGAACTCTGGAGCTTAGACCTGGCCTCCAGCTCTTACTAATGTGACCAGGCAAATCAGTTCACTTCTTTGAACTTCATTTTCCTTACCTCTAAAATGGGGTTAATGATGCATGTAGTATGTACTTCACAGGGTATTATGATGACATATTTAAAACATTTTGTAAACCATAAAGCGCTATACAAATATCAGTTCTTATCATTGTTAGTATTACTTGTTTCCAAAACTCACAATTAGCATATAGTACATTTGTGGATTAATGAGGTGACTTGGTATACAGATGCATTCATATATTTTAGCCAAGAGTCTGTGTGACCTGAGCTCTTTCTGAGTGTCAGCCCTTGATCCAGGTTAATTACTTACATAACGAAATTGTCATTTAGCATTTACTCAAATTCATTTAACATCCTAATACAGCTTCTTTAGAATTATTGTTAGTGTCCCTTGAAAAGGCTTTTTCAACTTCAGTGTTACACAAATGAACTGTTGTTATTGTCTTGAAGGCTACGTTAAATAGTTTTGAGAAATCTTACAGTTTAAAAAATATTTCATAATCCCCCTAAAAGCTTTCCTACTTTCCCTAACTTTCTATTTGTAATGATTGCTTAGCTTTATCCTCTCAATTGTCTGGACTCTACATCTTTGGCTCTTCTGTATCCTTCATCTTCCAAGTCTAAACATTAGAAGCATCTAAATGACACAGTGTTAGTTAGTCTTTAAATCAGGAAAATTTGAGTTCAGATTCTACCTCAGAATCTTACTTTTTGACTTTGGGCCATTAACCTCTCCCGGCTTTCATCCCTTCATCTGTAAAATGGAATAAGAATAGTTCTTACCTCTTATAATTCTTGTGAGGATCAAATGAGATACTAAGAAAGCACTTTGTAAATCTTAAAGTACTATATAAATGCTAGCCATTATTTGTTGTTGTTGTTGTTATCTGTCAAATCTCGTTGATTCCACCTCCACAACATCTCTTTAATCTATCTCCTTTCAATTCGAACTACCAAACTTGTTCAAGCTTTTGTCATGTACCTCTCAGGCTATTGTAAAAAGTACCCAACTTGCCTTGAAATCTCCCTTTTCTCCAATCACTTAAACACACAGTTAGAAAGGATCTTTGAGTTCCACCCATATCTGACTAGAATTCTCTTTCTAACATCCTCAGGAAGCAGTCATCCAATTTTCATTTGAAGACTTCAAAGAAAAGGGAATCCAGTGCTTTTTGATGCAGCCCATTTTGTATTCAGATAGCTTTCTCTAATTTTTAAGAAGTTTTTCCTTATATAGTATAACCTTTATGATATCTTCCCATGGTTGGGTCCACAGAGAGATGTCTACTCCAGTTTCAAGATAGTCTAGGTCTGTATTCCTAAAACTGTTGCTTGTGTGCCCCTACCAGTGAATTTGCCTTCAGTCAGCCAGAAGCCACAGCAATCTTAAAGAAAATGCATTTACTGAGATGGAATAGGAAGAAGAGTAGCTATAAAACATCTTTCCCTTCATTCATATATTTTAGCCAATATTATACACAGATATAGTAGTGGAGAGGTATATACTTCAAGAGCCCGTGTAGCAGAGATAACTCACACTACAGAGTGCCCCTTCTTTTTTCTGGTATTCGTATGATGCTCCTCTTGTGCACAGTATCTCTTCTGGTCATATCACTCTGTGGAGATTCCTGGATCTGATCCCTACTGGGCACAGTGAGTCCTACTAGGCAAGTAATTGCATTGCAACATGCCAAGACTGATTTGGCAGGGATACGGGAATCCCTGCCCTCCCCAAGAGGTATGAAGAGGGATTCTATCTGGAGAGCTGAACTGTTATTCCATAGTAGGTTCTTATCAACCACCACAATTCATACTTCTTCATGCTACCCTGCCTCAAACCAATCTCTTGAGCAAAGGTTCTTAACCTTTGGTCTTTGAACTTATATGTTTTAGTAACTATATTTCAGCTTAATTTGTTTTCTTCATTATACTGTGTATTTTATGCTTTTAAAAACAGTATTTTGAGAAAAGGTCCCTAGGTTTCACTAGACAAAGAATCCATGACACAAAAGGGTTAAGAATCCCTGTCATAGAGACTGTCTTGCCACCAGAGAAGTAGCTGGGCCTTCTAATTCTATCAGGACAGTTAGGTGGTACAGTGGATAGAGTGTGAGTCCTAGAGTCGAATAGATCTTCCTGAATTCAAGTCTGACCTTAGACACTTAATAGCTGTGTGACCCTAGGCAAGGGACTTAACTCTGTTTCTCATCTGTAAAATGAGCTGGAGATGGTAGCAAACTACTCCAGTATCCCTGCTAAGAAGACCCCAAATGGGGTCACAGAAAGTTGGACAGAACTGAAAAAGAACTTAACAACAACTACCTTGATTGAAGGACTTATTGATAGTTATTTTAAACCCTTCAAACCTCCTTAACCCTCTTACCTGGTGTTTGTTCTATCATCACCTAGAGTTTGGAGTGATAGTGTGGAGGAATCTGGGTACTCCTGATCAATTCCTCAATTCTAATTAGACCAAACCTGAATCTGTCTATCTGTAACATTGCTAACTCTGCCCTCTAGGTCTTAACTGAGCAAGTTTAATCCCTTTTTATATATGATAGTCCTTCAGGTACTTAAAGATTAACTGTCATGTCACTCTAAATTTCTTCAAGTAACTATCCCTGCTTTCTTCAACTGATTCACCTAGGATATGATCTGGATGACCTTTTAGATAGTTCCTTGCTTATGGGTGTCTTTTCTAAAATGTAATGTCCAGAATTGAACATAGTTCTCTAGATATAGTCCAACCAGGGCTATACAATGGAACCATCACCTCTGGACACTTATCTCTTTTAATGCAGTCTAAGATAGCTGTCAGATCACATTGTTTTTTCAAACTGAACTTGAAATATAATGAAATCCCTAAGTTTTTTTTTTCTTCAGAAGTTGCATATTGATGCCCCTCATCTTATACTTGTGAAGTAGCTAGGTGGCACAGTGGATAGAACACCAGACTTGCAGTCAGAAAGACTCATCTTCATGAATTCAAATTCAGTCTCAGACACTTAATAACTTTGTGACCCTGGACAAGTCACTTAACCATGTTTGCCTCTGTTCCTTCATCTATAAAATGAGCTGAAGAAAGAAAAAGCAAACCTCTTCTGTATGTTTGCCAAGAAAACCCGAATAGGGTCACAGAATATGAAACAGAACTGCAAAATGACACAACAAAAGCAAGTAAGATTCAACCAAACATTCTACCCTGCCTAGATAGTTTTAACTTCTGACTTTATTCATATTAGTTTAATCTTCTAGTTTTATGTCATTTGAAAACTTGATAAATATACTGTCTTTATCAAAATTCTTATTAAAAATGAAATAGCACAGGACAGGTGGAACTCCGTGGGACACAGTACCATATACCTTCCTCCACGTTGACATTAGCATAGTATTGAGTGCCATAGGGATCTGGTCTTTAGAGTAGACCTTTGCAGACTTTCTTTTTCCTTTCCTTGAAGACTGGGAATGGTTGTGCCTCTTTGGTCCTGCGAGGCCCCTCCCATTTTCAGCATTCTTTCAGAGGTCACTTACTGTAATTCAGCAGCCACATCTTCCAGTTTTTTCATTACCCTCCAGTAATGATTGGAATTCATCAAGAGTAGACAGATATGTTCTAGTGCAGTTAGAAAGAGAGCTGAATTTGGAATCAAGGCCCGATTTAAGATGTCTGTGGGACATCCAGATCAAGATGTCTAATAGGGGTTTGGAGATGAGAGGTAAAGAGTTGTTAGGGGTGGACAAATAGACCTGAAATTTATCTGCTTGGATTTTATCATTGAGTCCGTGGGAACTGATGAGATCACAAAGTGAAGCCGCACTGAGAGTGAGGAGAAGAGAGCCAGAACTTAGCTGAAGTGTACCCACAGTTAGAAGGCACAACCTGAACGAAGAAAAAAGGGAGAGTCAGACAGGTAGGAGGAAAGTCAAGAGAGAGCAGTGCTATAAAATTCTAAAGAAAAAAGTATTAAGGGGAAGGTCACTGAAAGATCAGTAAGTCTGAGGATGGAGGAAAACACCATTAGATATGGCAGTTAAGAGATCGTTGGTAGGATTGTTAATAATAATCCTTAATAATCTTGGAATTTCAACTCCCAGTTAATTTTTATTCTGTCTTTTCTGGTTTCCTGGGCAGAAATAAAAATGAACTGTTAGTTGAGCAGTTCTGCTTTCTCTTTTTGTCGTCTGTTGCCATTATCCTATCCACCTAAGCCAGAGATTTTGTCCTTTCTTTGATCTTCCTCTTTCCCACATTATACTAAGAAAACTTTTTCTTATTTTTAACACGCCTTGCCAGCTTCAGCTCATTGTAAGCTTTATTTCAATTGACACCATTTTTATAGAATCAAGCCACATTTTTGTGTTTGTCCTTAGTTATCTGCCTTTGCTTTCATCTGACATATGTGTCCTTTCCAGTCAGTGAATTCCCTTTGCATCTGCATTGGACTTTTGGAAACCACTCACTTTTCTCTGTTTTTTGAAATTGTTTCCATTTATGCCTTTAGAATTTTATTTTTCAAGTTTTCCCTCCCTCCTGGGCTGAATTGCTTTGTAGAATTTCAGTACCTGGGATTCTACTTAGCCTTTCTCTGACTTATAGTGTAACATTGAATGCCCTTTTTAATTTTACTTCATCTTTCCTTTGCAGCTTTATTTCATACTATTACACTGCTAGCTGTTACCTTGTCCTACAAATTCTGCCTCTGCATTCACATGCAGAATCTCTATCCCTTCAGAGCTCTGTTCCTCCTCATCTCTACCCATTGAAGTCCTTCCCGTTTTTAAGGTCCAGATCACCTTTCTGAAGCTTTTCCTCATTTCTTCTGTTAATCTGCCATAGCTGAAAGTGATCATTTCCCCTCAAATTTTTTAGAGCACTTTATATATTTGCTCCAAACACATTCTACCTTATCTCATATCTATTTGTATAGACTCATCTACCCATTAAGTTGTAAACTTCCTGAGAGCAAAGGTATGTTTTGATTTCATTTTTCTCTTTGTGTCCTAGACACCTACAACAGTGTCTTAGCCATAATAAGTTTATAATAAATGTTGAGTAAAATTTAAATTTCCCACTTTTCTTAGGAGAATCCGAGTGAAGAAGATGCTGCTATTGTGGACAAAATACTGTCTTCTAGGATAGTAAAGAAGGAAGTGAGTACCTGACTATTTTATATTGTATATTTCATCTTCTTTCTGAATTGTAATCATTGTTCTTTTTTTCCTTAGATATCACCTGGAATGATGATTGATGCAGAAGAATTTTTTGTAAAATACAAGAATTAGTGAGTATTTATGTGTTTAAGATAGTAAAAAAGGAGACTGGTTTACAATGTTTGGAATATTAGGAAGCTATTAATTATCACCCTAATTTATTTTTTAATTTTAATATTGTTTGTATTGTTTAAATTATTGAATTAGCCTAATTGAAAGACTAAGTAGAAGCCCATGGTCCAAAATCACTTACAGGAAATTAAATAAATTTGTTCATTATGTTCCTGTTTTTGAGGTGCTTACATTTACTTTTTATGATTATTGTCAACCCAACGTGGTGCCTAATTAATTTCTTTAACATATAATTTTATATTTTCTAAAATAAGTAAATTTTAATCTATTTTATGGATTAATCAAGTATAAAAAATGAATAACTGAAGGGGACGGAGAAAAAAATTCCAAATCATATGTTTATAGTAAAAAGAGAAAGTCAAATATATTTGATTTATTCTGTTGTTTTTTAAAATTCCTTTCTTTATCTTACTTCTTCCAGATTCTGGAATTAAAATGATTTTATTTTCATAAAATAGCATTTCCCTTAAAGACAAGAGAGTTCACAGTAAAGATGTTAATAATAAATGACACTGTTGCTTATCAGTCTGCTTCTCCTTAAACTGCTGACTTATACAGTAAATCTTGTTGAGACTACAGTGAGCAAAATATTTTTAGTGCAGAAATTATTTATGTGAGCGTAGTAATAAAGCAAAATGTCATATCCCCTTTTACAAAGCTGAAAGTTAGGATGTATTACTGGATAGTTTAATTAAATTCAGCTGTGCCCACCTTGGCTTACTTCGATATGATAACATGATTTTTGTAACAATTTCAGCTCCTATCTTCATTGTGAGTGGGCCACAGAACAACAACTTTTAAAAGATAAAAGAATACAGCAGAAAATCAAAAGATTCAAATTGAGACAAGCACAACGAGCACATTTTTTCGCAGATGTAAGTAATAAAAAACAAAAAAGGTGCCATAAACTTCCATTTGCTGACCTCTGTGTTTACAATATTGTTTGCCAAGACTTTGATTAACTATACGTCTCAGCTTCTCAGCCTTCCTCTTTGAATGTACCTGCTGTATTTTAAGGTTTTCTTCAAAATTCAATTTGAAGACATTTTTATGTCTTCATTTATGGAGAGTAATAGCCTTACTAACCTAAATTAAAGGGTACAAAAAATAATTTTTGGTGCTTATAAGTAGATACAGATATATATCATATGCAAATTTACAGTACTTAAAAAACAATAAAGAAATTACTCTGTAGCCCCCTCACCCCACCCTGTGGTTATATTTCAAAGAGCTTTTGAACAGAATAACTGTTTAATTTGGGAAAATTATAATTGTTCAAGAAATTTGAAAACAAGACTTATCTTTTGGTAGACTGTAATAGGCAAATTATATCAGGATCCTGTTTACTGGAGTTGGGGTTGCCCACCAAACTTTTTTTGACCAGTGTCTTACTGGTCAAAAGAGAAGCACTTTTTTGATTTTAAAAAAATGTGTGTGTGTGTGTGTGTGTGTGTGTGTGTGTGTGTGTGTGTAATATTTATTTTATTATATTTATGTATTTACTATATTTAAATGTAGTAAACACCATGGACCTAACCTTTCTATAGCTAGTTCTGTCATTAGTAAATAAAGGGTTAGTTCTATCATTTCCAAGGTCCACATAAAATTATTTTTAACCTAATTCAAATAAAATAGGTAGCAGTTCTGCTAGTGAGTTTTTGAGTTTATTCAGTCATTGAGTTTTTTCCCGCCCTTTGATAACTAAATTATTTCTGAATTTCAGATGGAAGAAGAACCTTTTAACCCTGACTATGTCGAAGTAGACAGAGTATTAGAAGTTTCTTTCTGTGAAGATAAGGACACTGGTGAGGTAAGTATTAAGTGAAAGAAGTAAGTCAAAAACACATAGTTATCCAAATAAAAATTATTAATTTTTAAAAATTGTTTTCTAAAAATAAATACTAATAGATTTTATTTTTATTTTGAAGTATTTTAGTATACTCAGAATAGTTTAACTTTTCTTTGTTTTCATAACATCTTTTTTAAACTTGTAAAATTTTTAAATGATTTCCTTTTTACAGCCTGTAATTTACTACTTGGTAAAATGGTGCTCATTACCCTATGAAGATAGTACATGGGAACTAAAAGAGGATGTAGATCAGGCAAAAATAGAAGAATTTGAACAACTGCAAGCCTCAAGGCCTGATTCTAGGCATTTGGTAAGGATATCTCTGAGTTACAGATAAATTACCTTCAAAAAGTCTTGATAACTTCCTCATTCTTGATATTAATTTAGTTCATAATACTAGGTTGCTTTCTACTCTGTTTCCTTTTCTTATATTTTCTCATTTTCCTCTGTATTTAAAGACAATGCCAGGAATGATTTTGTTACCTTTGTCAGTTTTCCCTGTAAGTGGTACTTAGACTTCAGCAATTATTATGTTTATATCTCATCCTACCTGTTCTCCTGCTTTTAATTTTTAATCCAGTAAGGCAGTAAGGCGCCTGAAAAGTAATGTGGAGCATATTTTTTGTCAAGTTATCTTTTTGACCAGCAAATAGATATTGAACATCTGTGAAACTTAAGCTTTATTTGATAAAAAAAAAAAAATTTGAAATGTTTCATTATATTAGAAGATGATGCTTAATAGCATTAAGTCAAGTGAAGTTAAAAGGGAAAGATTTATCAATTAGATAACTAAATGAATGATAATTATAGCTAAATAAATGACAATTATATAAAAGTAGTCCCTAATTATTTGGGTGAGGGGAACAAAATTTGTGAGTAACTGAGAACTGTGAGAAAAGTACTTAATTGTTAAATGTATTTTTAAAACGTGCTATTTTGTTTAAAAATTGTTTAAAAGGGCATATCTTAGAGAGTCAGTCATGTGATAACAATATTATAAGAAGTACTAGTTTATCATTAATATTGATAATCCTTCACTAAAATCTATTCTGGGATGCCTTATCATGTAAATCCAGGGAAGTGACCCTGGATTCTTAAAAGACAGTTACTGCAGAATGTAAGTTCTGTCTGGCCTTACCATACTCAGAAGACTTGATTAGCTCAGTGATGTGTGGTGTTTAGCTTTCATCGGAAGACTAGCCTACTTGACTTTGAGTAGTTCATCACTAGGTAGGTCAGAGAGTGAGAATTTTGAGACCACAACAGCTACTGAATGCTTCCTCTTAAATCACAGAGAGGTAGCACTTGGCTTCAGTGAAAGAATTTGACTCTATTGGCAGAAAAGGGAATATTTGAAGTATTCCTGATTACAATGATGAACATTTATGCAACACATTACGGTTTACAAATCACTTTCCTTATCACCTTGTAAAGTAGGTCAAAATATGTAGGTGCCATAGCAAAGTATTAATCAGTTCCAACTTGAAAGTAGGCCTACTATTCAAAGAGGTGAAGGTGGCACATAGTAGAAGAAAATAGTGCTGAATTTTTATGAACATTAACTGTCAGTAGCAGCTACATTTGAGAAATTATGCCATCTACAAAAAAAATTTACACAATTGAACAGGAAAAAAAACCTCAAAATATCCAGGATTTAATATGTAACTAGTAGTAATTTGGAAGTTTGCCATAGTCTGTTTAAATATTTATCTTATTATCATTATTAAATTAAATATTATTATTAAAAATAATTTTTTATCTTTTCTTAAAGGGGAAATTGTCTTTATAGTAAATCTATATTTAAGAATAACTTAGATTTTCTAGCTTATTTTGGGGAAAATTAGATTTTAGCATTAGAAGGCACCTTAACACCTGACAGTCAATTCACTTTACAGATAAGGAAACTGAGGACCAAAGATGAGAGGTGATTTACCCAAGGTTAAGCTGACCTTTCATTCTGCATCCTCTGACTTCCCATCTAATGTGCTTTTAACTATTCTCATTATAAAATGAGAAATCCCCAAAGAAACCTGAAATAAAATAGGACACATAGCAGAATTGTGTCACATAATTACTTACATAATAGTAATGTAGATTTGTTTCAGCATTAGGAAAGATCAGATATCAGTATGTTTATGCGTATTGTTTCACTTATCCAGAATGACAAGATGTACTGATGTGTAACTGTAACAGTGCCAGTTGACATGATGTAGGGTAATGGGTAATAAGAAAGTACTAGAATGTGGACATGTAAAGCTTTTTACCTTGTACCTTTCTTCTAATGTTCTTGGTGTCATTAATACCAGGGATCTCCACTATGTAAAGTAATAATTTTTGCTTATTGCAAAGTTGCCTCTTTCAGACTTTATTGAGTTCTTTTGGTTCTGGGATTTATTCAGAAATACCATTTCTGCACTGTTCTCCTCCTTCTTAATTTTATAACAGTGATTTTATGCACACAATCCTTAGTAGTATCCCCTAAATGTAACCTCTTTGTTATACTTTTGTATTTGTATAGAGCATAGTGTTGGCATAAAGTATTGATTAATTGTTGTTGATTGATTTGTAAACTTTGACTACATTCTTTTTAAACATTTTTATTTACTGAGTAGAATTCCAGTTTTAATTTGCCCCTCATGCATAGAAGATTTTCCATTACCATGAACATTTTTAAAACACTTTTAGTTGCACTTGTGTGGACCACTTACATTTTGTGTGGACTACTTTACATTTACATCTCATTTTGGTTTGTGATTTAAACAGATTCATACAGCTTTTTTTTTTTTTGGTTCTAACTGATTATGGGAATGTTTTTCCTTTATGGATTTTATATCAGCTCCTATTGAAATTTATTTTTTCTGCTTGTTCACGTAGACTTTTGAGATTTTGGTGTAATGCTACCTAGAAAGCATATGATCATATTCAAACTTGAAGGTTTCTTTGTATACTTCTTCTAGACCATTAAATATTAAACACCAATATGTAGGGAATCCCATAATTAATAAACTTCTCCATTGAAATACTCAAATCACTACAGTTTATAACTTTAAATAAAATAGTCCTCTATCCATAACTAAATATTCTCTTGAGTCCCTGGCAATTTGATTTCATAGCTTTTTGTGTCTAACATTCTAAATTGTTTAAAAATTTGGTATATTGATTTTCCTTTCTACTTCTTAGAATTTCAAAGAACACTAGTAGATTAGTGAAAACATAATAACCCAATTTTTGAAACAATGTATTTAGAGCACTTAGAGTTAGCAAAGGGACCTTAGTGGTTATTTCATCTGTTTCATTTTGTAAATAAGGAAACAGAGGCCCAAAGAGATTATGTGCTTTGACTCTAAGTATGTGTTGCTCTTTAGTGACAGAGCATCATCTAGAATTTGGGTTTTCTGTTTCTTCTCACTGCTCCCTATATCTTACTCTTATATCATACTGACTTCCATGTTCTTTTTCCCAAAATTGGTTTAGTTTCTACCTCCAATAATTCTACCACACACTTGTCTATATGGAAGTGATATTGAGAGCCACACCTATGGATGAGTTTGACATGGACAATATACTGTTTTGCTGCTATCTTTAATAGCTTATTATTTTGGAAACAGCTTTGTAATTTCATCATTGAGTTTCTTCAGATTTTATGGATGGAGTACCATCTGATCCCAGCAAGGACATCTAAAGTGATTTATATCCAGTTTATTAATGAAGTCTAAAATATCTGGTAGCCTTACCTGGTCTCCCTCTATTTCAGGATTTAATTTTGGGATCGGACTCTTCTTAATATTTTTCTTAGTAAAGAGAAAAGGTTGAGTGAACTTACTTCTGGAAATTCACCCATCTCCATCATAAGAGTTTAGAGCAATTCCTAAGCTGATGGCCCAGAAAAGGTTGGATGTCACCACTTGACCCTTATTTTGATATGACTATTCTTGTATATATTTAAAAAAGAGAGGAGGAATTCCTCTATAAAGGAGATTATCATGCTGTTATTTCTCCTTTCACTGACTCTTCTTTCTGTTGCCTCACAGATAGCATATAAATTTATTCCAGCCTGTCTGACACACCACCCCCTATCCTGCAAATCTGCAACTGTGCAGAGTTCAAATAGCTAAGAGAGAAGTATGGCAAACCTAGGTGTCCTAGGGAAAATGTTTGTTCCTTAATTTTTTTTATGTTACAGGTAGCACCCTATTTGTCTCACCAAATAAAATATTGTCTAGTATATTTTTTGGTAAAGGTGGTTAAATAAGCAAGCACACCCCTCTGATTCAATGCATAATTGCTGAGGTATCAAAATTACATAGTGTTGTAGTACTGTTTTTAATAAATGAAGTAACATTTAAATATAGAATAGTTTAAAGCAGAAATTATTACATTGATTTTTCTTCTTTAACATAAAGGTATGTAACTGTTGGTGACAAAGGAATTTCTTAAGAAAACCTCACTGAATGAGAATGAAGCACTTTTCCACAAACAATTTGATTTAGAATAGGCATTCATATTGGAAAGCCCTTATTAAAGAAAACATTAAAAGGGTAGTTATTCTTTAAATAGGAGTTCATTCTGTTATTACTAGTCATTATTTTATAAAATTCATTTTCTTTAGTAAATCCTAATTTTATTGAACTGAATAGCTGTAATAAAATGGGTGGGAACTAGTCCTGCTTTTACCGCATTCATGGAAACTACTTCTGTCCTTGAGTTGTCTTCATTCACATATTTTATCTAGATCAAATTAATTCTTTTGGCAGTATTACTTTCAGAAATTTTAAAAGAGCAGAATAACAGTATTATATTCTTTTTGTCATTTTGTAGCAAAAGACAATCTGAAAATGCTGTTGACCTTTGATATTTTCTTCCTAGTTTCCAAGATATTTTTTGAGTTTTTAAGGACAGAAAGTCTTACTTCTCTACTTAAACTGTCATCGCTAGAGTCCATACCCTGTCCAGAGTAAAACAATAAAACATTTATAATAAATGCCAAAGGAAATGAATTAAATTTAAATATAATTTACTTTTAAACTGTTATTATTCAGCTAACAATCTTGAAAGAGATGTTTTATATCTTGAATACTGAAAATATTGTTTGTTAAATGTTTATAATAATTAAATGTATTAGAGATAGGCCTCTCTGATTTTAATGATCAGCTTTTTAAAACCCTGTTATAAAATATTGATAGAGAATTCTTTTAAACATACTTGTTTTTTCATTCTGCCTCAAAGGACCGTCCTCCTCCTAACACTTGGAAAAAAATAGAACAGTCCAGAGAATACAAAAATGGCAACCAGCTCAGGGAATATCAACTAGAAGGACTCAACTGGCTGTTGTTTAATTGGTACAATAGGTATGTCCTCTGTTTTTAATACCAGTTCTTAAGTACTGTCAGTCTGGTGTATACATACACACACAGAGATATACAACGTTCATAATATGTTGACACGTATATTAAGTAAAAAGTAAACACTATTGTTATATTGGTGGTAAAGTTATAATCTTTGATATTAATTAAAGATAGGCAGAGAAATATATTTTAGGTTGTATTTTAGCATCCAATGTGGGGAGTTTTTTTAGCCTTAATATATGCATATCAGCATGTAAATAAATGAATATGTTGATTATGATTGAATAACTATATTAAAAATATCATTCCCTTCAAACAGTAAAGAGATTGCCTTTCTTCATAATATCATCTTAACTGATGTAAATTATCCTCTATCATGCTTGACAGTAATTAGAGCTGGTGAATCATCAGCATTTACACCTGAAAGGATCAGGGCTCTATTTATTGATATGAGAATTTGGGAAATTAAAAGTGACATTTAAAATTGGGTCAGAGACCAAGATGAAGTACAAAATATAGAAACATGATAAATAATACAGGATGTTTCATAAGTCTCAATGCTATTCTTATCTTTAATAGTTTAGTTTATATAGTGAAAATTTTTGTTGTTACTGCTAACAGTGATGTAGTTATTTGCTCTGGTTGTCCCCCATACTGTCATCCTTTTCAGTCATTTCACTATTAAATTTCTCTCTGCATCTCAGTGTGGGTGGCAGTAGGAGATGATATAATTTTGAGTATCTTGGAAGATATAAGACCCAAGTAGTTTACAGGTGTCCCATGAGACTTGGGAGACATATACTACTATGCTTGACTACTACAAGTAGTATAATAATATATTCCAATAGTTTCAAAAAATTGTCTTCCAAGTTGTACTCAAAATGTTTTGTAGCTATCATCTCTTTTTGCCGCTCACCCACAAAGAGATGCAGAGAGAAAATAAATAGTTCTATGACTGAAAAGGAAGCCAGTAATGGGGACAGCAAGAGTAAATAAAGAGTAAACACTACATCATTGTCAGTGTTAAAAAATTTCATGTAATAAATATTAGAGATCACATTTTTATATACATGATTTTTCTCATATAATTAGTAATGATAAATTTAATGCATAATTTACAGTGAGTAAAATGGGGTACAGATAATTTAAATATCTCTTCAAAATTCAGTCAGTGATGATAACTCACCTTAGGTCTCCAGTGGTTCCTTACAACCAGAAAATGTCATTCTACTACTTTACGTTTCATGAACATTAATTTTTATTATACCCAAAAGATAACTCCAATTTAAAAAATGGCAAATATGTTTACATTATTACTTTCAGTATAATCTCTTACAGTTTTATTTGAGAGGGGAATACAATAGAACACAGTTCATTATTATAAAGCTTCAGATATCCTATAGGGGAGGGATGTGGGCAGTTCATCATATCCCTTGAAACAACTTTATATAAAGATAACATAACCTTTTTTATAATAAAAAGATTGCATGTATTTGTGCAGTTCAATAAACATTTTTGAAATAATATCTATGCATAGACAAAATACTTTAAGAAAATGTAATGGGGATAAGTTGCTTAAAGGTAGGAGAATCAGGAAAAACTTCTCATTAACACTGGAAGTTAATGGGAATATCTTTGTTTTGGAATAACAACAAACATAATTTTATTCAGTTTTATGTTCCAGACTAATGAGATAGAGGGCTTGCTTTGAAGCCAGGAAAAACCTAGGTTCAGGTTCCATGTCTGATATTGGCTAAGCAATTTAGGGCAAGTCACTTAATCTCTCCAAAATGATAAATTGCATTAGTAAGGAGAATTTTCTCATCTGGGAGTTAGTTCCTTATCAATGAAGTCATAGGTCCAGTCCTGTCCCTTACATTTCCAACATAGTACTAATATTAAAAGTCTTCAACATACATTCCACTGTTTTAACTTTGATTAGTTCTGAATGTTTTAATTTTCACTTTCATAATTGCAACATAGTGAGTCTTGGGAAAAATTTCTACATAAAGAATGTTGTCTCTATAGTATCTTGTTGAAAACATATCTCTGTGTTTCAGACGAAACTGCATTTTAGCTGATGAAATGGGTCTTGGCAAAACAATTCAATCGATTACATTCCTCTACGAAATACTTCTCACCGGTATACGTGGGCCTTTTCTGATCATTGCACCGCTTTCAACTATTACAAACTGGGAGAGAGAATTTCGCACATGGACTGATCTTAATGTTGTGGTATATCATGGGAGCCTGGTTAGCAGGCAGATGATACAGCAGTATGAGATGTACTTCAGGGACTCACAGGTATTTTATAATGGTACTTTTGTATCTTGCTTGAGAAACAAAAACAGAACTAAACTTTGAATAGACAGATTGGAAAAGGAGTATATACAACACCTGCTATTGACATCTAATGCTAAAGATAAACTTTAATTACATGCCTAAATCTTACTTTACTATACATTATATTTTTTATTCAGTTATATAATAACACAAAAATCATGAAATAATAAATTAACTAATTTATAAATATTTTCATTTGGTATCTTATTTAAATGAGAACTGTTCTGATTTCCAGCATCATAGACTTATGTAGAAAATTAAGTGATATTCATTAAATTATTTTAAAGTATTCTAGCTAGCTGAATTTTAAAATATTTTTCCTAAGTGAAAAATTGAATTTGAAGTTCATTTAGCTGGTGATAATTGGAGACAATTTCTCTGCAATTGATATGGTTAATTTCTCAGTTCAAGGGTTACGCATTTGAAATCTTAGCCAGGTAAGATTCACTCTATTCTGATAAAGTGTTGCCACCAAAACCCTTTTCTCTTTTAAATTAGATCTTTGACAAGAAAACAAAATTAACTGCACTGTTATTGAGTAGTGTTTGAGTGGTTTACTCTTGTCTCCTGGAGCCACATTTCCTGTTTTATTTTGACCATTGAGTCTGGATATTTATTGTCTTTCCCCACCCCAAACACACAGGACATAAAAATGTGAACAAGCAACATAAGAAAGAATTTCTTGGGAGGAGGTATAAGCCAGAAAATATGAAAAGGAAGATTTTAATCTTAGGGGAAAGACATTTACTTATATGTTGAAAGTAATTAGTTAAAGGGAAAAAACCCTCTACTTCATTAATATCCTTGCATAATATTTTATCCTTTCATTGATCCCTTCAGTACTATGAGTCTTCAAAATTATGAAAATACTTAAAGAGTTGCTATTACATTTGTATAATTATGGTGCTAACTGGTGATTTTTGGTTATTAGTGTGTTATTTTGCCTTTCATTTACATCTTATTATCTACCTCTTACAGATATAAATCAGCAAAGTGACTGGTTCTGTTCCTATAGCCACAGCTATTTTTATGAACTTTAAGACTACATGCAAATTTTGATAAATGTTCTGGAATTCTTTGAGTATTTCCAAACATATTACAGAAAACTGATTTTAACAACTTTAACCTTTCTTCAACCTCTATGCAGATCAGGACATCTTACTATTTATTGTTGTATGTGTTTCTTCTTCTAAATAATAGGAGTATAGATCTAGAGCCCTCAAGGACTTGCGAGGTCACCCAGCCATGCCCTCTTACTTTACAGATGAGGAGACTGTGTGTGCCTCCTAGAGGTTAAATGACTTGCATAAGGTTAAAAAGGTAGTAAGAATGGCAGGTGGAAATCAGAACATTTCAGAGCTGAAGTAAATCTTAGAAGAGGTAGAATGCCACCCTCTGAGTGTTACTGTTACTGTTACCGTCATCATCATTATTCTGTGGAGGAAATCAGGGTTAGGTGACTTGCCCAGGGTCACACAGCTGCTACAACTCTCTGCATTTAAAAAGTTCTGGGAATCTTAAGGAGTTTGAACTCAAAGTTATCATTTATTTTTATATTTGCTTTATTTAATATGCATTGTAATTATGACACCAAAGCATCTTCACATTTCTGTTACGTATAACAAACATGTCTTCACTAAATAACCAAAATAAATCATAATCCCTTATGCTATCTTAAAAATTATACTACCTAAATTATTTTACCTTAAAATATTCCATATTAAAATTGACAGAAGATGTTGCATATATTGAGATACGATTCTAGGCAACCTGGAGTCAGGAAGACCTGAGTTTAAATCCAGCCGCACATATTTGCTAGCTGTCATTTCACTTCTGCTTGCCTCAGCTTCCTCACCCGTAAAGTAAAAATAATAACATCCCCCATCTGCCAGGATTGTTGTGAGGGTCAAACTGTAAAGCACTAAGCCCAGCTCCTGTCACATAGTATGGGCTATGTATGCATTATTATTATGAATTTTAAATTTGGGGAAAACAAATGCTTTCAAAGCTTCCTCTTTGAAAAGGTATGTCACTGTAAATTGTTTATCCAGTATGATAGGGTCTGTTACGGTGAAGACCAGCCAAGCTTTTTGGAAGTTTGTAGAACTGTACTGAGATCAGCCTAGTAGCAAAACCACAAATCCATCAAGTCAACATTGAGAAAGTAATTGATTGGATTAGTTATTTAGGAATCTTATCTCAGCTTTCTACTACTGCTTATATTAATAACAACAGCGACTTAAAATAATGCCCCATCCTAAAGTTTATCAACAACAAGAGCAGAGGGCTTTCCTCGCAATGGTCCTGTTGGGAACAGGAGGTGGTGCAAGTATTGTTATTGTCATTTTATAAAGGAGAATTGAAGGTTCTGAGAATACGTGTCATACTATATCATAGATTTAGAAATGGAAGGATCATTTGATATCATACCACTTTGTTTTGTATGAGGAAACTGAGACTCGGAGAGCTTAAGTGATTTGTCCATGGTCTCAAATGTATTAATTGATAGAGATTCCATTTTAACTCTGGGTCTGACTCCGAATTCACTACTTTCTTTTTCCATAAAATTTGGTGTAGGATTCAAAGCCAGGTCTTCTAGTTCCAGTTCTGTAAAACAAATACCAGAAGATATTAATGGAATTGTGATTTTTTTAGAGACTTTAATAGCATATGGTGCCTAATATGCAGTTGGTTCATATCTAGTATACAGTATTACCCTGTGGATGGCTGTCTAATGTTGAAATAAATTAGAACACATGATTCCTTCATTCTCTCTTCTAACATGTTCCTGGTTTAATTCCCAAAGTCAGTCACTACAAGGAAAATTATGAAATCAGAGATGTAGTCACACTGTAAATGATTGGTTTTTGATACTTTAGTTTACAGTGGACTATGTTAGCATTAGACTTTTTGATCAACTGCAATACATCTGTAAATAATAAACGCATTTTGAAAAAAATCTTATTGGCCAAATTTTGTTGTTGTTTAAATAAAATATGTAATTGTCCTTAAAAAGTATATATGTACATGCATATATACATATATGTGTTTATATTCCTAGAAAGAATTCTTTGAATACTGTAATGAATTAACGTAACATCCACAAATTTATACCATAATAATCTTGAAAAGTACATAGCCATATAATTTTTAATTAATTTACTACACATTTTCAAGGTTTTTATGATACAAATAATTTTCTTAGATTTTAATCTGTGGAAAAAATCATGTAATATATAAGTTAGATATAATTTTATGTTAGTGACAATGAAATGAAACCTGAGGTGTAGCCTCTAAGGTGTTTTGTCAATTTGTTAAATTTGTTAATAAACTTTCAGGGACGTATTATTAGAGGAGCATACAGGTTCCAGGCCATAATCACCACTTTTGAAATGATTCTGGGAGGCTGTGGAGAGCTCAATGCAATTGAATGGCGATGTGTGATTATTGATGAAGCACATAGGTTAAAGAATAAAAATTGCAAACTCCTAGAAGGTCTGAAACTCATGAATCTGGTGAGTAAACTCATTTTTAACATTAATTCAGTTTGTTACCTATTTATATACTGAAATTGTTTAATCAAGTGGAAATGACCAAAGTTGAACCTTGTTTCTCAAAATGTTGAGACTATATTTATTTTACTGTTATCTGTGATCTTAAGCTTTCTTGGTTTTGATTTTTGAATTCAGATATTTGTGTTTTTCATATATTTTGAAGCCCTTTAAATACTGGAAGTATTTTAGGGGGGGTTCTATTTTTGTAGGACTTTATTTTTGTTTTTTTTTTCTTTTTAATTAATATAATTTCCATTGAAAAGACTTCCTGGATTGAAAAGCAAATGAGTGATTATATTTTCAATCTTTTGTTTTGTATCACCAGCATTTCCCATAATGCCCAACCACACTTCACCCCCATAATCCAGGAGCCATCTTCTCTAACAAAAGATTAAAAAAAAGGGAAAAAGCAGTTCAGAAAAGTTAACCAACCAAGTCTAACATCACATAAAATATTCTACACCCATAGTCCTACTCCTTTATGAAGAACACCTATAAATATTTTCTTGTGTATGAAATCTTTATTTATATTTTATACCTCTCAAGAACATATACCTAGCACTAGTATCTCTGAGTCAAAGTATATGGTATTTATAGGTGCTTTATTGTTGGTGTTAATTTGTTTAGTCATGTCCCCCATTTGGGATTTGGGATTTTCTTGGCAAAGATATTAGAGCTTCTCCAACTCATTTTGCAGATGAGGACACTAAAGCAAATGGGGTTAAGTGACTTGCTCAGGGTCACATATATGGTAAGTATCTGAGGCCACTTTTGAATTCCAGGTCTGGCACTCTATCCATTGCACCACCTAGCTGCCCCATTTACTTTAATAGCATAATTCTAATTTGCTTTCCAGAATAGATAGACCAGTTTGAATGTCCTCCAACAGTGTGCTAGTGTTCCTCTTCCTATAGCCCCTCCAATATTTACTCTTCTCATCTTTAGTCATGTCAACCAATTTGCTAGATGTGGGATGAAAACCTCAAAGTTGTCTGACATTTTTCTCTAATTTTTTCATGATATGAAGCAGTCTTTCATATAGTAAAGGTTTATAATTATTCATTTTAGAACTGTTTATTCATATCCTTTGACTACTTATTTGGGAAATGGCTATATGTTTACATTAACTTGTCTCAAATCTGAGGTGTCCTCTAGTCATAAATCTATGGGATGGAATGAAATAAAAATAAAATGGAATGACATAGTATTTGTTAAGCCCTCACTCTATGCAAAACACTGCACTAAGCAAAGAAAATTGAGAAAGTTTCTTCTCTTGAGGAGCTCACATTCACATTCAAGGAGATAGCACATCAAGGAGGGATCATGTTCATGTTTGCTTCAAAGCAGGTGTAAAGGCCAGATAGTAGTCAGGCAGGGAAAGTAACAGAACATATAGCAAGGCCCAAAGGATGTTAAGGAGTAATGGTAGGGTAGGTGGTCCTCTTCAAAAGAGGATGATATCCAAGGATTACAGTGTAATGAGGCCTTGGATACCAGGGATGTGCTATTAGCAACCAGCTGATAGTAGGCATCCTGTGCTTGCTGGGAATTAGATAATAAGACGTTGTTTTGATTGGAGAAAGGAAATATTTCGGTTCCCTCTGGGAACTGGTACTAGTCTCTCTACAGATATCCAATTGTTAGTGCCATCATATTTCATGAAAAAAAATTTTTAAATTCCCACTTGACCACTTCTTTTTTTATCCTAGTTGTGTTAATTTTTTCAACTAGACAGTTTTTAATTGCTCAGTATGTATATTGCTATGCAAAGGCAGAGTTCTTAACCTAGGGTCTATGAACTTTAAAAAATAATTAACTAAGTAAAATTAGTTTAGGGTCCATGGGACAAAAAGTTTTAAGATTCCCTGCTCTAAGTATAAAATCATGGAAGAAAATTGCTAACCTTCATAGCTTTCTTCATGTGTGGTGCTGTGGATAGATTCAATGTCTTAGCATGATAGTAGCCAATAATAGTAAATCTTCTTTTTAAACTGTCTTATTTTTAGTATTTGTTAAATAAGAAACTCTGAATTGTGATTCCTAAAAATAGATATGATTCTTAAAAGTTGGGGGAATTTATTTTCTTAGTTAGAAAAACAATAGTTCAAAAATGAAAGTGATTTTAACTGAATTGTAGTAATTAATTGATTTCTTCCCTCTCCAATCTGCCCTTCACATTTCTGTCAAAATTGATTTTCCAAAAGCTCAAATTCAACCATGTCATTCCCCTATTCAGTAAACTCTAGTGGCTTATTTAGGGATCTTGGGGGATTAAGTACAAACTCTTCTGTTTGGCATTTATAGCCCTTTACAGTCTGACCCCAATCCTAGCTAGAGTGTGTACTTCTTGAGGTCACAGACCATATTAAATTTGTTTTTTGCTATCCATAGTTCCTAACAGAATGCTATACACATGGATTGGCATCTAATATGTGCTTATTGACTAATTTATTCTAATCAGTTCTTAACAGTTGTATTTTAGATTATGTAAATTAAAAACTAGAATCCTACCCTTTTTTGCAACAGGATTAACTTCATTCAAATACAAAAATGAATAAGTAGAGTTCTATACTTACATTAGCTTAGAATCTAGCCTTTGCTTCTCCTTTTCAACTGCTTATACCTCCAGCCTCCTGAAATTCTACCCCTTCTTTATGTAGGCTCATATGTCACTTTTTGTTTGAAAATGCAGACAATACCTTTCCCTTCTTAAACTTTGTACCTTTACTGCACTTATTAAGACCTGTTTTGTATTACAATGATTTCTGTATGTTGTGTTCCCCTACTGGCTTGTAAGCTTCATGAGCACATAGTAGATGCTTGGTAAATATTTGTTCATTTTAACTGTGTGAAGTTACAGAAGAAATGGTCATTGCTCCAGCTCTTAAAAGAAATTGCCTTCCAGTTGAAAAGCTGATGACACATGTGAAGTGAGTTTTATTACCTAAGCACCACATCAATAGGTGGAAATTAACATAGTGTTAAAGAAGCATTCAAGAAATGCACAATAAAAGTATTATTTAGGTAAAGTTAATTAGGGAGGACTTACCAGAGATGAATTTTCAACTAAATTTTGAAGATGATGGGTACAATGTGTTTCTTAGATATGCATCTGTGTTATTGAAAAGGTAAGAGCAAATCTTTAGTTGACTGAGGTGCTTAGAAAAATTAATATATGAACCATTCTTATTTGATATAGGAACACAAGGTGCTTTTGACTGGTACACCACTTCAAAATACAGTTGAAGAACTATTCAGTCTTCTTCATTTCCTTGAACCCTTACGATTTCCCTCTGAATCTACTTTCATGCAAGAATTTGGAGATCTCAAGACAGAAGAACAGGTAATTTCTAAATAAAGGACATCAGATTTCTTATCTTTGTTGTTATTTTTATATAAATATCTATTACAACTATTTAACATTTTCTGCAGGTGCAAAAGCTTCAAGCCATTTTAAAACCAATGATGTTGAGAAGATTAAAAGAAGATGTAGAAAAAAAGTTGGCCCCTAAGGAGGAAACCATCATTGAAGTAGAACTTACTAACATTCAGAAGAAATATTACCGGGCTATCTTGGAAAAGAATTTTGCGTTTTTATCCAAAGGAGCAGGACAAGCCAATGTACCTAATTTAGTTAACACTATGATGGAACTCAGAAAATGCTGTAACCACCCTTATCTTATCAAAGGTATCTTCAGTAGAATTGCAAAGTGATACTTTGTTAAGGCTTTTACTGTATGCTTAACTTGTCTGCCCTGAGTATTCCAATTTCATATATCACATTTGTGTGTTTAGTAGATAGATTAAGGGCCCAGACTGTGATACTTTTCCTTGGCTATCTAGATAACCGTCAGTACAGATGATGAATATGTGTACATGTTTATTATGTGCGCTTTTATGTATTTTACAGGTGCTGAGGAGAAAATACTTGGGGAATTTAAAGAAACACATAACCCAGCTGCTCCTGACTTTCATCTTCAAGCAATGATCCAGTCTGCTGGCAAACTGGTCCTCATTGATAAACTTCTTCCAAAAATGAAGGCAGGTGGGCACAAAGTGCTCATCTTCTCCCAGATGGTGCGCTGCCTTGACATTTTGGAGGACTATCTTATCCATAAGAGGTAAGACAAGTTGCAGTCCACAGAAAAAAAAACTTAAGAATAATGTTTGTGGTATTTGATTTTTATACGTTGTTTGTGTCACTGTCATAACGCATAGATTTGCTCTTTGCCTAGGATAAGAAATAATTTATTTTAAGTGACCAGTCAACAAGAATTTATTGTATATACTCTGTGCTAGGCAAGGCTCTGCATGTGGTGCTGGGGATACAAAAACAAACAAATTAAACTTTTTGTTTTCAAGGAGCTATCAGGAGAGACCACATGTACACATATAAGTATATGCAGAATAAATAGAAGATAAATGCACAATAGTTGAGGGAGAATACTAGCAGTTGATGAGAACCGAAAGGTCCTTAGAAAGGAGGGTTTGACTTGCATCTGTGAGAACTAGTCATTATTCTGTGGGACAGAGATGACAATGGAGTTCTTTCCATCAATGAGAGATGGCCATTACAAAGACACAAAGATAGAAAATGCATTTCTATCTGAAGTAGACAAAAGTCCAGTTGGATTAGACCATGAAGTGTGGAAAAGAGGCCATACATAATGAAAATAGAAAGAATGGTTTTGGCCAAGTTGTGAAGTCCTTTAAGAGCCAAACTGGAAGAGTTTCTATTTTATCCTAGAGGCAGTACTCCAGGAGTTGATTCAGTAGGGGATGACATGGTCAGATCTCTGCTTAATTAAGGAAAATCACTTTGGCAATTATTTGGATGGTGGAAAGGAACTAGGAAAGACCTGAGGCAGGGAAACCAATTAGAAGATCATAGCTTTAGTGCTTTAGCAAGTAATGATGAAGGCCTGAACTCAGGTGGTATCTTTGTGGAAGTCATAATTGCTATGAGAGATATCATAGAGGGAGAAATGGCAAGATTTGGCAACTGATTGGATATCTGTTGGATATTGGGGTGAGGGAGATGGACAAGTCAAGGATAATGAAGTTATCAACCTGGGAGAATGGATGCACATGATTCTGTGGAAGCAAACTACACATACACCCTCTCCCTCTTTTAGAAATATTAAAGGAGTGTCCTAGTCTGAATCCTACAGCACTGTGCACTAACACACAGACACACGCATGCATACACGCACAGACACATACACACATGCACCTTACAAAGACCTAATCACATTCACCTAGAACTCTGTTCTCTCTTTGAGAGAATAGTAGAATGTAGAATTTTGGAGGTGACTGGGCAAGATTTTGGGGTTATGAAGATCAGTACTTCTCAGGCCTTTGTTAACTCTACCCTTTCAAAACTCACACCATCATTGGCTGGTTAGGTTCCCAGACTGCTTCTAAGGAGAACTTCTAGATATAACAGTTTGGGTACTTATTCTCCTAAACATTAGATCATGAGCCCCCTAAATACTGGATCATGACCCATTAATGTGCTTCCCCTTAATCAACTAGTACACTCAGTTCTTTATCAAAGACATTTACTCACAGCAAGGACGGTACTGCTTTATATAGTGCATACACAAAACCGACTTACCATTATTTAGTGTGATGGAAATATTAATTATATTTAAACTTTTCAATACTAGCAGTTAAGCTTCATTAGTCAAATGTGTGCCACCCTTAGTTTATATTATCTGTTATACAATGTAAGCAATAACCCCACTGGAAACGTATCACCAACCTACTTTCCTAGGGCTTCCTAGTAATTGTGTCTCATACTGGTACTCATTGATAGGGTTCCCTTTCTACCAAGCTAGAGGCTATGATTCTCCCTCTGAATGAGTTGCCTGATGGGTCTGCAAATCTCTGTCAATCAGCATCGCCCTCAAGCAAACAGTGAACATGAGTCTCAGATGCAGGGAACAGAGGAGTCAACCTCACTGATGACCTAAGGCCGATCAGGCTGGAGGAGATTTCTTAGAATTCTAACTGAAAGTTAGCTGGTTACAGTTCTAAGCTTATAATGAAAGGAGGACTCATATCATTAGCAGTTACTAATCTGGGGAGACATATATATATACACATATATATATATATATATATATGTATGTATATATATATATATACACATATATATGTATATATATATACATACATATATATATATATATATATATGTGTATATATATATATATACACACACACACATACACACACACACACATAGACATAAGTAGCTTTTTATAGGGTTTGGGAGGGGGACATATCATTGCTGAACTGTGTCACTGACATCTTATTATACAACAACTTACGTAATTACGTTCAGTCACAAAATGAAAGCTTAAAACAAAATGCCATTAGGTCAAGGCAGCAAATTTATTTTCATTGCAAATTAGTTTCAAAACTTTCTCCCCACCCCCAAATTCAAGGGTTTGCCTTCCCACAAGTATACCTAAAATTCAGAAGGGGGGAAGAATGGGCATGAATGTACAGTGTTAGTGAGGCACACATATAGGAGACACGTGATCAAGGATACTCAGAACTCACAGGACCTCAGTGCCTTTTTTGTCTCCAGAGTATCCTCACAAAGTTCACTACCCCACTGTTCATCTGGGCTGGCTCTCTTTATAGGGCTCAATATCTCCGCTGGATTGGTCTCTCAGATGGGCTACTGACTTCAGTATCTCTGCTGGAAGGGCCAGTCTGATTCTGGGCTGGATCAAGCATGTTATTAGGGGACTATGCTGACTATCACCAGGCTCTACTGTAGCTGGACTGTGCCAGTCACATCACTGAGTGACTGCTGGCATTCACCAAGGTCTGCTGCTGCTGCTGCAGATTATTTGACTGCTGTGCTTCTCAGGGTGCTGTGTCTCTGCTGGATAGGTAAATCTTCTGGCCTCTCTTCACTGAGCCATTGCAGTCTTTTTCCGCTTTCACCTACTGGTTGTTCTGGGGAGTACTTTGATTTCTTCAGCTGGAGTGTACCTAAACCCTTTCAGCTAGGACAATCACCCTTTGCATTTTGACCAATTCTTCCTCTCTCAAAAATTCCTTCCCTACATAAGCCTCTTGACATATATAGCTTTAGGGTGATTAGTTTTAGTTCAGTCTTTTTCACCGTCTGTTTGCCCTTGGGAATCTTTTGAAAATGAGTCACTCCCTAGGGATAAAGATCTGAATATTGTTTATTCCATGAAGGTACATTCAATGTCTTGCTGACCTCTACATAGGCAATTGATTCAAATATTCTTTCCTCTCTTTCTTTTTAGTATGGGAATATCTGTTTTCTATCTGAAGACTCTTCCCTTTATCTTTCAATTTTTCTGTTTTTCAGCCTTTGCATACCATCAGCTTTTACTGAAATATCTGAGAAACTCTCACTTACACGTTAATTATATTAAATTATTAATCAAACTAAGAGAAGGAAAGGAGTCTGATTATTTCAGTTAATGGAAGTATATCTCTGGCTTATTCTTGACATACTAGAAAGAGAGTCTTTGAAGGAAACAGTTGAAGAGAGTCAGAATCATTTATAAAATTATTTTCCATGGGTTTAAAAAAGTTAAATGACTCTTGTTCCATTTGATGAAGCAAGCTATCAATTGAACTATTATCTTAGTTCTTAACCCTTATTCAATCTTGACTATGGAATTTTGTCTCTTCGCTTGAAATGCTATAAATTGTAACTCTTAATTTCTTATGTGAGAGATTTCCAGGGGTGTAAGCGAATCCTGCCAATTTGGATTTTTCTCTTTCCAAAGAGAAAATTGTTTAAATTAGAATAGTTTTGATTAATGAGATTGTTTTTGATAGGCTTGTACCCCAAACATAGAGTACAATTTTTAAAAAATTTCTATAATACCTTTTGTAGAAATAAGGAACTCTGGAAAGGGATAGATTGCAAGATATGGGTGGGAGGGGGGGAGGTGAAGGTGGAAAAAGAAAACGCATTCTGATTTAGGTCCCTGAATTTGAGATGTCTCTGGGGCATCTGATTTGGAGTATTCAAAAGTCAATTGGTGATATGAGATTGAAGCTCTGTGGAGAGATTTGTTTTAGGAAATACAGATACAGAAATCATTGGCATAGAAATAATAAATTAAGCCCTGGGAGGCTATGAAGTCACCAGGAGAAAGTGTAAAAGGAGAAAGGTGGGAACCTAAGACAGAACCTTAGAACACTTTCACAGTTAAGGGGCATAATATGAATTATAAAAAATAAAGAAGATTGGTGAGAACCATGAGATAGTATTGTCAAAAAAGTCCAAAGGGAATATATGGGAAGAAAGGTTGGTCAGCATTTTCAGATGCATCAGATGGATTTTTTTTGACAATGAGACCTGAGAAAAGATTTAGCATTTAAGAAATCTTGGTTAACATTGGAAAGAGCAGTTTTTGTTGAGTTATAAAGTCAGAAGCCAGATTGCATAGAATTGTTCAGTGTGTGAAATCTGAGAGTGGAGACTGTTTTTTCAAGGAGCTTGGCTGTGAAAGGGACGAAGAATCGCCTAATAACTTGAGAGGACGATAGTGTTCAGTCAAGGTTAGATTTTGTTTTGTTTTCTTTTGACAACACTTCTCAGATATGCTCCTCTGACACTGCCCCCACTCTAGTACAGGCTTCATCACCTCAGGCCTGTATTATTGAAATGATCTGTTGGTTGGTCTGCCTGCCTCAAATCTCCCCTCACTGTAATCCACCTTCAATTCTGTCAACAAAGTGATATTAAAACCTCATAGCTTATCTAATGTAACCATTGGAGGTCCTCTGTTTAACCTGTACTAGCAATAGTTTATGTAATCTTACAGAATAATCTTACAGGAAGGTCAAGTTCAAAGCCCTAGTCATATCTTAGATCACGTCTGTCCAGATGTTATATGATGTTCATTCTACAGGGTTTCCTCTCCATCCAAGAGATTATAAAAGCATGCCAGCTCCCTTTTTCCTTACTTCAGAATTTAGAGTAGTCTAAGGTGACCAAACTCTAGCTATCACACCACAATAACCTTTGGTAACAGAAAATCAGAATCCCCTGGTGGCTCTACACAACCCGGGGTGAGGGGGGATTTTCATTTTGGAGAAATGGCAGAATATTTGATTTCTTGTCTCACACCACTCTCCAGTGTGATCTGACCAAATTTTAGTCGTGCCCCATCTGGAGGCCAGCTTTTTAACTCATGTAAAATTTTTAAAAGGGAATAAATTATGAATTATCGAGCAACAGTGTAGCAAAATATGGAGCTTGCGGCTTATTAAGCAACAAGTAGTCAATACCACCTGAAGTTACATGAATCAATTTTTAAAAAAATATTTTGTTATGTAACGTATTTGAGCTCTTAAATAAAATTTATTTTTAAAGCAAATAATTATAATTAACCATTTGGGATATCCAGTTTTCTTGAAGATACATTTCTAGAACTTACATTGTGTTTGTATGCACAAGACCTAAAGATGTGAAAAGTAGGAAAAGAAAGAAATGTCAAGAATATAGTATCCATTTTTCAGACAATTGGGGTATTTTTCTTACATTTTGTTTCACTTGGTTTTTGATTATCTCTTAAATCTGCCTTTCAAAGCTATTGTGAACATCAAATAAGATAATGTTTATAACCTCTTTCCAAATCTTAAGTGCTCTGTAAATGCTAGCCTTTCTTATTATTTTGGAGTTTGCAACTTTTGTTTAGGTAATTGGAATGTTTGAGGTGGAAAGGAATGAGAGGACTTCAAAGGAAGTTGATGCTTGATGCAGAAATCAGATATAATTCAACTTTTCCTTTCCTTATTTACAATAAAAATATTGTACAATCACCTTTTAAATTTTCATTGTGTGCAACAAGCAATAAAAAAAGCTTGTGTTGAAAAGAGTTCCTCAACATGTTATAATCAGATTGGGGCAACAAAGTGTAGTTGCCATGCATCACATGCTGGTTATAGAACTATAATTTGGTTAGCTGGACCACAGGACAAAAAAGTATTTACTCTGATATTTCACCTGTATATCTAAATAACTCTAAATAGTACTAGGTTACAAGCTCTAGAAGGCATGGGCCAATTGACTTAAAGCTTGTTTATGTCTCCCAGAGTAATTTCTACAGAGCCTTGCTTATAACAAGTACTCACTACCTCTGCATTCATAGATTGAATTTTGTATACCCTCTGAATTTCATTCAGCAGATATTTATTAACCTCCTATTTGGCTTAAGGCACTGTTGTAAGAGCTGTGGGAAATAACCGTATAAGAGCCCACAATCTAATAGGAAATGTATCTTCCCCTAATTTTTAAAATTATACATAAATCTGAGTAGGAAAACAGAATTGCATCTGAGTAGGTTTATTTTCATTCTGTTGATGTTATTCTTCCTAAATTTGTCCTTCAACCTGACAGGTATCTGTATGAACGAATTGATGGAAGAGTCCGAGGAAATCTTCGACAGGCTGCCATAGATCGGTTTAGTAAACCTGATTCAGACAGATTTGTATTTCTTTTGTGCACTCGAGCTGGTGGGCTGGGCATTAATTTAACTGCAGCTGATACATGCATCATTTTTGATTCTGATTGGAATCCCCAAAATGACCTCCAGGTAAATTCCATGATTAAATATTTTGAGAACACAAGATAAAAGTCTGTGAAATTCTGATCTCTTTTATGGCTCTCATTTCCATCACAAATCCTTCTCTCTCTCTCTTTTTTTTTTTATTCCAAGAAATCTTTTTGCCAAATAAGATGATTGAATTATTTTAATTTAATAATGTCAACATTTAAATTATTGATCCTACTTGACTATATTATAACTGATCAAAATGTATTTTCAAAATTGAAATAGCAAATATTCACAATGATCTTTGTGGAAATTTTTTTCAGTGGTGCACAGGTACAAAATTCTTTAAAACTTTAACAGTTAAACTTTTTACACTTAGACACTCATCAAAGTAGAAAGCTTTATACTTACTCATTTTTATATAAGCATAAAATATTCCTTTTATTATTCCTGATCCTGGATGGGGTCAAGGATGGGCTCTTCCTGGGTTGGGGTTCAACCATAGCACTAGGTAGGATTTCGTAGGAAAAATTGTGGCTGGATAGTAAGTACTTACTCATTTGGGAAGGGACCAGAAGCCCCAAGTCAGTTAATAGGGTATGGTTTTCTGCTCCAATAGACCAGATTTGGAAGCATTATTTAGAAGGACAAGTTGCCATCAGAGTGTTTTATGCAAGGAAAGAGCTAAACTTGGGTTAGGCAGAAAAACACAATACCACAAGGACAGTTCTCAATTCATCAGAGTCCAAGACAACTTGCAGCATTCAGCTTCTTGTGGGTACATATGTGTTTTCATGCCCCCTACTATATAGGAGGGCCTTGCTTTCTAGTTTTCCTTGAATTAGTTTTAGTTGAACAGCCCTGCCATGTTAGAAATAGCGTTGTCCTCTACCCTCTTTATTCAAACTTGGAGATCATTCAAACAGGGTTGACTGCTGTATTTTCAGCATCAGGCCTATCTCTGTGAACCTTTTGGGTTTTGTTGAAGATTCTTGGCCTACTTTTCCTTCTTCAGGCTCCTTTGCTTCTACCTTTTCCCCCATGGCAAAGGGCTGATTGTATGGTGCTGCTGACTCTACCTGCATCTTGAGCCTTAAGGAGCTAATTTCCCCTTCCCGGTTTTTATTTGGTTTTAAGTATACCAAAAATAAAATATAATGTACACAAGCCCCCTTTTGCCAAATAACAGAAAATTGAGAACATCAATAGAGGATATTACAAATGAACTTTCAGGAAATGTAAAGGAAAGTATACCAGAGTACAGGAAGAAAAGAAGATTACAAAATAACTTGTGTAGGCCCAGATATATGACAAAAAGTGCCCCAGAAAATTTTCTTTACATTTTGCATTAGACTTTTGAGACTATAATACTAGATTTAAAGAGATTTAAGCTTAGAGGCAGTTGCTATTTTATTCTACATATATAATCATGCACGTACCCTGTTTAAGATTAATTTAGAAATAAAACCAACTTATTTATTCTAATCTAGGGGTATAGGGTCACGTATTGCCTGAATTGATAGATGATGTAAAAATTACTCATGTTTTACTTTAAAATACTTTAACAAAATATTTATTTTGGAAAATAATTGTGTTTGGTATTCGAATAAAATAAAGAAGCCACCCTGAAAAACTCATGACATGCTGGAAAAATATCTAATGTTTTTACCCATTCCCATTAAGGAATAGGAATAAATCATCTCTCTCTCTGATTAATTTAGAATTTTCCTGCCCTTACACCATCTCTGGAGTGAGGCTAAAAATGTGGGTTTTATATGCCTTCTTTATATGCAAAGTAAATACAGGCAGAGGAAGTTGAAACTTAACAAATTACTTAAATAAATGTTAACTTTAAGCTCAGGAGCAAGATATATGGCTATATTTGTTCAAGAACAATGAAGAATTGACTAGTGATTTAGAAAGATATTATAAATGTTTTAAAGTTTTCTAGTCCTTAACTGCCCATTTTCCTGAATTCTGTATGGTCTCTGAAGATAAAATTTTAAACCCTATTGTGAATTACATCTAAATTTGCCATCATTTTCAAATTTTTTTCATTCTTCACAAAAGTTAATTCCTTATTCAGATAAACCATAATCCTTCCCCTCCCTACCACATGCAAGCTAGATTGAAATACTTTAAAAGGATGACTGACAGTTGGCTTTTAGGAAATAAAAGATTTTAGTTAGAAATTGTTTAAGATTATTCAGAGATTCTCTATAGCTTTTAAGAGGCCATCAACAAAAATTTTTCTATTCATAAGACTTTAGAAACTGTTTAATTTGATAATAATATTTTCTCTTTGTTTTATTGATCACAGCACTTCTAAGATTTTATATAGTGTATACAGTATCAGCTTAAATTTTGTTTGTTATTCAGTAAATCAGTTTCTCGTTCTAGATAGCTACTTAATTTGAATTTAAAGGATTTGCCAGGTTATCTAAAATAACTTTATATACAAAATTTCCTTTTTTAAAAAATATCTTTCATTGTTAAAGGTATTCTTTGAAACTAAATGTAACTTTTTTAATTTTTCCTTTATTCCAAGGCCCAAGCTCGATGTCACAGGATTGGTCAAAATAAAGCTGTCAAAGTCTACAGATTAATAACTCGTAACTCATACGAGAGAGAGATGTTCGACCGGGCAAGCCTAAAATTGGGTCTAGATAAAGCTGTATTACAGAGCATGAGTGGAAGAGAAAATAGTGTTGGTGGTGTATGTAAATTTCCAAGTTCTCTTGCTTCATTGGTTTTATTTCTGTAGTTTGGGTTTTATTTCTGTAGTTTGTTAGAATATATAAGCATTATTTACTTTGAATATCATTTGCTATTACAATATACTGGACTCTGATTTAAACTCTTCATAATGGACTTCTACTATTGTGCCAAAATACTGTAGCTTCAGCTTCTATTTAACAATCTTTAACTCTGCATGATTCCAGTACTTATGAACTACAAAAATGTCTTTCTGTGTTCAGTGTTATTTCTTAAAATCTTTAAATTAATATATAATGAATGGTATAGGAATTAGGTGCATTTTTAAAGTTATATTTATCTTTAATTTTATTTAATATCTAATATTTTTTTCTTTTTAATTATTTTGTTAGTAATTTTAATTTATTCAAGTAGAATATTACAGCTATATAACATGGACAATATGTTAATGTCCAAGCTTTTTGAAGGTAGAAAGTTCATTTACCATTGGAATATTTATCATAAGCAAATTTTACATGTAAGATAAAAGAATATAGAATCTTAGTAATAAAAGCTTTTTCTCTTCCTTTCCCTATAAACAAGACTATCTGTATCTAAACCATTCCAAGCATATCTTAATGATATTCAAGAAAGAAGAGCCATAATCTTCCTTGGTAATCCCTTGTTTAATGGCACATACTTCTAGGAAGATATTCCTTATATCCTAACCTATAGGATTTAAGACTGCCCTCCACTGTTTTCTTTGGCACAACCAGGAATACTGTCTAAACGTCTGAACTTTTTGAATCTTATGATCACTCAGAAAAAAAATCATATATATATATATATATACATATACATATACATATACATATACATTTTTTTGTCTATAGATTCAGCAACTATCCAAAAAAGAAATAGAAGATCTACTTCGAAGGGGTGCATATGGTGCCATTATGGATGAAGAAGATGAGGGTTCTAAATTCTGTGAAGAAGATATTGATCAAATTTTACAGCGTCGCACAAAAACAATCACAATTGAATCAGAAGGAAGAGGTTCAACCTTTGCCAAGGTAGCAGTGAGACCAATTTATAAAGATTTTGTCTAATAAAATTATTAACTTTATGTTTATTTATCTTCGCTGCTTCAAAAGTTACTCAGATCATCTACTTAATGCTTAAATACACATCCAAAAGTAATACTCAATAATAAGCTTTCTTTTTATTATACTTGACATTTGAAAATGGTTATTTTTGGTATTCCTAGAAATTAGTTTCAAATAAAATACAATACTCACATGTGTTATTAAGATTACCTGCTCAGTTATAAATAGGAATGCCTGTTGAAAACAACTTTATCAGATTAAAATCATTTTGAGATTGAAGTAATTTAGAAATTAAAGTATTTATTAGAATTATGTAGGGTGAGTGTAAAATATTGGTAATAATGTAGCAAATTAATCTTAAATAACCATATTACAGTGTCCTTAATTTTAGTACAGCAGATAGAGCACCAGGCCTAAAGCCAGGAAGACCTAAATTCACACTCAGCCTCAGACACTTAGTAGTGGTGTGACCCTGGACAAATCACTTAAGCTCTGTTTGCTTCACTTTCCTCATCTGTAAAATGGGGATAATAACAGTCCCAGGTTGGTTGTAAGGATTCGATCCTGTAGTAATTGTAAAACACTTAGTACGATGTCTGGCACGTAGTAGATGCTATCTAAGTGTTAGCTATTATTGTGGCGGTGGTGGTTTCTCTAAGTTACAAAACTTTAATATCTTAAAATGAAGTATAAACTAGCTTTCTACCTCTGATGGACTGGGAAGGAAAGACTTTGAAAAAATGTATAAACTAGTTCAGGACACTTGTTCTGTGAAGTTTGAATTCAGTCAGAGGGAGGATTTGAGGACTTTATGGGTCGTGTGTGGCCTTGAAGCCACAGGTTCCCCACCCTTGAGCTAGTGTTAGTCTGTTCTTATGCCACAGATGTACATTTATATATCATGCGTTAATTAGAATAGTTAGGGATTTTCCAGTTCCTTTTTCCATGGTCACCTGGCCCCACCTTCCTGACATAGCTGGCCTAGTTAGTGAAGCTTCAGCTTTACTCACATCTGGTTCTGAACATCCTGAGCAAGGCATGCCCCTTCTGTGAGCCATCAGTGTTTCCATCTGTCAAAGGGTGACAGTAACGTAGCCTGTCTCATAGATTTGTGAGGACTGTTCTTTGAAACCTAAAATAATGTGTAAATGTGTCTTATTATTACTATTGTATATCATTGAGTCCCACTGTTTGTCACCTTTCCTTCCTTCTTTCCTTTATTTTCAATACCTTCTCTGTCTACACTGTTCTTTCTCCTTCCCTAGATTCCTTCTTCCAATCCCCCAATCCCCATGATGCAGGAAGTAGAGATACTGCACCACAGTAGTGTCATTAATCCAAGTTGTAGGAGTTTTCTTAACTTTTAATTTCTCTTCAAAAAAAATTTTTTTGTTGGATTTCCCTTTTCCTACCCCACTTATATATACACTCTTCCAAAAGCTATTACCTGTTTTCCATATCTAAGGTGGAAACGAAAGGTGGGCAGTTTAAAATCGGTGATTTCATTGTTATAGGGCATATCTCTGATGCAGAAACTCCTCCATGAATGTAAATCAGTCACTTTTCTATACTAGAATGTCACCTAGGGTACTGGGAGGTAAAATGATTTTCTTACTGTCTCACTACTACTATATGTCAGAGACAAGATTTGAACTTAGTTCTTCCTGACTCCAGAGCCAGCCTTCTTCATATCTCTGAATGCTGTAATACTAGTAGGCATCCTTTGAAATCTTCATCAACAAGTATTTATTAAGCATTTGCTATATGCTAGAGATACTGAGACAAAAGTAAAACACTCTTTGCTCTCAAGTTACTTACATCATAACAAGATAGACATGTATATAAGTTTTAGTCTTAAAATTAATTATTATAAATTTTTATCTTAATATATCATAGATGCTAGAAATTATAGCTCGAAGGGACCCAGAGAGCTCACCTATCCAAATGCGGTCATTTTATATATGTATATATATAAAGATAAAAAAACTAAAGTTCAAGGAAGTTGATTAACTTTTCCAATGTTACACAAATTTAATCTAATGATTTTAAGATTATCATTGTAATTACAACATAAAACCGTATATGGTATTGTAATGCATTTGATTTCATTACTGTACTTGATTCCATATTGTACTTGTTTATTAAATGAAGTGATTTCAAGTATGCACTAATTATGATGAGGTTGGTATATGTCAGTACTTAAACATTTAAATAATTGTTTTCTTTTAAAATTTGATTGGAAAATGCTAAATACAGAGCCATAGGTTATGACTTGTAACTTCTACCCCTTACCCCAAAATTCACTTCTCTTCTAAAGATTTTAAGAAAAAAATAATTTAAATACAAGGGAAAAAGAAAAGGAAGAAATAAGAGAGTTGTATCTAGGGATTAATGATTGAAGAACTTTTCAGGGGCAGTTAAGAATACTAGAATTCATTTGACTGCCCTGATGTAATTTGTTCATGCTCTCCCTCAACAGTTATTCAGACAATAGACACTTGGAAAAAATTATTGACTGATTAAAATTGCCTCTCTCTGTGGTCACTCCTGCTGAGATGATCTCTGAAGTTAAATACTTTTTTTTATCTCTGGAAGGAATAGATACCTAACTTGAGTTGAAGATTTTTTCAGGAGAAGGGAAAATAATTTTTAGAATATATTTTCAATCTATTTAGTTGTATATTCACTTTATAAAATTTAGGTTTGTACTTGGGAAAACCATACTGCTTTGTAAAATAACAAACTATTTAGGCATGGTCTTTATCCCTTAAATACTTGACATCTAAAACTTACTGTTGAAAATTTCATTTATAACTGATTATCTGTGCATTATCTATGCCTTGTTTTGATTATTTTTTTTTTTGGTTCCTTAAAAATTTCTTAAAGCCAGTATTTTTCCAAGGATGTGCAATCAGGACATGCTTTTAAAAAACAGCATTTTTTCCTACTTTTTAACCTCTGGTGTGGAGGGAGGGGGATCTAGAAACAATTTAAAACAAAGCAAAACATAAGACAATATGGAGCATGCTGCAGATTGCTTATTTGAAAGGGCCATTCTATGAAAACACATGGCCCCTACTATCTTTCTGCTACTTTCTGTTGTAGGAAGATGGATTTCACCATTTAAAAGTCTTCTCTTGCACATAATAAAGGGATTTAATGATTGAAGGAATGAATTTAAAGAAATATGATTTATTGGGAGCTAGGATATTAGAATTTAACATTTGGAAGCAGTCGGTAAACCAGTACTTGATGACATCTTCCACTTATCACAACAGGTATTTTAATTTCTGTAGGCTTTATCCATTGTTATGGTCCTAGAGAATTTTTTGAATTTTTAAAATTAAGATATGTGTCAGTTATCAAGATAATTCCCTGAATTAGCCAAAAGAATTAAAATTGTTTAACTGAAAAATACCATCTGTTGATCCTCTCATGGTGTACATGTTATCATAAATGGATTTGCATAAAATCCATTCAATCTAAATTGCAAAATTGAGTTTCTCTTCAGAAATTACTGTTTCATCTGGCTATCTTATATCTAGCAGCAGAATAAGAGAAATTAGTCCTGGTGACATATATGACATAGATTTTATAAGAACAGACAATAATGTGTTTTAAAAGATTATTTTATTTGAACTACGGTGTTAACTTTGATGGTGGCTCTAAATGTAAGAGGTCCCAAATCATTTAACTCAAATAATCATTTACTAAGATTGCTAAGACGTAAGTGGCTGGCATATGTCGATGAAAATTCAATATGAAATAAAATCCCCTGAGATGTATTCAGTGCATTTCTCTCTTGGTTCAAAAAATTCAGAGAAGTGCATTTAAAAAGATGTGCAGGTATTGATGTGTATATCTTCAGTCATTAAACTAGAAATTCATTTCATAAGTTGTCTTTATTAAATATTCAAGTTATTTCTTGTATACAGATATAATTGTTACCAATTGTGATATTTAATCACCTTAAAAACATTATAGAGAATTTTCATGTTTTCCAACTGTCTATTTTAATATGGAATGATGGCATCATTTTGACTATGCTTTATATTTTAAACTAGTATGGCTTTACTATATAAATTAGAATTGTTTTATATGTACACACACACAAAAAAAACATTCAGAGTTTTAGCTTTCATTTTTTAACGTGTAAAATAGCACCGTTGCATAGTTCTATATTATTGTAAATTTCTATTCCAGTTCAACAACACATATTTATGAAGTGCCTGCTATGGAGATAGCACTGTTATAGTCACTAGAAATCGCTTGAAAGTTTATTAAAGCCTATTTGATCAAAATATATGTTTCTCCTATTTCTATTTCATGTATAACTCTACTAGTGATGTGCACAGTTTTCTAAATACCTCTTTACTAAAAATAAATTTTTACTTTACTAAAAAAAAAAGTTGCAATAAATAAAGGTCCTTGGTAGTTCAGTCTCATAAGACAGTGATCTTACAGATTTGTTAATTTGTAGAAACAGTATTGTGTACACAAGCTTGGATTTCAGTAAAAGCCTGTAGTGTTTTTCTTAGACTTATGATTTTGCTCATCCTAACTTCCTAAATATGAAACATGCTTAAATTCCATTAAGAAAAAGAATTGTCTTTGTATAAATAGAAAACTTTTATTATTTTTAAATTGTATCTGTAGTAATTAGGCATCACAAGAATAGATTGTAAATTTAAAACATATTCTTTGAATATGCTATGAAGTGCTTTCTTATGGGAATCATCTCTTAACAATATTGCCATAAGAGTTGGAATATTTTCTGACACTTTTTTGTTCTGTTGTTCTAAATTAGACTGTCAATTTCTTGAAACTTTGTCCTATGTATAAAACCCTTCAACTTTTCCATACCTTGGATTACTTGTTCTTATATTAAGAAGAGGTATGAATTATAATAGAAATTTACTTTCCTAGTCTATGTATTCTTGTACTAACCCAAAATCCTATATTATTTAGAGAATAAATACAATGATAGTTTTCATTTTCTAATATCTGCCTTTTTTTATTTTACGAAGTTTGCGTTAAAGTGTTGTGAAAACAAAGTAGTAGTTTTCAAATGTGATAGATGTTTGTGGTGTATGAGGAAATTGAGCTGTATTGTATTCATTTTTGTCCCCTTTATCAGTTACTATTTCTTATAGAGAAAAACTGCTCTTTGCTTATAAAGAGCTTAGAAACTACCCAGTAGCAATAGTGTAATACAGCTGCCTAATTTGGGTGGGAAACCCTCTACCCTAAGCAGAATTTGTACTTTGTCCAACGTACATCATGAAACTATTTTAATAGGCAAGTGAATATACTCAGAGCATTGGGTGTTGGTGCTGGTGGACTTGGGTATCCAAAATAAACCTGAGGAGATTTTGTTCAAATATATAAAAGTTTTCTGTCATTATTAATAGTTAAGAGCTATCATTGTATATTTCAGGCAAGTTTTGTGGCATCTGGAAACCGGACTGATATTTCCTTAGATGATCCTAACTTCTGGCAGAAGTGGGCAAAGAAGGCAGAAATTGATATAGATGCCATCAGTGGTAGAGTAAGTATTCCCTTTCCTCCAAAATGTTCCTCTTCTGATAGCACAGTGCCTTGAGATGATTAATTTTTTGGTTATTTCTGTCAATTTTTGCTTAAGTATTATGGAAAGTTCATTTCCATTTCCTCAGATTAAGGCCTAGCAGCTTAATGCCTCACCATAGTATAGAAATAATTCTGATTTCTCAAAATCTATGCTAGCAGAGTATAATGTCTGCAAACTGTTAAGACTTTTATTATAAACTTGTTAGAGAAACAATGTGTCTGTTCTCCGAGGAATAATAGCTTAACTAAACTTAGGTTGTCACATAGACAATGTTTTGAAGTGGGGTTTTCTGGGGGGCAGGGAGGCAGGGCAGCAATTCATAAGGACCATTAAATTAAATACCCTTAATATACAAGGCAATATGTTTGTCACTGGGGATATAAAGGCAAAAATAGGACAATCTTTGCTCTCAGAGACCTTATATTTTATGGGGCAATACCACACGTAAACAGATAAGTTAAATATGAGGAAAAAAGGACTAACCACAAAAAAGGACAAAGGAACCTTCACAGAGAGGTGGGTACCTGACCTAGTTCTTGAAAAAGGATGAGCATTCTGGGGAGTGGGGGAAGAGAGTGAGTGCATTGCAAGCATGGGAGATGGCATATGCAGATACACAGAAGTGGGAGATGGTTTGTAAAGTGTGGGGGACATCAAGCAGACGTGTGTTGGAATAGGGAAAAAATATGAAATAAGAATGGATAGGTAGTAGACCACTGGAGGTTTTGAACAAGGGATCTTTCAGACTTGTGCTTTAAAAGGAGAATAATTTTGGCTTCTCTGTGGAGGATGGGTTGGAAAGAGAAAGACAATTAAGTTGCTGTTACAAGTGAGAGATGATTTGAACTTGAACAAAGGTGGTGGTTATTTTAGCTGAGACAAAGGAAAGGACAAATGCCATAGAAGTAGAATTAGCATAACTTGTTAGCTGTTTGGAAATAAAAAGGCATCGGTAGGAAGAGGGGAATGTGAAGGAAAGAGAGTAGTTCAGTATGACTCTGAGGATACAACTATCCTTTTTTTCTTGGAGGAATTTCAGTCTATTTCTGTAGTGAAGAAACTACCCACACCGATAATTCTTCTTTTTAAACTGGAAATACTGAAGTAAAATAATGGTTGTAGAATGAATACTTGTTAGTTTAAATTCTGCTTCTGCTAGAGATTGGCTTTATATTTTTTGGAATAATGTAAAGTGAGAATCAGAAACGGATAGGGACTAAACGCAGGATTTATTACTGTACAAGCTCCTCTTAATTGAAAAAACTCTTAATAGTTCTCTGGTTAGCACTTTGTCTGCAATTGCAACAAGAGGTTAAATGACTTGCCCAGAATTACATAGTTTGTATGCGCCAAAGGCAAGACTTGACCTCTGGTCTTCCAGGCTTTGAGGCCACCTCTCACTTCGCTAAAGACTTCCATCTCACCCAGAAGCTGTTTGCTCACTTTTCTCATTACTGTTCTCTTGGAGATAGTTCTTTGTGCTACTGTTTAAACCTTCCATTAATGAAATTACAAGCAAGTATAGAAGGAGATATAAAATTAGCCTAGAGAGGTTTTGATTTTTCCCTCTTTCCTCCTTGGTTTTACTATTAGAGTCAGAGGATAAGGAGGGAAAGAATAGAATTAAAGTTGTGGTACTTAAGGATGGCCAGCCACTTGTCTAGCAATTGTATGAATCTGGATGAGCTGTGTCCAGGTTACAGGTACTGTAAAGCCTTACCCTTAGTCAAAAGTAATTAGTGTCCACTGTGAATAATTCATGAATCCCTAAAATTTGAACATCTATACAGAAAATCTATTGTTGACAAATCAAATTAAAAATGTCTTTAAGTAAGAAAAAATACGGGGAACCTCCTCTAATGTCTGTTTAATTTTGTAGAACAGCTTAGTTATCGACACCCCAAGGATCCGAAAACAAACAAGACCCTTTAGTGCCACGAAAGATGAATTGGCTGAATTGTCTGAAGTCGAGAGTGAAGGAGATGATAAACCTAAACTCCGTAGACCATGTGACCGATCTAATGGCTATGGAAGGACAGAATGCTTTCGAGTGGAGAAAAATCTACTAGTTTATGGGTAAAAATATTATCCTTTATGTGTATGATTATTATATATTGCATAAACTAGTACATTTTATTTTGAGTGAGGTCAATAAAATTTTTTTGAACATCTATATTTTAATATCAGAATAGTGAATATTCTTAATATTATTTGAATATATATATATATATATATATATATATGAAGTATCAGTAAAATACAGCTCTCTTAATTCATGAAGTTGGACCTGATATTTATTCAGTAATTCAGAATAGAAAATTTATTAGTCATAGTTTCAAATGGTGCAAGAAATTATATGATAAATCTGTCATGAAGAGTTTTTCCTGCCACATTGTAACTAAATTTTAATATAATAAAATGTAATATAAAATCTATAATATATAATGCAAATATATAAAAATAATATTATAAAATAACCAAATATTTGCATTTCTTTATAATTACAATTCTTTGCTTATACAATTGTTTGTTTATTTAAAATTTTAGGGGCATTTTTGGTTTGTGGGATATTTTTAAAATTAGACCTTAATGATATCTTAATGTGCCTTTGGACTAGGTGGGGTCGATGGAGAGAGATTCTAGCTCACGGTCGATTTAAAAGACAACTAAATGAACAAGATGTGGAGATCATTTGCCGAGCCCTTTTAGCATATTGCCTTGTTCACTACCGAGGAGATGAGAAGATTAAAGGTTTCATATGGGATCTTATTACCCCTACAGAGGATGGGCAAACAAGAGAATTGCAAAATCATCTGGGTAAAGAATATAGCTTTTTAATATGATAAGCTAAACCAAACCAGTTTAAAAAATAGAACTTCTGTAAATGTGGTTTAATGCCAAAAAAAATGTGTAGGTGTTAAAGTTATTGAATATGTGTTACATACCATTTAATCACTGTGATCTTAGCTTACTCATACTCATCTCTGTGCTTCAGTCTCTCTATATTTTGATAATTATTGTTCATTATACAACCAGTTGGCGTCTTATTGTAAATAACTGGTTACATAAATAAGGTAAATAAATTCACATTTATAAAAGTGCTTTTGTCTTCAAATAAGGTAATTAGAAATTGTCTTTCTAATCACAGAGTTAGCAGTATTAAGAATTATGAAATGATTTTGTCAATTTTATTTTTAATAATTTTTTTGTCAATTTTATTTTAAAAAGCAGTGTTCCATGCACTTAAACTGTGCCACTAATTGATGCCTATAAATTGTTAACAAGAAAAATTACACTTTATAGGTTTACCTCAGTAATCATAATTTCTTCATATTTTGAGCAAATGTAAAATTTTGTAATGAATACCTTATGTTCTTATGATAACATAGTAAAAAATAATTTCAATTCATACATATCAGGATTAACAGAGTTTCTGTGCTGCCTTGAAAAACAAAGAGTTTTTTCTTAAACTTGTCTGAGAACTCCCATCAGGTTTTCAGGATATTAGATAAAGAAGACATTGCTATTTTCCCCTTTAGTTACCATACTTAATAGACTTAAGAATGTTATTTTGTACTAATTTTTGTATATAAAAGATAGTAAGACTGAGAATGTGATTATTTCTTATTTTTTATTCATAGTATATATAAAGTATTCTCACAGTTCCTAGTATTGTCATATCAAGTAACTAAAGAGCTTTAAAAAAAGATTGATTAAACGAGTGAATGAAATTGCCAGAATAAATGAATCTCTGGCAATCTAACAAGCCTTAGTTGTTGATATAATGGAAAGCTTTTGATTTAAACTACTTAAAAATATGAACAACAACTATTTTTTCTAGTGACAATTTATTTTTTTTGTTTTTTTAATTATTATTTTGTTTTCAGTGTTCTGCAATCACTTTGATATAACTTAAATTGTTTCCCTTTCCCCTCCCTCCCTGAGATGGCATACAATTTTATATAGGTTCTACACATACATTCCTATTAAATACATTTTCACTTTAGTTGTATTGCATAGAAGAATTAAAATGAGTGGGAGAAATCATAAAACAAAATGTAATACAAAAGAAAATGATCTGCTACATTCTGCGATCAGATTCCATAGTTCTTTCTCTGGATGTGGAAGGCATTTTGCCTTAAGAGACCATTGGGAATTTTTTAAGTCCTTGCATTGCAATGACGTTCTAAGCCTACCAGAAAAAAATCCTCCTACACTGTGTTGTTGCTGTGTATAAAGTTTTCCTGGTTCTTTTCCTTTCCTTATCATCAGTTCTTATAAGTCTTTCCAGGCCTCTCTGAAGGCTTCCTGTTCATCATTTCTCATAGCACAATGTATTCCATAACATTCATATACCACAATTTATTCAGCCATTACCCAATTGAAGGGCATCCCCTGATTTCCAGTTTTTGGCCAACACAGAGTGCTGCTATAAATATTTTTATACATATGGGACCCTTTCCCATTTTTATGATCTCTTGGGGATACAATCCTAGAAGTGATATTGCTGGGTCAAAGGGTATGCACATTTTTGTAGCCCTTTGGGCATAGTTCCAAATAACTCTCCAGAATGGTTGGATCAGCTCACAGCTCCACCACCAATGAATTAGTGTTCCACTCCCACATCTTCTCCAGCATTTATCATCATGTTTTGTCATGTTAACCAATCTGATAGTTGTGATATGGTATCTCAGAGTTGTTTTGATTTGCATCTCTCTAATCAACAGTGATCTAGGTATAAAGGTTGATACCATAAACAACATAGTAGAGCAAGGAATAGTGCATTTATCAGATTTATGGAGAAGGGAAGAATTTTTGACTAAACAAGAGATAGAAAACATTATGAAACGCAAAATGGATAATTTTGATTACATTAAATTTAAAAGTTTTTGCACAATAAACCCCATGCAAACAATATCTTTTACAGAAAAAAAAAGCTATTGAAGTAAAATTAACTTATTCAGCAGCTGATTATTCAATCTGAGTACTATGCCATCTTTTTTCTTGTCCATTCTGCTGTCTATGGTACTTCCCCACTACCTTATTTTAGCATCTCTCCTAGGATATCTGTATTTTACTTATCCAAAATTCCTTTGACCCCATTATATTATGATTTTGTCTGTTCAGCTACCTGCACGCCAGTGTTTAGAAGGCACATCACTAAAAGCTGGGTTGTCAGGTGATGAATTTACAGCAACTTTTAGAGACTGTCAGCAAAGGAGTTGCCATCTCTATGCATGGAGGGAGCACTTATATTGTTTAAATTCTGGATCCTTGACATATTTAGTCATATAAATGAGAACTTTGAAAGATAAAACAGTCCTTGCTGTGAAGCTTACTGATTATCACTAATAATTAGCAGTTGGTAGCCAGTGATTATGGGCAGGTTACTTAATATGTTACTTTATTTTCCCCATTTAGAAGATATGATGTTATTTTATTTCTCTGGTATAGTAGCTTTATATCCAGTGAGTGTTTGAATGCACTTAGAAAACTTTACACTTTCAAGGCAATGTTAGCTGAGAAGGAAAAAATCTTTTAATGAGACCAGATCAATTTGCTTATAGCTTTTGAGGAAATGAATAACTTTAGTGTATTTGATATTAAACTTGAAGCCCAGAGAATTAATAAGTACAATGAAAATATTTCAAATGTAAGCTTTTAAAAACTTAGATTTATCTACTCCCAATAGTATACAGCTTGAAAGGTATATCATCTTTATAATCCTAAATTTGTACCAGTCTAAGAAGTGTCAGGCTAATGTCTAAGAACTGTCTCTTAAATTCTTAAAGAACTTTCCACATTCTACATAGACTTCAAATATTTTCTTGAAATTTTTAAATTTAGAAAGTATTTCATATTATTGAATTTCTATAAACTATCCTTTACTACACATTTTTTCTCATTTTATGTAGGTCTCTCAGCTCCTGTTCCCAGGGGCCGAAAAGGGAAGAAAGTGAAAACTCAAGCAAGTACGTTTGATATCCATAAAGCAGAATGGCTTCGAAAGTATAATCCTGAGCATCTGCTACAAGATGAAGGCTATAAAAAACACATAAAACATCATTGTAATAAGTAAGTAGCGTTCTATTTCAAGTACATATTTTTTAAAAATCCTCTTTTCCTGTCTTTACAACTGAAGTATCCCCTAAAAATAGTAGTCCATAGTAAGAATTAACATAGCTTAATAAATACATTGGGCTTGACCTGAGAGTTCTTTTCTAATCTTACAAAGTACAATCAAGCAAGTCTCTCTGTATTGCTATTTCCTAATCCTTAAATAGGAGCATATAGTAAGTACCTCTGATTTGCTTTATAATCTTAAAGGGTAAATAATTACATTCCTCAATATCACAGAGATAAGATATGTTATGGGAGAGGCATTTAATTAAAACCAGATGTTACTAGTTATTTTGTTCTTAAAATTATAATAAAAGGCTAACAGACCTCCTTAATTATTACATAATAATAGACCTTTTTAGAAATAGACCTAATGGGAAGCCAAATAGTATTGATACTTCTTTACTTTTTGATTTTTAGGGTTTTGCTTCGAGTGCGGATGCTGTATTATTTAAAACAAGAAGTCATTGGTAATGAGTTCCAGAAAGTATTTGATGGAGTTGAAGCAAGGTGAATTAAATTAATCTTTCATATTTTTCATTTATGTGGGTAGATAGGATTTTGAAGCTTTTCATTTTTTGAAAATGGAAGATGACATGAAAATTTCACCATAAGTATCTCTTGCTGAAATCTATTCAGTTTAGAATTCTGTTAAATTACAAATTAATCCTAAGGAGCAAAATTCATCATATTTACAGAATTTTTTTTTTGTCTTGCCTCTTAGGAGGGCTGTGTAGTAACAGGCAGGTTTCAACAATGAGTCCTCTAATTAATACGAAAATAAATCCTAATGTCATCAGTTACAGAGTAAATCATATGATTAATAATAGTTAAAATAGATACAGTCATATAGGCTGATTATCTTCCTATAAAGGAACACCTAGCTTGTGAACTACCCTTGCATAAAAACTGTGGTTTACATATTTCTTTCTCTACCCACACTATTCTCCCTCTCTCTTACTCTCTCATCAATAGGTGATAAGAGCTAACCAACCAATAAACTAACACTGGGAAAACATGATCCTACCATGCATCTCTCTAGTATTCAGTTCTCTATACATTGTAGGCACTTGATAAATATTTGATGAATTAAATTTAATAAAATTTCCATGCTCTTTTTTTGGTGCAGTCTTTTATATCCAAAGACTAATTCATCCTAATTGTATAATCTTGAACAGCCTCAGTTTCCTTAGCTATTAAATGAAGATGTTAGACTAGAAAATTTCAAAGATCTCCTCTGACTTTAAAGTGATATTTCTGTTTTCCAGAGGAACCTGTTCCTGTTGTTACGTTTATAAATGAGAACAGATTCACTTAACATAAATTTACTTTACCATAAATTTTCTTGCAAGACATCTGTTCTTTCTGGATCAAGGATAAATATCTATATATTATGTTGAATGAAGCTTCTACATGACACGGTGGATAGAGTGCTAGACTCGGTCGAGAAGACCAAAGCACCTTCAAGCACTGTATAGATGCTAGTTATTATTATTGCATCCAGGACATAAGTATTATATTCTTGATGGTAATAGTTTAAAAAAATAAACACATGAAGCATATTAAAATTACATAACAAATGTGGCCCAAGGATGTCACCATTTTAGATCACTGTTGAAAAAACTTTAAATACATTTCAGGAGTTACTTTTCTTACTAGTCACAGTCCTATAATAGTGTGAACTCTAATCATAGCCCTCTGATTGCTACTTAAGCATCTTCTTCCTCTGACTTGTAATCAAGTCTTTTACTCTCTTGATGATTATATTTTAGTGACATTGATGTTTGGGTCCCTGAGCCAGACCATTCTGAAGTCCCTGCTGAGTGGTGGGATCTTGATGCAGATAAATCTCTCCTTATTGGAGTTTTTAAACATGGTAAGTAAAAGGGCAGCGTGGTATGTGCATTTTCTTAATATAATGAAATGTAGACAGCCCTTAATATATTAGTTCATTTAGATCATTTTATTTATTACAGCTATATAGTTAGAGATACTTAACAGAAAACAGTGAACAAACTTTGTTCTTCAACCCGTCTGCTACCTCTTATACTCAAATATATAAGACTTTCTCCTCCACTCTTATGCTCTTACGCCCCATCTCCTGGGGGAACCTTTTGAGCTCCAGGCCCCAGTGGTGCTCTTCTCCTACAGATCTCTTACATACTCAAAATGTATGTGACTGGTTTACCATAGAGTTCTACTTAATTGATGTACATATATTTAATAAAACTTTATACTTAGAACATAAGGGTATATAATTATACCTGATTAAGATGATTGTGATCATGTCTATAAAAAACTGGACGTTTCAGACTGAAAAACAACCACATGTATAAAGTGTTAGGAATCTATATTCTCCAAGATCAGGAATGTAACCTTTTAGTAACATTGTATCCCTTCTCTCTTGTTGACCTCATCATGTTTCCCAGCTTTGATTAACTTCCAGGGGGCCATGCCCTGGCTACTTCTTTTTAAACAGGCCTTCTCAATGAATGGGCATTGCCTCACTCTAAGTGAGTACCTGCATAGATCTTGTCGTAGAGGGCCCAAGGTCTCCCAGTGCGTCCTGGGTCATCTCTAGTCATCCTAATGAATATCTGGTCACTGGATTCAGATGGCTCTGAGGGAGAAGTAAGGCTGTGGCCTGCACAGCCAGCTCTCACTCAAAACAAGTCAAGTACAAGATATGTCATTATATCTCTGATGGCATGGTCTTCTTTGGCAACGAAGGACGAACACAACTTCCATGCAAAGGATTCTGAAAGTCACTTACATATTCTCAGTTGTTATCTCTGGTGTTATCTCTGGTGTGATCTATAATCCTACATTTCTATTTGTCAACTATAGGTTTCTTCCTCAATGTTTTGACTTTTCAAAATCAGCATATACAAAACTGAATGTAACAGCTTTTAAGTAAAAGTTAGTCTCTCTTCCAAGGTGTTAGAGCCTGTCTTGTGGAAAGAACATTGGATTGAAGTCAGGAGATCTGCATTCAAATTCTCCCTCAATAACTTAATAATTTTATGACCCAGGAAAAGTATCAGTCCTCCTGAGCTTCATTTTTCTCATATGCAAAATAGAGGTTATAGTACTTACACTCTCATGGCAAAGAGTTTTGTAAAATCTAAAGGCTTAAGCTTTGAACTCTTCTCCATTTCCTTAGACAGGACTACTATTCTCCAAGGTCTACAGGTTTAAAACTTCAGCATTATTTTTAATATGTCTCTCTCTGTCGTTCCTCACATTCAATCAGACCTTAAGTCCTGTTGATTCTTTCTGCTCCATTTCTTGAATTTGTTCCCTCCGTTTCCTCTCCCCCAACCCTGTTTATCTTTTTATTTCTTCACAGGGCCATTTAGAATATTTTTTGTCTTCCTTAAAGTGTTGTATGAACCCAAACTGTTACTTCTATTCTTATTATTATTCCTTCTCCAGAATATCATAATAAGCCACATCCCTCTGGGTGCTTACCTCTCTAACCTTGCCTATTCTTTCAGCTATCTTACTAATTCACAGCCCTAATTACGTGTTTCTCCTCTGCCTACTAAATAGGCTACCACTCAAAACCCCTCACAATCTCATCCCTACCTTTCCAGTTTTAGATTTCATTTCCCCTCATCATGCTGATGTTCTGCCTGTTCTTGTATCCATATTTTTTTTCATGCTTCTTAATATCTAGAGTTTCCTCCTCCTCAACCCCACTTCTTGAACACTTTCAAGAATAAACTCAGGTATTTTCTCTTACATGAAGTCGTTCCTGGTCCATCCAACTAGCAATTATTTTACCCTCCTTAAATCTCATAGCAGTCTATACTTCTATTCTTATATTCTAATTTTTAGAATAGATATTACTATCTTTGTCTTATCTACCATATTAAGTTGCTGGACGTTGCTGTTCGTCTTTTCATCCCCATCTATCAAAATTTTGTTGTTCATTTGTTTGATCATGTCTTACTCTTCATGACCCCATTTGGGGTTTTTTTTGGCAAAGAAACTGGAATAGCTTGCCACTTATTTCTCTAGGTCATTTTGCAGACAAGGAACTGAGGCAAACAGGGTTAAATGACTTGCCCAGGGTCACATATCTAGTAAGTGTTTGAGGCCAGATTTGAACACAGGAAGGTAAGTCTTCCTAACTCCAAGTCCAACATTTTTCCATTGCACTGCCTAGCTGCCCCATTAGAGTACTTGTATATAGAATTTCTTTTGAATTGTTGCTTTCCATGATAAAATTCACCAAATCATAGGGTCTCATATGGAAGGGACCTTAAGCCATCTTAGCCAACTCTGACTTGAATGAAAATCCACTCTGCAATATACCCAGAAAGTAGTCATTGAGCCATTGCTTGACAGCTTCTAACAAGAAGGATTCCACTACTTGTGAAACAATTTATTCCACTTTTAAGTAGCTCTAATTTTTAGGAAATCTTTCTGGCATCAAATCTAAATTTGCTTATTTGCAGCTTTTACCCAGTTCTACCCTCTGGATCCAGACAAAATAGATCAAATTCCATAAATATAGTTATATTTCCCAATAGACTCTTTTCCAGGCTAAATATTCCCAGTCTTTTCAACTCTTTCTCCTGTAATATGATAATGAAGTCCTTGACCTTCCCAGATAACCTGCTTATGGAAGTGTCCAACTTATCATTATTTTTCTGCAAATATGATGCCCAAGCTGAACACCATTATTCCTGTCATTGTATACTCTACCTTTTGAAATATCACCAACAAAAGTCAGGAGGTTATTGGCTGTGTTGCTTTTGGCAGAGAAGGAACTCTAGCGAACATCCAGATAATTGAAGATCCTCCCAGTTGCTTTTGAATCCTGTCTTTGCACCCTGCTTAGGATATATGTTGATAATATCCTTTTCCTCTGTCTCTCTGCCTCTGTTAGACTTTACTCACATGCTTCCCACCACGTTGAACCCTGTGGTGCTCCAAATTAGCTAGAGGATAGGTTCTTCCATTAGAGTGGAATTTCCTTGAATAGACTCTATTGAGACTATTCCTATGTCTTTCTCGGGATGTGTGCAGCATGCTTTATCAGTCTTCTGAAACTGTGGTTGATCCCTGCATTGATCAGAGTTCTTAAATTTTCAGAGTTGCTTATCTTTACATTATTAATATTATTGTATAAATTGTTTTGGTTCTGGTCACTTTACTTTGCATCAGTTCATACAGATCTCCCCAGGTTTCTCGAAAATTTTCACTTTTATCATTTCTTACAGTACAGTAATATTTGATTATATTCATATACCATAATCTATTCAGCTATTCCCCAATGGGCTACCCCCCTTAGTTTAAAGCTTTTTGTTATAGCAAAAAGAGTTACTATGAATATTTTAGATTATGTATCCTTTTTCTTAGGCAAATGCATTTCTCTGGCTAGGAGCCCATAAGCTCTATGTTGAAACCAGGGTACAAAAGTGAAATCTCATTCACGTATATTCTTCTCTTGAACTGTTTATTTTCTTCATTTGCCTTTATTGCTGAAGTACTTGCCTGTGACCAGCAGCAATGATGAAAACATCACCAACTGATGTTGCCAGTTTCTTCTCCAATATATCATAATGCTTACCAGTACTTTTTTGATCCCTTCTTAGACTATCATTTGTACTTAGATGAAGTAGAAGCCATCATGTTTGTTAGCAGGTTTCAGGAAGTTGTTTGTCAAGTTTGAGACAATAGTAGATTTCTCTTTTGTTATGAGGCAAATACCTGCTTTAGTCCTCCCCTAATACCACATCTATCTCTTCTTCCTCTAACCCTTGCTCTCTCAGCCTACCTATACAGAATTATTCCTTGAAGGGCAAGGACCTGTTTCCTAAGCGGGACCAGATGTCTATTCCTCATGTAGACTTTCATGTTCAGTAGTAATACTTTCTTTTCTCTTATGTGTTACAACCATTCATCATTTAACTTCCTGACAGATCAAGAATTCCTTCTGCATTTGTCAATTCTTTTTTTGTTGTGGCATTAAGCTATTTCCCCCCTTTATTTTTAAAAGAAATGCCATTCTCCCTGATAATCTAGAGCATGAAGTGTTCTTCAAGTTCTTTTACCTTCTCTTTAAGGAATGGGACTGATTTCTTATAGAGGCCTGTCCACTCAATGGGTGTTACCTCCCCCTAAGTGAGTACGTGAAAAGACCCAGCCTAAAAAGGCCACGGTATCCAATTGCATCCTGGGCCATCTCCAGTCATCCTGATGAATATCTTGTCACTGGATCCAGATGGCTCAGGAGGAGAAAGTGAGGCTGGTGACCTGCATAGCCCTCCCTCACTCAAAACAAAATCCGGTGCAAGTCATGTCATTATTTCTCTGATGGCATGATCTTCAAAAACAAAGGACAACAAACACAATCTGTGAGTAGACCGAGCTGCCTGAGTGGGGTTTATTTGCTAGATATCTGCCTTTCCTTCCTTCTTTTCCTTCCTTCCTTCCTTCTTTCCTTGCTTCCTTTCTTCCTTCCTTCCTTCTTTTGTCATCATTTCTCTGATGTCAGGATCTTCAAAAATGAAGGATGAGCACAACAAGGAATGGGACTAGCCTGTACTTTTACCATAGACAAACATTGTGTGTTCTGTACAAGTCACTGTAGAAGTATTGCCCTACATATCATCCTCAATAGAATATCATCCTCAATTCTTTTATCATTCTTTATGTTATCTTTTCATATTGTCCTGTCCCTACCTCATGATCCTTTTAGAGTTGTAATTCAGCCCATAACTATTTAAAGCATTTATTTACTTTGTACTACATTCTCAGAATAAAGATAGAATTAATGAAAGCATTCCTATTTACAAGTGCTTATATTCCAATAGGGAAGATATATGCACACATAAACATATGTGTCTTTGCATACATCTGTGCACATGTGTATATGTATGTACATGTCTATGTGTGGATAGAAAAAGCATATAGAGACTAAATAAAAGGTAGTTAAAACACAAGTCAATTTGAGAGGGAAGGCATTGGCATTCTGGGCATGAAGAAAAGTTTCATGTTGCTTGAGTTATATTTTAAAGGAGGAGAGGAATTCTGTGAGCCAGAGAGGTTAGGAGGGAGTGCATTTTAGGCATGCAGGATGACGAGAGCAAAGGCAAAAGACATCATATACAGTGTCATGTGAAAAGAACAGAAAAGGCAGGTTTAGCTGGATCACAGAGTGTGGAAAGGGGATTTTTAGTCCAATTAGGCTGAAAAGTTTGGGGGCAACCAGGTTATAAAGTGCTTTAAAAGCTATGCAGAGAAATTTGTATTTTTATCCTTAACACTAATGGAAGCCACTGAAATTGAGTGGGCATTCACATTGCTAGATATTTTAAAGAATATTAGTTTTGCATTGTTGTGTGTCGAGTTGACTGAAGTGGTGAGAGATTTGAGGCTAAGAGGCCAGTTGAGAAGCTGTTGGAATAATCTAAACAAGAGGTAATAAGGTCTTGAATTAAGGTGGTAGCTAAATAAATAAAAAGGAATCATGTAACAGAAGTGGAGGTAGAAATAGCAAGATTTGACAGCTGATGGAATATGTGGGATGAAGGAAAATGAGATGTCAAGGATAATACAGAGATTATGAAAATGAGAGACTAGATAGATGTTGGTGCCTTTGACAGAAATAGGGAGGTTTGGAAGGAGAGAGGATATGTTCAATTTTGGACATGTTGACTTTGAGTGGTCTCTGGAACATCCTGTTTGAAATGCCCAGTAGGGAATTGGTTATGGAAGATCGCTCATGGGAAAGAATTGGACTGAATATTTAGATCTGAGCCATCTGCCTAGACTTGATACTTAAAAGACATGGGAGCTGATGAAGTTAATAAGAAAGTGTACAAAGAGAAGAGATGAGAGTTTAGAACAGAACTTTGGCAAATATCCATATTTCTGGGATGTGATGTATATCAGTACTTCTTAAACTGTGGTTCGCAGCTCCTTTTGGGATCACTGAATGTGGGGGCCTCGAAAAATTTGGCAACAGTAAAAGGTTTCTTAACATGCAACAACTGAAAATTCAAAATCAAATTCACAATGAATCCAAGGTATTTCTGGCAGCACTTGCCCTTTGCATCATGCAACTTTACTGCAGCCTTGGTTCTGAACACTCAGCATGCGCACTTTGTACTACACATGCCTCACAATGCCAATGAACACTGCCAGAAATAGTTTCACTCAGATTCAAGACTATTGTATGTTATGAATTATGGTGTTTTTACTGTACATGCAAAATCACTAAAAGAATTTTGGCCTGGGATTAGGGTGGAATTCCCAACGATTTCTGAAGTGGCCCTAAATATACTTCTGCTGTTTTGTACTATGTATTTATGCAAAGCAGCATTCTCAGCATTGACACTTATAAAATCAAATATCAAATAATTCTGAAAAACATTCGATGCTTGGTGTCCTGCAGTATCAAATATTCTATCATAATTTAATCTTTATGTAAAAATAAGCACATCTATTTCATTAATATGCAAATTTGCTTTCATCTTTAATAAATGATAAAATTATAAAAATACCAAAGAAGTATTTTAAAATAAATTTCTTTATGACTTATGATCAGTAGATGTTTGGTTTGTACACCTGTTTTATATACCTAGACACCAAGGGTAGTGTAAAAATTTCTTGAGCAAAAAGAGGTCACTAGTGGAAAAAGTTTAAGAAGCCCTGATGTAAATAATGAGCCACCACAGGAGGTGGAGGAGTGTCAGATAGGTTGGAGTCTCTGTTTGTCCTTTATCACTGGAAACTGAAGCAATGACCCTTTATTGGGACCTTCTTAGAACTCCCCAAAAACGTCAGGAAACAATAATCTTGACTGTCTCCCCTTTTGGAGAGCTGATAAGAGTTGGAATCTTTGCTTTATTCCTTTCTTAGAGCCTACAGTAATCTGTATTGCTGACAGTCCTTGACTAGGCAACAATCAGGAGTCAAAGCACAGGCTTTATCTCTCCTCTCTGGGCTGCTGCTAGTCCTAATGGACTCAATTGGAAGGGACCTCATAGGCCATTTAGTCCAAACCATGACTTGAATAAGAATCCCCACTACAGCTTACCCAATAAGAAGTCATCATCTAGCCTTCACCTAAGACCTTTAACGAAGGAAGTCAGTACTTCCAAAGGCAGCCCTTTCCATCTGGGGACAGCTCTAGTGATAAGGAAGTGTTTCCATACATTAAGATGAAATCTGCCTCTCAGCGGGTTCTACCCATTACTCCTAATTCCACCCTCTGGTGTCAAGCAGAAAAAAATCTAATTTCTTTTCCATTTTATAATTCTTCAAATATTTTGACACTTTATTGTCCATTCCTCTCCCCTCCAAGTCTGCTTTAAGCTAAAACATCCTGTTTCACTTCAGCTGATAGAATGTTGTTGAGTCCTTTAACTCTCCTTGTCTTACCAGCATCCTTCCTAAAATGTGGCATCCATCGTTGAACATAATACCTCCAAATGTGTTCTGACCAGGACAGAATGGAGGGAGACCTCACCTGGATCACTTTACCTCACATTGCAGTTTAGAATAATGTTAACTTTTGTCTTGTCTTGCTCTTGACTCATGAACTTGCAGGCCACTAAAATTCCTATATCTTTTTAATCAGTTCAGCATTAATTAAGTACCTTCTGTGTATAAAGTACTCTGAAATATGCTAGAAATACAAAGATTAAAGCAACATAGTCTCTGCCCTGAGGGAGCTTATGATAATCAGATTCAACAAGTCATTATGGTTTACTGTATCTTTAAAAAAGAAAAATAACAATAGTAATACAGTTGTTGGTACTTTCAGGTTATGAAAAGTACAATACAATCAGAGCAGACCCAGCACTGTGTTTTTTGGAACGAGTAGGAAAACCTGATGAGAAAGCAGTTGCTGCTGAACAGAGAGCAAATGATTACATGGATGGGTATGTGCAATTTTTAATTGTACTGTTGTAAGTTTTTTAAAAGCAGAATCTATATTTCTCCATGTTCTGTTCAATACTATATAAATAGGAAATGATGATGTTAAATAATAAGCAATGGAGAAATAAGATCCTCAAAATATTTATCAAACTGTATTTCAACTGAATGGCTTTTTATTTGACTTTTTAAGTGAGCAATGTTAAAAGAATAAAAAGATAATTGGTATAATCAAAATATTGTTGGATTCACAGTTGGTAGACTGTGTTGAAAGTTTGGTTCTTCTTACTAGATGTGAAACTTCAGGTTGATTATTTATTTATACAGTAACTGCCTACTTCACAGGGTTCTTGTTAGGGTCAGAAGAAATATATAAAATGTTTTTAACCACAGTTTCCTTTTATTTTGTTTAAGTAATACAGTTTTTGTCTTTCATCCAGAAAACACTGATTATGCTATAGTGGTGAGGCAAATAAAAGTCATGTGTGATCAGCAAATAAAACTCAACCCTTACCAACTTACCACATTCCTTTAGTGAGGTCTTCATTTTTTTCCCTGAAACAAGTACTTTGAGGTCATAAGAGAAGTATCATAACATGGTAGGTATATGAGAAGCAAGAAGAAAAGATAACGATTGTGAAATGATCTGTTCATTGGCTTTTATAATCATCCTTTTCTAACTAGGAGGAAAAAAGTGAATGACTTTTCTGAAACCAACAATATACCATCTGAAAATGGCAGTCTTTCACACTGGCAAGGCATAAAGCCCTGTTCTGGGCTATCGGGAAAGCATAGGAATAGCTTAACTCAGGGGTGGCCTAACCCATTAGATATTTTCTTATTCAACGACCACATTAATACATCTGCTTTATTAATGGGGGAAAAAAAGTTAAAATCAGATTAAAATCAGATTCAATAAAAGTGAGACTAAAACAGCAAATGTATTCCAACAGTGAATGCAGTCAGTGGTTATTTAATACAGTGTGAACAAATGATGTCAAATTTGAGTCATCACTTCATTCTGCAGAATCAAATCTTATTTTAAAGGCCTAGATATTTATAAATATAAATGTATAAGAAACTCGTTTTCCAAATACACATTTATTTTTCTTCCATCTGATCAAGAATATTTAAAACATTTGTTTTATGATAATTTGTTGAACCAAGCTTTTGAACCTAAACGATCTTCTTGTATTTTAACTTGACTGAATAAAGCAACCCCTGGTTCATCAAAGTGATGCAAATTATTAATAGTTGAAAAACGGTTACAAATAACACCATCATCTATGTTTTGAGAAATGTCGTGATTAAAAATAGGCCTTCTTATTGCATTATGATGATGATGATGATGGTGACTTTTAATGAGTTTAAGTATGTTATTATATGCTTAAGATGATTCTGTTTTATAAAATTATTTAAAATTATTAATTTTATTAAAATACTAGCAAGAAAATCGTTTGTGCAGATCACTTTATGGAAAAAAAAACTTATTTAAAGAGGAGAGAGATCACTTTATAAAGTTTGGAAACTCCTGGCCTAAGGAATGCCTGGTGATTTGAGCCAACCCCTTTCCTTCTGAGTGTCTTCCTCGCTACTGTGACATTGTTGGTCTCCTTTAGTTGGAGGATGATTTGAAATTCCCTATCTTCTGCTTTTTCTAGTTATGGGATCTATCTCTGTTACAGAAAATGAACCAAATAATTCTTTCATCTAGACTTTTACAATTTGTCTTATCAAAGAGAACCTTGTGCATGGAAGTAATTGCAATGCATATTGGTATGTTAACAGGGATGTGGAAGACCCAGAATATAAACCAGCTCCAGCTATGTTTAAAGATGACATAGAGGTATGTTTTATATCAAATTTTAAATCCTCAATTATAGCTATCTCGATTTCCATTCAGTGTATGGTTTATTTTCACATGTAATTCTATAGGTTTCCAGTTTATGTAACATTTCTGTTTCAAGATACATAACTAGACAATGTATTTGCTTAAGCTGAAGTTGGGGCATATTAGTCATTGATGATTGCAAATTATATAAATAGCATAAAAGCAGCTTCACATTTATTTTTCATTGTATGCACTTTTGCATAGTACTATGTAACCAGTATCAAAGATTTAAGCTTATGACTATAAACAAAGTTCTAATGATTCTTCCTTTTCATACTTCAGTACTTAAAGGTTCTGACATTTCCTTAGTGTGGGTACTGATTCTACATAATGCAAATTGCAGTCCTGCTCTATCTCGTACTAAATTATCTTTAGGAGTTTCTGTGGATAAAAATAATTCATCAAACTGGTACATAGGTGACAGACAAATAGTCTATCACTGGATCAGTACTGATAACTTTTCAGCTTCGTCAGACATGACAGACCTTATATTCCACTAGTGTCGATTTTGAGAACCCAGGATCACTTCTGCAGTATTTTTAGGAATCACTAGAGATTTCCTTTTCATATCACTTTCTTATTTCCATTTTGACCAATAGTTAAAGAAAGTATGATTAACAAGTGTTTTAAAGTTAGTCTTCATTATTCATTGACTTTTATCTCTAGTAAAAATACATGTTTAAGGCTCCTCCAGATTTTTTTTTTCATTTTTGTCTTTGAAAGTTCTAACTTGTGAATGTGATTTTTGTTTGGTACGTGATGAGTTTAGTTTTGGTTGTGCTAAATTTAAGTTAATGGTAGTGTATCCAAGTGGAAATGTCTTGTGGAAGATTGAAATATGGGCTTAAAACACAGGTTCAGACCCTTAGGAAAAGGATTTGTGGAAGATTGAAATATGGGCTTAAAACACAGGTTCAGACCCTTAGGAAAAGGATTTGGGTGTAATCTGAATTGAAGTAATGAAAGTAGATGGAAGTATATGAACTCACCCATACAGTTTAGAAATAATAGAATAGGGGTAAGGGGTGAGATCAGGTCTTTAGGAAAACTTCTACTTAGGAGGCTAAAGGGGAAAAAAAGTCAGCAGAGATGATAAAAAAAAGAAAAAAAAACAGGGCCTAAAGGGAAAAAAATTTCCATAGTGGATGTCTCGGAGGTCAGTTGAAGGAGGACAAAGGAAAGGAAAATGAACTTGGCCAAAAAGGAGATAGCAAAAGTAAAATTTTGTCCTTTCTGTGTTAACAAAGCAAAGAGAGCCTCCGTTGTTAAAATTATAATCTTTTCTTTCTTGATTTGTATGTCATTATTCTGACCTGCTATAATTTTTGACCATCTGATAACCCTAACTCACAGAGTTTTTGATTTCTTTTAAAGGATGATGTTTCATCTCCAGGAGATCTTGTAATAGCAGATGGGGGTAAATATACATTTATATTTGTGAATTTCTGATATCATGTTGCTTATTGGATTGATAAACTATAATAAGCTTGTAATTGTTGAACTAGTCAATCTCTAAGGTCCCTTCCAACCCTAACCTTCTATGTACCTTTATCAGCATTTTGAGAGGCACAAGTCACATTGGAGGGGAGATTTATTTAGATTTGTTACATTTATCGATGAAATAATAGTCTTTGCATTTCTTTATCTCTTTAGCCTTTTTCATTTGTCCTGGTCAGAACATATTTGTTGTACTTAGTTCAGTACTAGCTACCATATTTTAAGAATATATTAAACTAGAGAGTTACAAGGGTAGATGACTGGATAAAGTTAACTGGGAACCTTTTGCTTGGACAAAATATTTTGGGGGAGGCAGTTTGAAGGAGCGATAGGGATGGTGCCAGATAGTTGTCTTCTAAACATTTAAGAAGTTGTCATAGAGAAGACAAATTATATTTGTTCCGCTTGCCCTCTTAGGGCAGAACTAGTAGTATTTTGTAAGAGTAGGGGAAGGGAAAAGAAAGGAAATGAGCATTCACATAGTGCCTACTCTGTGGCAGGCACTGTGCTTAAGTATTTTACAAATATTATTTCAGTTGATCCTCTTACTCAGTTATGGGTCAGACTAGGTGGATTCTAAGGCACCTTCTAATTCTGAAATTCTGTGGTTCTTTAATTCTCTGACTTTTTATTGGTCCATAGCCTCTAGTGAACGAAGAGATCTTATTGGCAGAGTAATGGAATTTTTAGATTTGTTGTTGATCACTAGATCAAAGGTTTTCATTAAACTGAGAGTTAAATTTTTAAAGAAGTTTATAGTCACACCGGTCTTTTGCAGTTTTATAGTTTGAAGTACACTTTGACTGTTTTTAACAACAAATTAATTCTGTCCTCTGTTCTTAACATTAAGTTCCATGTTCCATCATCCAGTTTTTACAGTACCTTTTCAGGCAGTAGGAAATGAAATCTGTAGAAAACTGGCCAGAAAGAAATCTTTTCATGTAAACATATTTCCAGAATCACAGTTCCCCACCACTTACCTAGTGGTTGAATAATAATCAAAACCTCAACCCCCATTCACCTCGAGATAGGTTAACTTTGCCAGTTTTCTCCTTCATTGACTTGCATAATTGCATCTTGTTTTACAATAGTTTGCTCTTAGAAAATAACTTGTTTGTTGTATTTGTATGTATATTTAGAGACTTAAAGTTTATACTTAAGTACTTTAGTGAATCTGAGATATAATTGGTGTGGGTATTTCTCTTCCTTGATAAAGACTGCAGTCCATGAGTGTCTACCTATCCTGTATGTCCTTTGTCCATGTCCTCCCTTTGTCCTCCCAAGGGTGCTCTCGAAAGACTCCCCTTCTTCGTACTTGATATTGCGTAAAGATGAAGCACAGAGGATGTACTTTATTTGTTCCTCTTTCATGCAACATCACTGATCCTTCATTTTGTTGTCAGGCATTTATTTGACCTATGACAGTAGAGTTATAACATTATCACATTGTGGTCTCCCAAGCAAATCTTTTTTTTTTTTTTTTTAACAAAGGCTTCTGAGTGTTGGAACACATTTTGAATAATTAGCAGAAATGGCATTACAACTGGTTCCTGTTTTAATTTATTAAGATAAAACTGTTAGAGTAGCTTTTAATTGTATGTGATCTGATTTCTCATAGGGTTTTGGTTTTGGATTTGTATAAACTAGAAATAGAAAAATAATAAGGAAAGATATTATATACCTAAGAACTGAAGATATGAAAGTGGCTAGATAGGAATACAGTATTGGACTTGGAGGCAGGAAGACCTGAATCCAGTCTACCTCACACATTTTCTAGCTACATAACCCCAGGCCTCAATTTCCTCAATCCATAAAAAGGGATTGATAGCACCTACTTCACAGTGTTGTTGTAAGGATCAGCTGAAATAGCATGTTAAATGCTTCTAAGATCATAAAGTACTAGCTAATCTTTTCCTTTTTTTCATCTCCATGAGTCAGAGACTATTAGAATAGATATTTCAGTCTAAAAGAAGTATGGCATAGTAGATAAAGGGGATGACTACGTTTGAAGTTGCTACGTCTTGCCACTGACACAGATTAGATTTGTGACCATCACCTAACCTCTGAGAGTACCCAGGCAGTTAAGAGACTGTAAGTTACAGATAGGTTGCTTATCTGCATCAGTGAAAAGAGTTTCCACAGTAGGTATTCATTGCATTCCCTATTATATCCAAATGCAGAAGGAAATATGTTTATATATCTCTACATATTTATGTATTTTATACAAAGAATCCAAAACTAGCTAGTTGCGTATTTGAATATATTCAAATACTGTAATTCTACAATGACAAGATAATTTAGATACCTTATTGAATTTCATTGTAATGAATTGGGCTCTGTATTTACCAAATGGAATTTGTCATGATATGAAAAATAGTTATTTGAACTTGATTAATTGAAGATATAATTGCTTTTTGTTTGAAACATTGGTCAAAGTTTAGTAAAATGTGACTGCCTTGTATTCTAGTATTACATCAGTTATTTCCATCAGTTAATGTGTGTGTTTTCTTTGTAATTCAGATGGCCAGATGATGGAAGGAGATAAGATTTATTGGCCTACTCAGTCTGCCTTAACCACACGCTTGCGCCGCCTCATAACTGCATATCAGCGGACTAGTAAAACTAGACAAGCTCTGCAGATCCAGCCAACGTTCTCAGTACAGGCCAATGTGATGCAGCCTCCTTATGAAGAAGCTGCTCTTAACCCTAAAATTGCTGCCAAAATTGAAAGACAGCAGAGGTATGAGGAGAGCAACTATGTTAATATTTAGTATGGTAGTGTGGAAATTATTTTAGAAAGTGCTGAGATGGGATTGCATCTTGATTGTTGTTTCTAAGTGAGTAAAGAATTTCATCTAAAGGACTCTGAAAGAAAAATAACTTCTGGGCAAATTAATCAAGTGTATCTAACAAAAAGTTTGTCACTAGCTAAACCTAAAATATAGGTACTTGAAACCTGCAGTGCCAATTTTCTCATGTCCTGCAAATGAACACAGAACTGATAAAGTAATCTCAGTGAAATAGAACTCAGCTTGTAAATAAAATAATTTAATGAAAACTGAAATGTGAAACTCAACAGAAGTACTACTTCACATCTGAAGGGTAAATGGTGCCATTTGCCATTACATATATGTGACTGTTCACATATATCTGGCTCCCTTCCATGACCAAATAGTCAAAACTGTGGTTTATAGACCAATTTATTTTCATTCCTTTGTCATCCATTCACTTCTGACCTGTCCTCACCGTTATACTGAAACTTTATTCTTAAAAGGCACCAATAATCTTTTCTTAGTCCTTGTTCTCTTTGCTCCAAACCCAACCTTGACTCCCCACCCGAACTTCCCTATTTCTTTGTTTCATCATTTAGTCATCAAGTCTTGAAACCTAATAATAATCTCCACCTTTGTTTTGACCATCATGTCTTATGATTCACCAAATCCTATTGTTTCAAAATAGTGTCATTCACATCCATCCTTTCTCATTCTCATTGCCTTCTATTTTGGGCTGTTATTACCTTACAACTGATTTATTACAATAACTTCGTAACAAAACTCCCTGTTTGTAGTCTCTTCATTTTTTTGTGAGGCCTAAAGCTGAAAATTCAAAAGCAGGGTATGATATTTGAGATCTAATAATCCTGAACCTCATTCATGCTGTGTACCCCAAATCAGGCTTTTTAGAACTCATTGTTTTCTATCCTAGCAAACCTTTTAGCTTCTGCGTAGAATTGAGAAAGAAAGTAGGTTAGGAAAGTTGATTATATATAGAAATATCCAAACGTAACCATAATCGTAACATCCAAGTACATCTAAGTAATTCACAAAGAGAACAAGGATTTTTAGCTCTACAAAATACCAGGATTTGAAATAAAGATAACCTTATGTTACATTATAAGTACAAAAGACAAACTTATTCCTCTTTCAGTCTCTGGTTAAAATGCGTTTAACTTTATCTCCTTATTTCCCTGTAACCCTCAGAGCGTGTGAAAGCAGTGACTCTCAGTGTCTACACTGAGATGCCAAATAGAACTAACAATGCATTATTTGAATTGTAAGAGGAAAGCCTGGTTTATTCTTCATCCAAACAGTTTTATCCTCTAGGAAGGAAGGAGAACACAGAGAAAGTCAAAGGTTAGCAATGATCTGGTCTATTTATGACACCTTGTGAAGAGGAAATTAATTTCTTGCCTATAATTTTTTTTTCTTCTCAGAAGCTATTAGACTTCTGAAATTTTTTTCCCATGATTCAAAAGTTCAGTAATTATTTTCAGATAGCACAGCTTGTGTTGTTCTCCATCTACCATCCATCGTACCACAACCAAATTAATCCTCCTAATCTCTTCTCCAGGTAAAGGCCTTCGGTGGCTCCTTATGACCTATAAGATTCAAAAACCTTTACAATTCTGTACTAGCCTGATCTGTCAATGTTATCTCCTGCTCTTCTCAAACATGTACCCTCCATTCCACCCATTCCAAAGCCTATATTTTGCTCATGTTTTTCCCACTATCTGGGCAAAATTTTAACCATCCTTCAACGTTCAGCTCATATTCACATCATGCATGAAAACTCCCAAACAACTCCAAACTATAGTCATCTTTACCTAGTCTGAACTCCTATGGTACTTTTTCTCTTTACTAATTTGTCACTTAATTTGCTACCCTACATTAGCTTAAATTTTCATGTGTGTATGTATTTTACAACTAGATTACAATTCCTTGAAGGAAACATTTCTCATACTTTTTAGTTTCCCATAGTGTCTAGCAATGATATATTCTTAATACTGTTATCCACAGTCAGGTCTTGGCTTTCTGATATATAAACTTGTTAAAGACTCTTAACTAGCATTGCTTTTTCTATATCCTTCCTCCCTCTCCTTTCCAATTATTTCAACTCTTGCTCAAAAAATTACTATGGTTCCCCATTTCTTACAGAGTAAATTCATATTTCTCAGCCTAGCATTCAAGACCCTCTGCAATCTAGCCCCAAATTGCTTTTTCTCCTGCTGTTCAGCATGCAGCAACCAATTTGGAGAACTCATTCACCCAGTGTGAACAACATCTTCTGGTTTTTAGACTTAAGCACATGCCATTTCTTCTTCTACCCCTACCCCCCAAATTTTCCTCTGTTAAAATCTTACTGTCTTCTAGCACTCAACTCACATGCTGTCTTTTCCACTATACCTTCTCTAATAATCCAGTTATATAAAATTCCTCAACCATCTGAACTATATATTATTTATGTTATTACTTATTTGGTATATATTCCATTGTAACAGTAAACACTCCAACATGCACAGGAGGGCCTTCTATCACAGGTTCTTAGATCTGCATCCATAAAAGGAAAATAACTTTCAAGGGGTTAACAATCACTTTAATCAAGCACATGTATCATTCCTTTAACCAAATACATATATCATTCAATTAGTTCAGGGAGTCATCACTCTGAATTTCAAAGAAAATACAGAGAAGTCACAGTCAACAGACATGGCTTCCTCTGCCTGAATTCAACACACAATCCCAACTGCCTGACCATAGTTACCAAAGAGAGAAGCATGACATTTGGGTTCTGGAGAGGGGCAACGAGGAGGTAGAGAAGGGCCAGGGGTCGTTAGTGGCTTCCCTGGAGTCCTCATATGGCACTCAAACCTTCTTACCAAAAACTAAGCCCCAAAGTAAAACCTCAACTCTCAGTATTTATTTTTAGAGCCAGAGGACATCACAACCCTTGAGAACCAGTGCCTCGTTAACAAAAGGCTTGGTCTGTCCCACAAATCTTTCCTAATCAAACTGCCTTTAATGGGTGGGGAAGATCTTTAATTGCATTAAAATAATTAACAATACAAATACATATACTATTTCTAGTTAAAGAAACTCTTGTGTCTGTACTTTATTCCTTGTAAAGACTCTTGGTTGATAAAGGCAAGGTTCAGTCAGAAGCACTTGATTATACTAAAAGAAAAACAGCAAGAGAGCCTATTTTGATTGCCATTACATCCATACTGTTTTTTGTCGTAGACATTTGACCGTAAGTATCATAGCCTTTACTATATTGCAAGCCTCTTGAACCTAAGGACTATAGCTTTTATAGTTTTGTATCATTCACAAAGCTTAGCATGTTACTTTGTACATAGTAGGTAATCAAATATTTATTGAGTGATTCAAAAGTAGACAACTCTGAATATATGAATAAATGAATGAACTGGTGGTATGAATACACACACAAACACAGATACATACGCACACACCTATGACCACCAATTTAATCACTGACTTTTAAAAATTCTTTTAGTTCACTTTTCACAAATTTCTTTCTCCTACTTTCTTAAATATGTATTGTTTTTTTTTTTCAACTTGATAAAAAATAGATGGACAAGAAGAGAGGAAGCTGACTTTTATAGAGTTGTGTCTACTTTTGGAGTGGTATTTGATCCTGACAGAGGACAATTTGACTGGACAAAATTTAGAGCCATGGCTAGGCTGCACAAGAAAACTGATGATAGTTTGGAGAAGTACTTATATGCTTTTATGTCCATGTGCAGGAGAGTTTGTCGTCTTCCTTCCAAAGAAGGTTTGTAAAATCTGTCTCTATGTGCCTAACATGATAAACAAACAAACAAACAAACTTACATAATGTCACATTTTTGTCCCAAATCACAAAATATTTATACTTTAATTACATTTGTAATTTTCAGTTCTAATTATTTCTGTGTTTTTATATTACTTTTTAAAATCTGTACCTTCCTACTTATTTAAAACATTTGTTAGTGGGAAAAATGGCAAGACTGATAATGGGACTTAATCTAGAAGATGTAGAATTAACTTATGCTTGCATAGAAAGCTGTAAAATACTTTTATGGATATTACTGCGTTTGATTTTTACAACAACCCAATGAGAATAGGTAAGGTAGATGTCCTTTTTGTAAAGGTGAAGAGCTTAAACTAAGACTTAGGAAGGCACATTGCAATTTCATTTTGGTTTATAATCAGTTGTTTATTTTTAGTGCCCTATTTTGAAATGTTTGATTTCTCTTAATGTAGAATTGGTGGACCCAAGTATTTTTATCCAACCCATCACAGAGGAACGTGCTTCTAGGACTTTGTATCGAATTGAGCTTCTGAGGAAAGTACGAGAACAGGCTCTTCGACATCCACAACTGTTTGAACGCTTAAAGCTTTGCCAGCCAAATCCAGATTTACCAGTCTGGTGGGAGTGTGGCACTCATGATAGAGATTTGCTTATTGGAGCTGCTAAACATGGGGTTAGCAGGACAGACTATCATATTCTTCGAGATCCTGAACTTTCATTTATGGCAGCTCAAAGGAACTACAGTCAAAATAAAGTGACTCATTCAAGAACTTCAACCCCACTTATACAACAGTATCACATGGCACTGTCTGCTTCCCCTCTGGCTTCTCAACCAAGGTTACTGGATACTAAAGGGAATGCTCTTGAGGATACAAAAATTAAAAGTGAAAGCCTTAAAGAGGAGCCTCAGTCTTCTGGAGAGGAATCTGTGTCTTCTGAAGACATCAGAACAGGAATAAAATCTGAACCTTTAAGCCCAAAAAATGGTATTTTTCCACAGAGTGCTGGAGATCAGAAGTCTACTGGGAAGGTTGAAACAGACAGGCGCATGGTTGCAGCCAGGACAGAGCCCCTAACCCCAAACCCAGCTTCCAAGAAACAGCGAGTGCCCAAAAGGGGCTCCGAGTCCAGCTCTGACTCAGACTCTGATTCTGACAGATCATCTTGTTCTTCTAGATCATCATCTTCCTCCTCCTCCTCTTCTTCCTCTTGTTCCCACTCTAGATCAGGATCTAGTTCTTCATCGTCTTCCTCTTGTTCTTCAGCGTCTTCTTCATCCTCCTCTTCCTCTTCCTCTTCTTCCTCTTCTTCATCCTCATCAGAAGAAAGTGATAGTGAAGAAGAAACACAAAAGCGAGGTAGGAGCATAGGTTATTCTTGCTATTTTATATGTGAAGAAAATGGAAAATGTATTAATTTACTGAAAACATAGTTTGTTTAAAATGTTCACCAAGTTGAATGTTATGTTGTAATGTTTTATTTTAAAAGTACTAATGAATAACAAACTAGAATTTCTGATGGTGTGGTACAATTAAAAAAGAGTTGACTGAAAATGTAGGACAGTTGTGCTTCTCTCCAGGCTCTACCAGTTACTTACATTGTGACCTTGTTTCTGTAAAGTGATGGAGTTGAACTAAATGATCTCTAAGGCCCCTTCCAACTCTTAAAGGCAATGTTAAAGCCAATGAGTCTTTGAAAACACTACAAAAACCACATTCCTCAGCACTCAGTAGCAGAAAAGGAATATTGCTGCTTATTGGTACTGCTAATTTGGCTACCACTTCATAGTCTTTTTCTAAGAATATCTTAATTATTGTAATCATTCCAGAAACAGGAGTAACCAGTGAAATAAATTTGGAAAATATTCTGTAACAACTTAAATGCTGCTTACCAACTTCGAAGATTTAAAAAAAAAAAGCAGTTATTCTTAACGGCTATATCACTAGTAATTTTCTTAGGGGAAATAGTAATTTCCTAGAGGAAACACCATTTTTAAAAACCATGCATTAAGTTTTCCTTTTGAATTTTGTTTTTCTTTTCAAATAATTCTTACAAGTTATAAGGAGAACTTAAAATATAAACCTGATTATTAAAAAGTACCTAATTCAATTCCACAATCATTTTTTCAACACCTGCGATGTATACTTAAGCATTCAGGTAGATAATACTAATTGTTACTATTAGCAGAAGGCACCACTCACATGAAATCATATGATGAGGAAAGTGTTGCGTCAATAAGCACTATACAAGATGAGACTCAAGATAGTTTTCAGATGAACAACGGAACTCCAAATTCTGCTTACATCCTACAAGGTGGATACATGCTGGCAGCTTCTTATTGGCCAAAGGTAATTTAATCAATGATATCTTCATTTTTCGGAATTTTTATTTGAAATTCTAATTTTAAATTTTTGTTCTGTTTTGTATGGTAAGACAATACCACCTGATAACTTGATAGAAAATTTGAAGGTAACAAGGAGCATAGAAATCATGCAAAATTATTCCTCCCCCAAAGTTATTATTGAAAAGATATATATTTATACAAACAGATGATTTATATAGGCAGTCTTTAAATTGCAGCATTCCTACAGTTCATCTATAAATTGCTTATTGAAATTAAGAACACGATTTCCCATAGAAGTAATGTTATTTATACATGATAGTTAGGTTCCTCAGGTCAGCTCACAAAAGCCAACTTAACTTAAAAATGTACGTTGAAGGTACCTTATTAATAGCACTCAAGAACCCAACCATCATATATATACTAATAATCATGTTTTGCATAAAAATTTGAACTTCAGAAACAGAGAATACATTTTCTTCTTCTTCACCTCCATAACCTTAGTAGCGATGCTATAGTCAGGGACTCTAGTTCTGTCAGCAAGAGCGTTGACAGTAAGAAGTTAGGGGAGTCTTACAAATAGCATTGAGCAACTGTTATTGGGGTCAGAAGTAAAGAAACATAATGGTCGGGCTACCCAACAAGCATAAATGCTAACAGACCCTTCTGGGGCCTGAGTTGGTTCCCTATTCCTACCCTTTCCTCTGGATATGCCATGGATTGGCCTACCTTTTTCATTTTTAAATATACTGCATTAAAAAGCTTTCATGCATTGTTTCCTCACCTTCCCTAATTTATCCCCTATACACACATATAAACCTTCTCTTTATTCATTTAGATACTAAGGAAAAGCAAAGAATCCACAAAGGACTAAAGATCCAGCAATACTTTGGAAGCTTTCATCATCGGTCCAACACATTTTATTTTGGAAGCTCTGGGGTGTTGAGGTCTAATAAATAGGGTTTGGAGAAAAGGAAAGAGATGAGAACATACAGAGAGGTCATTGCTTTAAAAAAACAAACCAAAACATAGATCTAAATGGACCAGAGGCAGATGAGAAGGAAATGGGGGACAGGGCAGGAAATTCCGATGGACAACAAGGCCCGTGACCCCTCTGTTTGGGAAGCACTTCTATAAATTAAGGTTGTTTATACATATATAAATCAAAATTTGTATGCTTTTTCAGAAACAGATGTGTTTCACAAGACTTGTGTTAGGGGGAAATGTGCTATATCTAGGTGTTACCAGACAAGTTACTTGCTCACTTTAGTAGTTGATGTTGGATGACTTGACAGAAAGTGACTACTTAGGTGAGTTATACCACACAGAGACTCTATCCATATTTTCCATATTTATATGTAAATATCAAAGGTTTGGTTTTTTGGGGGTTTTTTTAGGACGTGTTCCAAAGGTTCTTCTATGGTAGTGATTTCAGTATCATTCTGTTATTTCTAATTGAAGAATTTGGTAATTTTCACATTGCAATATTCATTACAAAACTGGTTAATTTTTTTACCCCCCATTCTAGGGTTTTTATAACTGAAGGACTTAATTTTAGCTATCAGTAACATGATTGTGCTACTAGCACAGAGTCCTACAGTAAAAAAAAAAATCGTAGTTCAATTAAATAAAAAAGACATATTTAATTAAATATGAATTTATCCATTAATGACTCTACCGAACTTATTTATACAACATGCCCTTTTTTGGACAATTAAAAAGCAAATTGAATGAAATTTTCAAAGAAAAAAATTCCTTAAAAATACTTTCAAGAAATTACATTTTATTTTCCTCTTGTGTTTGTTATGTAGACTGCTTTAGTCTTACTGAATTGCTTTCCCAAGTTGCAGGTTTAATTCGTTCAAAATTTTCTCTCCAGTTCCAAGTAATCAAAAGTTAACCCCTTTTGTTCACTTGATATGTTACATCTCTATAAAATGCATTTTGAAGCTGTGAACATTTCTTCAGACATTTGAATGTGTACACACTTATGCTTAATTAAATCCAGTAATGGATCTTTGAAAGTTTATTGCTACAGTTCTGTTCTGATCCTTAAATTGCTCATGTATGACACAGGATCGGGTAATGATCAATCGATTAGACAGCATTTGTCAAACGATCCTGAAAGGAAAGTGGCCATCAGTCCGGAGAGGTTATGAGGGCAGTGCAGTGGCATCTTTCTACACAACCAAGCTTCTGGATAGCCCCGGTGCTGCTGCTGACACTGGCGAACCCCGTGTGCCGACTCCCCCAAGTGCAGGGGTGAAAGAAGAGTGTGACCAGTCCACACAGATGTCAAAGGTGAAGAAGCATGTACGAGAAAAGGAGTTTACAGTGAAAATCAATGACGTATGTTTATTTTTATTGCCCTAGGACCTGATTGCGATTGCCGTGTGCAGCATGTTTTTTCCTGCAAGTGGCTGCCTGCTCTCACTCTTACTTCTTTGCACACTAGTTTTCGGTATTTGGATTGGGTTTCTTTTACACATTCAGAATGTTGAACTTGTGTATTCTACTAAAAAGATTACCCTGCTGATTGTTTTCTTAAGTTAGTGTGGTGCAGTTTCTAAGCATCTGGTACATTTTTGACATATGGGTACACATACAGACAGTATGTTGTAGTGGATAGAGTACTGAACTTTAAGTAAAAAAGACCTGAGTTCAAATCTTTACTCTGACCTCTTAGTGGCAAAGGGACCTGCAAAGTCATTCAACTTCTCTGAAGCTCGGACAACTCTCTATGAGAGAGTTGTCTCTAAGATACTAAGGGTAGAGCTTAGGTTTTGACCTGTTTCAATGGGGAAAATTCCTTTCCTGACAGAAGCACCGTATGTTTGATAATATTGGTGTATGCAATATTTTTTCTCAATACATTTGACTGCTTTGAACATTTCGTGTATCGTATTATAAGCAGTACTTTACATTTTTGTGTACTTTTTAAGCTGTCCATGACTAAATTGATTACTCAGTGTTCAAAGTGATAAAATTCTCTTAAAATAGCCTATGTTAGTGGATGAAGATAGAGTTGTATGGCAATCATATGAGAAATAATTTTTGGTTGGAAAACTACGTGGTACTCGGAAATTCCATGTAAGCTAGAATGTCTGTAACAAACTTTTATTAAAAAAAAAAAAAGAAGAAATAAACAATTGGCTTAAAGTAGGAAAGGCATAATTTCATAATTAATTTTCATGACTTCTTCCAATATCCCTCATCTTCTGTAGTAGGATTTCTCTTTAAAATCCTTTATGTTGAAGGAGATGTTATTTTTTTTTTGCAGATTTTAATATTAATGCTCACATTTATTTAACAGGAAGGTGGTTTGAAGTTGACTTTTCAAAAGCAAGGACTTTCTCAGAAAAGGCCATTTGAAAATGAAGATGGTTCACTTGGACAGCAGCAGTACCTGGCACGGCTTCGGGAGCTTCAGAATGCTTCAGAGACCAGTCTAGTCAATTTTCCAAAGTCCCTGCCTGTATCAGGTCAGTAAATCATATATAAAAGTGTGAACTATTTCATAATAATAAAACTTTCTCACCATCTTAGAATTCTACTCATGATACATTACATGAAAACGTTTTATATTGCTTTTACACTTTTTGTTTCTCTTAAATATTAATAAAAATAGTAACAGTGTTGTATAGCAACAGGACTTGGACTTAGGCCACAGAACTAGTCTAGTTCCTACTCATTTTTGAAGTGGTTATGTGACAGGTCACCTCTCTAGGCTTTACATTCCTCATTTTATTAAAGAGGGATTTCAACTGAATTATAATTCATAATTCCATAGTACTTTAAGGTTAACATTGTGCTTTCCTCACAACAATATTATGAGGTAGATAGCAAGTAAATGTATAAAGGATCTATGATAGCATCATTATTGAGTAGCTGTCTTTGTGGGAACTGATTCCATCCATGAGTATTGCAGACCATCTGTGATTTGGTCTAAACCTAGGGAATTACTTGAGGCACACAGAAATCAGTTGACTTGCTCAGGATCTTGAAGCTAATTAAAGTGTCAAGGATAAGATTCAAATCCAGATCTTCCTGGTTCCAGTTAGCCAGTAATAATTTATTAAGCACTTATTATGTACCAAGCACTATGCTAAGTGCTGGGGATACAAAAAAAGGGCAAAAACAGCCCCTGCTCCCAAGTAGTTCGCAGTCTAAAGAGGGAAACAACATGCAAATAACTATGTACAAACAAGTTATATACATGACTAATTAGAAATAATCAACAGAAGGAAAGCACTAGCATTAAGGGTGATCAAGGAAAGTTTCCTTTGAAAGGTGGAATTTTACCTGGGACTTCAGGGCAGTCAGGAGGCAGAGATGAAGAGGGGGAGAATTACAGACATGTAGGGCAGCCAGTGAAAACTGCCTGGAGTCAGGAGATGAGGATGTCTTGTTTGAGGAACAGCAAGGGAACCAGGGTCACTGGATCCACAGAGTACATGAGGGGCCAAGAGGGAGCAAGATGTAAGAAGACTGGAAAAATTGAGGGGCAAGGGTAGGCAGGTTATGAAAGGTTTTAAATGTTGAACTGGATTTTATTTTTTGATCCCAGAGGTAATAGGGAGCCACTGGAGATTATTGAGTAAGGAGGTGACATGATCAGACTTTAGGAAGATCAGTTTGAGAGCTGAATGGAGAATGGGCTCAAGTGGAGAGAGATATGTGACTGAGAGATTGACAGATTATATTTATTATCATTTGACTTTGAAACAAAAATTTTCATCCCATTTTCTTTCCCTTATTAATTAAAAAAATATTCACTGAAATAATTGCTGAAGCTTGATGTTTTGAGGTATTCTTAAATGCTGATCCTTGTAATATTAAACTCATTTCACAAATGAACTGAAAAGCAAAAATGGCTCTGTGACTTGTTCATAACTAGTAAATGAGGTTTCTGAGTTCTCCTTCTAGTGCTGCCATTTTTTGTTTTATTATTCAAATTAAACTGTATAAAGTTTCCTAACCTAGAAAATAATAAAAACCATACATTTGCTAACACCTCAAAAAGAATATTAGAATATAAAGTATAGATTTTGCATTGCAAATTTCTGATTGACAGAATCATATTCATTAGTTGAGTTTAGAACAGAGGTGCTTATCTTTGTTGTTGTTGTTGTGGATCCCTTAGCTAAGGAAATCTATGTGAACCATCCTCAGAGTCTTTTTGAAAAATTCGCAATAGAAGGAAATGCTCAATTTCAATGACAAGTTAGTGAAAATAATTTTCATATCCAAGTATAAAGATACCATGAGACTTATCTGCAAACCCTTTGGGGTCTTTGGAATCCAAGTTAAAAACTTCTGAGTTAGAATTATAGGAGAGTCATGAGAGACCTCAAAGATCGTCTAATCTAAGCTTGCGCTTAATGCAGGGATTCCTTCTACAGTATCTCTGACAAATTATCATATGGCCTCTGCATGAACACTTATGATAATAGAAAACTCACTGCTTTACAGGGTAATTCTGTCATTCTCCAGTTGTCTAAGAGGCAATCTAAGGCCCCTCTTTTGATTAAAGTCCTTTGCTTTTCTTTTTTTCCTCTTTCAGCCCTACTTCAGGATTAGGAAGTTTATTTGTCTGAAAGTATTGCCTCCCTGGTATTATCTTTCCTCTTAATTCCTGTTCCTTATCTCTAATCTTTTTCCTGTGGAACTTGATGTATTTCTACATCAAACTGTGTGTTAACCCTCCTTTGTTTCGCTTGAGTGAGGTTCAGCTAATGTCTACTCCCCATCCCTTCCTCCATATTTGTCCTCTTTTCTTGTACTACAATTATGAAAAATAGCAAGTTCCACCTTTTCCTTTCTATACTAGTATATTTCCCTCTTTTACCTACTCAACTCTTTCTCCTTCTCAGATTCTCAAAACAGACCCATTCCTCCTCCAGGACCTCTTTATTTCTTTTTTAACTCCTTCACTACGCTATGAAGACATTTAAGTTTTGAAGGAGTGTGTGTTTCTTCTCCCTTTATTACACTGTTAGCATGAAGTCATAATATCACTCCTCTAATTGCTCAAAAAAATTCCTATTCTGGACTTCTCTGAACTCTTATGTTTGCTTATATTTCAAAGTTGTTATTCAGCTCTGGTCTTTTTATCATAAATGCTTCCAAGTTCACTATCATCTCAGACATCTAGGTGTTTCAGTAGATAGAGCAGTGGGCCTGAAATCAGGAAGACCTGAGCTCACATTCAGCCTTGGCCTCATACTAACTGTGCGATCTCTGGCAGGTCACCTGCCCTATGCCTGCCTCAGTTTCCTCAACAGAAAAATGAAGATAGGCCCTAATTTGCAGAGTTGTTGTGAGGATCAAACGAGATAATGTTTATAAAGCACCCGGTACAATGCCTAGCATATAATATGCTATTAGCACATGAATGCTAATAGTTGTTATAATAATAGAATAAGGCGAGATTTTGGAGACCCCTAAGTTCAAATCTTGAATTTTATTTTTCGGCAGTAAGAAACTATTAGCAATTTTTTTTTACATGATAAAATCAGGTTTGGGGTTTATTTCTTTTTTTTTTTAGGAAGATTAGCCAGACATTCCAACTAATATTTTACTATAATGAATGTGTCCTCAAACCAATCTTAATAATAGTTTGAAGTGAACTGAAATTCATTCCTGTGAATGACCAGCCAGGAAGATCAGTCAGTCAGTAAACATTTTTTAAGCACTTACTATGTACCAGACATTGTGGTACGTTCTGGGAACAAATACAAATAAAAATCAAAGACAGTCCCTTCTCCTCCAAGTGCTTAAAATCTTGCAGAGGAAGACAGTCACAAATGTAAAGTGCAAAACAGAGGAGAAGGGAAGAATTAGGCATCAGACACAGTAGGGGGCGTGGGAATGATGGAGACATCCACAGAAATTCAAAAGCAATGCAGCTGGTGGGAAATAAAGAGAAAAACTGGATTGAGACCCCTCTTTAAATAAATTCCCTGCAGCCCATAACCCTGCCCTCTAGTCAGAGTCCAGTCAGAGGGATAGCAGGTGCTGAGAAAAGGACCAGGTAGATTCAGTCATGCAGCATAATGATATTTCCCAATGATGAGTTTCCTGGGGAAGGAAGACGTGATGGAGAGGTCCAAAGAGAGCAAAAGCAATGGACCAGTTGAGAAAATGGGAAGGTATAAGTATCTGTTTTCTTATTTTTAAGATGGGAACATTTGTATTTCCTACTTACAAGGTTTCTTCAAGGAAAACACTTGTTAAATTGTAAAGTACTACATAAATGTGGGTTACTTTTATTAAGAAATAAGTACTTAGTTGTAAATTTCTTCAGTGCAGAAATTATGTTTTATTCACTTTTGTACTTTTCACAACACCTTGGACAGTACCTTGTAGATAAATGACTAGGAAAATTTTTTGGAGAGACTAAATCAAAGTACTATTTGCTAAGAACTTCTGCTGGAATAAGATTTGCTACCTAAATGGCTTATGAAATGGATCATCGGACCTAGTTAGACAGACTGAAGTTCAAAGCCGGCCTCAGGTACTTGCTGGCTCTGTGACCCTGGGCAAAGCATTTTGCTGCTCAAGCCGCAGTCTCCTCACCTCTAAAATGGGGATGATAACAGGTCCTTTCTTGAAGGCTGTTAGGAGGATAAAGTTAGGTGTTTGTAAAGCACTTTGCAGCCTTAAAAGTAACACGTAGATGTTACTGTTACCATTATGAAAGCTTCTAGGCCAAGTATTATTTAATACACACAAGATGAGAATGAGTTCATTTTTAAAGGATGTTTTGATTTTAAATTATAAAATGAGATCCAAATACTTGATTTTTATTACTGTGTTTTGCGTTCTCAATTTGCTCAGGTACTTCTAGTCAGCCAGCAATTGGTGCCAATGGAGTGATATTAGATAACCAGCCCATAGTCAAAAAAAGGAGGGGAAGAAGAAAGAATGTAGAGGATGTTGACATTCTAGTAGTAAACAGAAATAAACCACCTAACCATGTAAGTAACAACCAAATTAGAACTTTTTACTCTGATTGTTGACTTAGAATCTCTAATCACAAAGTAACTTTATGATTGCAAAATTGCATTTGCTATTTCGTGAGTGCTTTATAAAATGAAGATCCATGAATTAATAACAAGCTATAATATACTTTTTAGATTTTTCTACAAAATGAATAATATGGAAATGCTTTACATGATTGCTCATATATAACCTATGTCTGATTACTTACCATCTCAGGGAGGTGGTGTTGGGAGGGAAAGAGGGAGAGAGAAAATTTAGAACTTAAAACTTTAAAAAAAAGTGTTTTAAAATTGTTTTAACATGTAATTGGGGAAAACATGAAATGTTATTAATAAGAAAATATGTATGTGTGTTGTATGAATATGTATGTGTGTAAACACTTTTTAGATTTTGTGATCCATCATACTATAACACATAACAGTTTAAGTAAATTTGGAAAAAATTGACAGGTCTTTAAATAACAACATACATTCCTCTTTTACTATTTTCAGAACCTTCCCTAGTATCAGAATAAAAGTTTTTAATGAATTTGACGTGCAGTCTTTATCTGGTCTTTTTCTAAAGGTTACAGTAGGCATTACCACCTCACAAATTACTCCAGCGATAAATCCAGCACTGTCTTATACTCAATCTCAAGGGATCCTTGACATAGAAAATCCAGTTCCAGTTATTAATCTGAAAGATGGAACAAGACTTGCAGGTGATGATGCACCCAAAAGAAAGGATTTAGAAAAATGGCTTAAGGAGCACCCAGGTTATGTGGAAGATTTAGGAGCCTTTATTCCTGTAAGTAATTTATAAATAGATTCATTGAAACATGTTTCTGCTATTTTTATGAATTGTTATGTATTTAAATGCATATTTTGTTATTTATTTTGCATAGCAACCTAAGACTTTTGTAAGGCATCCATTATGTATTTAGCCACACTCTTAGTAACTAACTAAACAAAGGACTGTACCACGTTGCTGTCTTCTTGGAGTCATAATGATTTAAAGATCCTGGCGTCTAATTGGACGTGGAAGAAGTTAAACACACCAAACACGTGTCCGTCGTACTTGGAGTGCCCTCAATTCCAGTTGTGGATTGTGTATCTATAACTTCTGCCACTTTTTGACTAAGATGCATGAAAATTTTAAGCAAATTTGAAAGCTGTTGCAGATTTTAAAATGAGAGACCTGGATCTGACCATCACCCACAAGTACTCCAGTTCAGTGTTGAAAAATTCAAAAATCCATTTATTAGGTCCTAAATACCTCTCACCAGTTCATTTGCCTAACCTCTCCAAAACCTCCTTCATCCTTATTAGAACCTCCAGTCCTTCTGTTCTCTCCCAGACTGTCACCCGTGTTCGGACCTCACTTTCCTCCTTTTCCAGTCTCAGCCTTCTAGTTAAGCCTACAGCCCTACACTTAGCTCTTGAATTCCTTTCCCATTTTCCAGTCAACCCTCATTCCTTGCCAAAACCCTACCACTAGATTATTCCAGCCATCCTAATTTCCAACTCATCAGTCAACTGAAACTCCTCTCCAAAGTTACTGCTTCTTTCTTTATTACCAGATCTAGTTTCTTTCTTTTCTTTTTTTCTTTGCCTTTCTTCATCCTTCTTGATCATGCAGTATTTGATGCTGTTGACCATTCTCCCTCCTCAAAACTTACTCTCTCCTCTCTGGGTTTCACTTCTACCTCTTAGAATTCCCACTATTTTCTTCAAAAAGAATTATTTTCTTCTATTCAGGTGCCACTTTGTGTTCTCTGCTCTTGAATCCCTTTCCACTGTCCCAGTCAACACTTGTGCCTTGAGATCCCAGCACTCAGTTATTTCAACTTCAACATGAAGTTTTTCAAGTGCCTTTCCACCTTAAAAAATTTACCTTTATTTTGTACATATGTATATGTTGTCTTCTTCTATAGAATGTCAACTCCTTTAGGGAAAGAATTGTTTCATTTTTATCATATCAAACACAGTGGTACATAGTAGGAATTTTTTTAAAATATTTATTTTTAAATATTCTACAGTCACTTCCTTAAAATTAAGATTTTATCCCTCCCACACTTTCCCCCCGCTACCTCCCTTCCTTCCCCATGACAACATACAATTCTGTATAATTTCTACATATACTTTCCTATTGAGTACATTTTCACTGTAGTCATGCTATGTAGTCACATTAAAATAAATGGAATGAATCATATAACAAATCAAAACATAATACACTAAAACACACACACACACACACACACACACACACACACACACAAACATAAACATGATCTGCTGCATTCTGCGAATGACTTCCATATTTCTTTCTCTGAGTGTGGAAGGCATTTTGCCTTAGAAAATCGTCATTGGGATTTTTTTTTTCAGTAAGTTCTTGTGTTATTACGAAGTTCCAAGTCTACCAGAAAAAAACTCTCTCACGCTGTGGTCGTTGCTGTGCACAAAGTTTTCCTGGTTCTG
>CM053769.1:314074676-314096732 GCA_028658325.1 Potorous gilbertii | reverse complement strand
GACAAAAATTGCTGGGAAAACTGGTTAACTGTGTGGCAGAAATTAGGCATAGGCCCATGCCTGACACCAGACACAAGAATAAAGTCCAGATGAGTACATGATTTAGGTATAAAGATTGATACCATGAATAAACTGGAGAAGCAAGGAATAGTGTACTTATCAGATTTATGGAGAGGGGAAGAATTTTTTTCTAAAGAAATGATAGAAAGCATTATGAAATGCAAGATGGATAACATAGTAGGAATTTACTAAATGCTTATTGATTAATTTTCCTGAGGGGAATAGAGTATCCCATTTACTAAAGATGACCTTTATCTATAATAGAATTCACAGTACCTTCCTATTAAAATCCAATAGACACAAAGCGAATTTAATAAAAGTTTGTTGAATTGAAATGAATTTATTTGAATGGAAGACTTTCTGAAGAAAAAAGTCAGTACCAAAGAACTAATAATGTTATTAGTATTACTTCTTATAATTGCATATTCAGACCCAGAATATTTTTTCCTATACTGGTAGGTGTTAATAATTCATTATTATCTGTGGTGTATTTCCTACTTGAAGAATTCATTACTTCAAAAGATCTATGATATACTCAGTGTGAGTACTCCTTTCACCAATGTAAATAGCAATCATTCTGTACCCTACTTACCTTAGCTGGTTTTTTGTTTATTTTGCTTTAGGAGAACTGTTGGGGGAAAGGTAGGGAGGAACAAGTCTTGAGATTCCACAGTTTTGTGTAACTTGCCTGGACCTGGTAGAATTCTCATTCTTCTGTTAAAGTCATTAGAAATCTAGAACTCACTCCTATCCCACAATAATATAGACATAGATATATGTATATCTATATCTGTCTATCTATGTAGCTATCTATAAATATATATATTTAAATAGGACCTTCGTAGAAGTATTTTACAAGAGATTAATTTCAATCTCTTGGTTAAATTCTAATTTTTGCATTATGCCTCATTCAGTCTAGTTCTTCATCTGACTCAGGAAGACTATTTCAAATTGCAGGTGCAAAAAGATAGTGGAAAGTTGACTGCATTCCTGATAATAAAACTGTCCTCATCCTAGTATTTCCAAAATACTCTTGAACATTAAGTTTTAGAAGATTTCTGAATTTTGTTTCTTTCGAATTGTTTAGAACAGCCAAGATCAAATTGTTTGTATATTTTTTTCCTTTGGAAGTTTGGACAAGCTGTTCTATTGTATTAACTTTAGAGCTATCCCAAAAGGAAACAGACTACTTCAAGAATTAGTAGATTCCACTTCGGCAGAGGTCTACAAGCACAGACTAAATGACTACTTTTGGGGAATGTTATGGAGATTAGAATTAAGGTTAGGATTGGAATAGATGGCTTTGTGACATTTTAAAAAGTTTGAGAGACAGTTTCTGGGTAATTTAATCATTTTATTAATAAGGCCAGCACATTTATTAATAAAAGGATGCCCACTTGGCTGTTTCTCCTCGACTAAAGACTACTGGTGGGTTCATAGTTTATATAGTCTTTGAAGAGTAGATGGTCCTGAGGGGTGGCAATCAACTCTAACTGGTTAACAATTATATGAAAAAAATGAATATTACAATGAGAGGCTGGGCTATATTACAATGATGTCTTGGGGTATGTGACTTGGATCACCCAAATCTTCATTAAAGAGACATCACTTTTCATATCACCTTTCTGACAAAAGGGAGAATTCACATCTTCCCAGATATATCTAAGCAGACAATGAACAGGAAAGTACCCATTAACCCAAACTTAGAATTTCTTTTACTATCTGATTAGAACTTGGCCTGGTGAAATCTCTGCCTAAGATTTCCCACACTGGTTGGTTTTTGGATGAGGAGGTGGTAAAGGGGAAAATCCTTGGTCCTAATATAATAATTAGTTATTAATGCCAGAGAGAAATAATCATTTCTCCCAGGCTTGGAGCTAGATAACAAGCAGTCCTTTCTAATTCTGAGATTCTCTGATTCTGTGGAAAAGACTACATTGTAGTCTTTCCCTGTTCAAGTTGTTTACACTTGAACATTCATTACTGAGCATTTTGCAATGTTTCTTAATGTTTAAGTTTTTCAGATGTGTGGTGCTGCTGCTCCTGTGCCTTGGTCTGTTTATGCCAAATTCACATTAAGGAAATATGGAGAGGGTAGCATGTTGTAGCATCACTGAAGAGAGTTAGCCTGGAAGACTTGGATCCAAATCACACTCTGACTCTAGTTATTTGACCCTGAGTAAGTCACTTAAATTCTCAGCTACCAGGCAGTTCTTTAAGACTATTCACTGCAGAGAAGTTGTAGATTTGCATTGGTAGAGGGAGTTTCCTCACCAGAGATCTTCCTACACAGAAATAAGAGTTTGAAAAGTATTTTGTTACCCTTTGAATTCTGAAATGAATAGTCGGAGTAGCTTGTCCCCTGATCCTCAATGAAAAGTTTTCATGTGTTGTACTTTAGAGAATGCAGCTTCATGATGGGAGACCTAAGCAAAAAAGACATCGCTGCAGAAACCCCAACAAACTAGATGTTAATAGTCTCACTGGAGAAGAACGTGTTCAGTTGATTAACAGAAGAAATGCCAGAAAGGTATGTATAATTTCAGTGTACATTACCTGCAAGTGATATTGTAGCATGGTGGCAAGAATACTGCACTTGGAAACAGGAAAACCTGGATTTAAATCCTGCCACTGAGACTTAATACTCTGTGATCCTGGTAAATTACTTAATTCCTCATGGTCTTCATTTCCTTATCCTAAGACCTACCTCATAGGATTTTTGTGGTAAGGATCAAATGAAGAGTGAGTGAGTGTGTGAGCACGCATGTGTGTGTGTGCATGAGTACATATAAACGCATACCATCCTTTTAATGGCTCTGGGTCTCAGTCCGCCCTCTGTGGTTAAGTTGTTGAATGAAGTAGGAAAGTTTAAGTACTTAAACACTTATGTCCCTAAGTCTTTTCACCAGTAGAATTTTCAGTTTAAAAAAAGTACCATATTAGCCTGAAGTATAGAAATCTAGGTTATTCTGTTGTTTTTACAAAGTATTTCCTGATCCTATGTGAACTATCTCCAGTCTGCTTAAGTTCATCTCTTTATTCATGCTGAAATTGTAATATAGAACTGTGGTCTCATTTATCTCACAGAGGAAACACTGGAAGAGATTTATCATATCCCTTTCTAAAGTATTAGCTTCTTACACTATTCTGTGTTCAGATAAGGAAGCAAGCAGTAGGGGAGAAGCAGAGTAAGAAGAAAAGAAAATTAGCTTGAAAGTTAGGAAATACATATTTCTTTGGCCTTTCTGACTGCATTACTCTGTGTAAGTCATATAACCTGGATGGTTTGGTTTCTCCTTCATGTAGGTACCTCAGTTGCTAGAATAAAGAATATTTTAGAACTTTTTTCTTCAAGGAAAGAGGGACATAGAATTATTTAAATTATTGTTTTATAGAATTCCTTCCACTTTTGTGTTGCACTTACATCATTTGACAAGCATCTAGTTTTTATATCCATAAAGTAAATTCTTTCCTATAGAAGAATAATTCTAGACCATTGTTTATTTCTGACCTTGTGTTTTGATCTTAGAAAAGGAAAACTTCTCTGTACTTCACCTTCCTTATCTCTTAAATGACAAGGTTGGACTAGATGATGCCCAAAGGCAGGGTCCCTTTCTTGCAAAAAACCTGAAGTCACATTTTAGTTGTAGTTGCATACATACACACATAAACAAACATTCATGTACTTGTATGTATGCATAAAAATTGTCGTTGATGTCTTGTTTCTTATGTCATTATTGGTATCTCCCCTTCCCAGAGAGCTATCTCTTCTAACAAATATTTTTTAAGAGATAAAAATCAGCACAACTGATAAATACATTGAAAAAAATCACAATGTAGTTAATTCTTTTATCTAATTCAGAGTTGTTGGTTTCTGTAAAAACAGAGTGGGTTTTTAGACGATTCTGGAAAACTAAAATTACTATTTTAGGCTAATTTATCTTAGCTGGTTGAAACTAAATGGTGGAATTTTGAGGGGGCAAGTATATTATCAACTTTAATTATGGTTTTACTTAATGATAAACACTCCAAATAATTAAATATATAACTGCATGAAATTTGCACTCACTTCTTCGCTTTCTAAAAAGTTTTTTTCTCCTATTGCTGCTCATACCTTCTCAAACCCAACACAGATTATCCCCACGGACTGCTGAATAGTGCTGGAGAAGTCATGGAGCCATGCTGACTGGGTCCTTAATAAATTGATGTTATCTTATCCCAAATGAACCTTTACACCAACAAAACAATCCTTCTGCCCTTCACTATTTGAAGAATAACTGTGTGGTACAGTAAAATGAGCACTGGTCCTAAAGTCAGGACCTGTGTTCAAGTAAACCTCTTTAATTTACTACTGTGTGACCTTAGATAAGTCACTTGTGACCTTAGATAAGTCACTTAAGTTCTCTGGGCCTCTTTCCTCATCTGTATAATGATGGGGGCAGGTGGACTAGATTTGGGATGTCAAATGCATGGCCTATCATATTCCCCAAGTGTGGCCTGAATCAGATGAAAGTATAATTATGAAATATTCAACAAAATAAATAACTATTAAATAAAACATAAATAATATTTTATTTTTAAACTAAGTCAGTGTGCAGTATATTGGAATCCTTATGTATGGATGATGCCCCTATTTCTATTTGAACTTGACACCACTGGACTAGATAGCATCCAAATTCCCTTCCAGCATTAGTTCTTTGATCCTGCACCTATGTGATCCCGTATCTCTATATCTCATTCTCTACAAGGGATGTTCTGAATCCTTTCTTCCATCATCACATTTCCTAAAACATCCCCTGACTCTTCCCTCTTAGCAAAGGATCTCATCTGATATTTTATTGAGAAAATAGAGGCTGTTTACTGTGAGCTCCCACTCCCCTTTTTCACTCTTAACCTAGCTCTCTCAAGATTCCTTGACAATATCCTTCATTCTCTCCCTCCTCTACTCCAGTTTCTGATTAAGAGGTGATATTAGACCAACTTCTTGATGCCATCTCCTACCATCCCACTCTGTTATGTTGTTCCATCAACCATCTTCCCTCCCTGCAGGCTGCCTACAAACAGTCCAAGGTTTCCCTTATCCTTAAAAAAATGCTAATCTACCATCTCCTCCAAGTTATCGTTCTTATCATTCATCTCCTCTCTATTTCACTGGATTTTATATGGAGGCAGGAAAAGTTATCTACATACTCATTGCCTCCACTAACTCCTCTCACTTCTCAACCTTTTTTAGTCTTATTTCTTACTTCATCTTTCAACTACATATGCTTTTCCCAAGGTTAACAACCATTTTTTTAAATTACCAAATCCAGTGGCCATTTCTCAGTTTTCATTGTTCTTGACCTCTTTTGCAGCATTTGATACTGTTGAATATCTTCCTTCTCCTGGGTTCACTCATCCTTCTCTGAACAATACTTTGTTTTTGTGACACTTCTCGGTTCTCCTCCTACTTCCTGGATGCTCCTTTAGTGTCCCACCCCCTAACTAGGGATAATCTATCCCCAAAGCTCTGACCAGGGCCTTTGCTGTTTGTTTTGTACACTTTCTTGATAGTGTCATCAGCTTCTATGCAGATGACTGCCAGATGTATACATATCGAACTCTGGCCTCCTGAGCTCCAGGCCCACCAACTATTAGAAATTTCTTTTTTGTATGTTCCATAGGCATCTCAAAACTTAACATGTCTAAAACAGTCTTTATCATTTTTCTCCACCTTTCTTCCTAACTTCCCCATTTCTATTACATACAGAATCATGAATAACCGGGATATAGGGTTCCACCCAGATTATTAATGAAAAGCATTACCTGATGTTTCCACTTAGGCATATAAGCATCTAGAAACCTGAGTGCCTAGTTGTTACATTATTAAAGGGACTATACAACGATCACAGCTCCCATTTGGATAACATTTTAAGATTTCCAAAGTGCTTTCCACACAGCAGTCCTATAAGATACGTCATGCAGTATTATTAATCTCCATGTTACAAATGAGGAAACTGCGACTCAGTGAGATTAAATGACTCACCTTTTGTCACACAGTTAATAAATAAATCATAGAATCAGAACTTAATAGTCTTAAATCTTCTGACTCCTAAATTGAGAAACATGACAAAAAGTGGCAAGAGACTTCAACAAGAGTAGAAGAAAACCAACATCATATGCTATAGAACCCTTAACAGATAACTTGAGAATTTCTATATTTTATCCAGTCTATATAATATTGAACAATAATATATACAGCTGTAGAAAATATTGTCAGTCGTAAATTTAAAACCTGAAATGGGCTTTAAAGGTCATCTAGCCCAGTAATATCAAATTCAAATGGAAACAGGGACACTATACCATGCATAAGAATCCCTGTCTACCAAATATTGATTTAGCAAATCAAATGTTGTTATCTGTATTCTATTGAATTTTTGTTTATCAAGTATTTCCAAATTGCATTTTAATCTGGTTTTGGACCACATGTGGCCCATGGGCTGAGCGTTTGGCATCTCTGGTCTAGTCCTGTTCTTTGCTTTTTTTTTTTTTAAACAGAAGAAGTAACTGAGTTCCAACAAGTTTAAGTGATATCCCCCCAAAACATGCAGTTAGTTAATAACAGTAAAGCTGGAATTTTAACTCAAGTCTTCTGACTTCAAATACAGTACCCTTTCTCTCCTGCCACACTGGAACGGGCCAGATCTCTTGTACCAAAGATAAATCTGATTTTTTTAATCTCACTTGGAAATACTACCTTTCTTAAATGCTTTATACGAAATTCTACACTAAACCTTAATTTAGCATTGTTTGAGCACAGTTATGAGCAGCGGCATCTTTGTATGTGAAAAAGATAATTTTGAATGTATTTTTATCTTGATCTAAAGTCAGCTTATTTTAATGGATATATGAGATCATAGACATGAATATTCTAACTACTGGTGTTTATCTATGCCCTGTTTTCCTGTGCAACTCTTTTCTATATCCTACATGAAGGATTCACCCAACATACTGGAGTTCGTATCTTTGGTTCTTTTAATATCTAACTGATAAAAAGGGAGCATATGGGACATACTGTAACATTCACTGTCTTGGGGTTTGGGGCACCATAATAGTAATAATGCATTTGGAGTTGATTCATATTTTATATGCATATTTAATTAAATGGGGAAAATAATAGAGCTCATAGAAGGAAAGAAACTTTTTTTAGTATTTAATGAGATTGTAATTATCTAACATTTTGTTTTTCAATTACAGGTAGGAGGAGCATTTGCTCCTCCTTTGAAAGATTTATGTAGATTCTTGAAAGAAAATTCTGAATATGGTGTTGCTCCTGAATGGGGAGATGTTGTCAAACAGTCTGTGAGTGTTAAACATTCATTTAAGCTTAAACTTCATATAATTTTATCTTTAATTACCAAAACTATAGGTAGAAAGAATTTGTAAGATAAACTATTATTGCTATCTTTGCTTTTCAATTAACTGCATTTCCTGTTGTATCCCTCACTATGTTTCCTCCCAGAGAGAGTAAAGCTCTTCTTTTATCTTTTGTAAAGAGCAACTATGGGGGGAGAGAAATCACACGAAAATAATCAACATATCCAAAAAAACCTTGAAATTATATCGGTTTTCCACACTTCTGCAAAGAAATTGAGGAGATACCTTTTCCATGAGCCATGGTGAGAAAGCTCTGGAGGGGTATTAGGAGCTTTTCTGTTTGTCAAAGGCTGTTTTGTTGCTCCCCAGACTTTAGCTACTGTTACTGTTTCCCAAGGCAAATGATTTTACCTCATTTCACTTCCTGTTAAATATTGTATTCATCTTGTTCCTGTGTGCACATGGAGGTGCATGCACATGCCTCATCTCTAATCCTCAATCCCAAAATGTTTGACACATCGCAAGCATTTAAGTCTCACTTCAACCAGCCCTTTTCCTTCTTTGCTGCAGAAGCAGAACAGAAACATATTGCATCAGTCTTTTTCTCTGAGGCTGTAATGATAGAGAAGTAGAGGCATACAAGTCTTTGTGAAAACATTTTATTATTTTTTTTCCAACATTTCATCTACTTAGTGTGAGGGTTGGCCACCACAGTCTTCTAATGATCATGGAGAAAGGCTCTATCTGTACAACTATTATATTTACTTCAGTGGAAAACATTCCACATTTACTTCTTGATAAATATTTAGTTTGGTAAGCAAAATAGCTATTACTTCCATTATCAGATTGTAATTATAAGGATATATTATTATTGAATAAGAATTTATTTTTCAGGGGTTTCTTCCTGAAAGCATGCATGACCGTATTCTTACTGGTCCTGTTGTACGAGAAGAAGTAAGCAGACGGGGGAGACGGCCTAAAAGTGAGATTGCCAAGGCAACAGCAGCAGCAGCAGCTGCAACAGCAGCAAATGTGTCTGGAAATCCTTTGTTAGCCAATGGATTGCTCCCAGGTGTGGATCTGACAACTCTTCAGGCCTTACAACAAAACCTGCAAAACCTTCAGTCGCTGCAAGTAACTGCAGGGTTGATGGGGATGCCTGCCAGCCTGTCTGGTGGAGAAGTTAATAAAAACATGGCTGCTATGTTTCCAATGCTTTTGTCAGGGATGACAGGATTACCAAATTTACTAGGCATGGGAGGACTCCTGACAAAACCTGCAGAATCTGTGACAGAAGAGAAAAAGGGCAATGACTCCAAGGAGCCAGATGGAAGAAAAGAAAGGACAGAAAGTCAAAACTCTGACAGTGTCGGGGAAAACTCTGTATCGAGTTCTCCTTCAACATCCTCTTCTGCTGCATTAAATACTGCTGCAGCTGCCAACCCCTTAGCTCTTAACCCATTACTATTGTCCAATATACTTTATCCAGGGATGCTTCTCACTCCAGGCCTTAATCTTCATATCCCAGCTTTGTCCCAGTCCAATATTTTTGATGTACAGAACAACAAAAACAGTGACCTAGACTCAACTAAGCCTGTAGAGGAAAAGGAGGAAGATTCCAGGGTTAGAGATCAGGAAGAAAAAGGGGAAACTGAACCAAGTTCTCTCAATGAAAACAGCACAGATGAGGGTTCAGAAAAAGCAGATGCTTCATCTGGATCTGAGAGTACATCATCATCATCTGAGGAGTCAGATTCAAGTAATGAAGACTGACCTCAGACTCTGCACTTAGATTATGAACTGATTTTGAATTTATTCTTTAATTATTCATTGTAAATATCCCAGTGTTGAGTGCATCGATAACTTACTGACCGAACATTTCAGTATTTGTTTAGAAGTGCAAACTGCTTTCAGAGACATTTTGCATGTAATATTTCTTGAAATTCATAAGTTTCTGAACTTGTATGTACTATCAAATACACAATGGTGTAAAATTACAACAGAAGGCATTATAATTTTGTTGGGGGGTTAATTTTATGGAAATTATGCTCAGTGAGAGCTGTATATTTAATATATTTGCAATGAACACAGAATACTTTATGCACATTATTGATTTAATTTGAATATAGTTTTACAGCCTCCTTGACACCTATAATTTACAGATCAAAACTCAGCAATAATTTGGGCAGCTAATGAATGTCATGAAAGCTGTAGAATCTACATCATCATCCATTGCTTTAATTACATGAAAATGTTCTAGTGTTGTGATGCACTGCTGATGTTTCCAATTCAGGTACAAGTGTGTTTAAAAGAAGAGAAAAGATTCCCAATCAGCCAGTTATACTGGCTATCTGTTACCTCAGCTGAGTTAGTTTAGGAAGTTTACATTCATTTCTAATTCTATACTTCTTTTCAGGGTTTTTTTAAAAAGAGGAAAAACACACACACATCCTGTATATCATGTTAATCTGGCAAAAAGAAGTGACTTGTTTTGCTTAGTCAAAACTCTCTGATCCCAGTGAAGGCAAGTCAGCATAAAAATAATTCTATTTCATGGGACTTTGGGCACCCTTAATACTTTAATTAGTTTGAGCATTGTGGACTTCGGGCCTCCTTCAAAAATCATCATGACGAGGTGCAGTAGTGTCTCTCTAGGGGTCAGAAAAAGCAAATTCATGAAGTGCCACTGACACAAGAACTTTCAACACTGCATACTTCATGTAAAAGAAATTGTTTGTTTGCTCTGTTTGTGTAGATTTCTATTTGTGTTTTATGTCATTGAATGCTTAAGAGGTTACCAGATGATATTGGTAAAGAAAATGCAGATAGCCTAAATTTATTTTGAGTTTCTAGGTTTAATCAGACTAAACGTTGCCCAGAATCAGTGTTGGGTTATCAGTTCATATAAAATATGCTGAGTTGCCCAGTTTTAAAATGCACTTTGAATAGTAACAAAAAGAAATACAAGTAATACCTGTAAAACACAAAAAGAAGCCCAAGGCTTCTATTTAATAGTCCTTAAAACCCTTTTATCTAAAAAAAAAAACCTGTCCAATGTTTCATGTGTGATATGACTTTTCTGCTTAAGCTGCTATTACTCTTGACATGGTAGTAGTCCATGTTCATACTCAAATCCATTTGAACTTAAAATTGAGTTTAGAATCTCATTTGAGGCCCAACAAGAGTAAATGTTAAAAAATAACAACACATAGGTACTAGTGTAAGTCAAAGATAACACTTGCAAAGGATTAAATTTGGGGGGTCACAAATCACTCCCAAATACTTCTCACATTAAATGAACCCTTTTATATTTTGATAAGAGTTCTGTTGTTTTGTCACAAAGTAAACTTTTATATTGGGTTTTACTAAGACCTTTACCAGGAAATTATAACTTTATATGTAAAATAATTATCCCCATTATTATAGGAGCAGTATTACATGTAATTACAAAATTATATAAGTTCTATTGGGATGGTATTGATTATTGTATTTTCCCACTATTTTATTTTGATTTGATGGCCCTTTATGCAATATCTTAGCAATAGTGAATATTACACCCGTCCAAGAGAAGTGGGTAGCAATTCTTCATCATGAAAAGGATATATTACATATTTAATATTTTCCCTTTGCAGTATTGCACTTTTGTTTAACTAGAATACACCTATGAAATAGCCAAAGTTTTCAAAAAGTTATTAAACTTAGTTTGCCGATGGAGTATTTCAACACCATCAGTTCTTCCTCTTCATGTTCCCTTTATTCCCTTTCCTTCTCTATCCCCACCTCCCAAAAAAAGCCCTAAATCTTGTCACTAAAACCTAATTTATATCAAATTTATGAGATAAAAGTATTTTCCTAATTATGGTCGAGTGAGTTTGGTTAACATCCTAGTGATTCTCTTTCTATGTAATAAGGCAATTACAGATTTCAAAGCATTAAGGCTAATACTGACTTTGAAAGTATTTTATTGGGTTTCAAGGCATTTTAAATTGGTATCAATTGGGGAAAAGTTGTCTAGCTATCAGCCAGACAACATGCAAATGTGATTGTATAGAGTTAAGGGTCTAAGGAAAATTCAATAGAATTACACTAATACTGAAGTTCCAGTTGAAAGGATATCCAAGTGTGTGTTGGTAGTTACTAAAAGAATTATAGCTGTTATTGCCTTGTATTTATATCCCTTGTTTCAAGCTTCATGATACAAGTCTTAGTCCAGTTTTTCCTTTGGACATTTCGAATATTTGCCAGTTGTGTTCTGTGTAGTCTGAATTTGCTTTCTGTAGTTGAAAAAATGTCTTTAAAAAGTCATTTGTAATTTATTGAATTACTTTCTATGATGTTCTATAGAGCAAATGGAAGTTTAATTATTTTTTATTAAACATATTCTTTGACTACCCATGATGTCAGCCTTTATAAATGACAGTAATTATTTTAATTGCATTTGTAATAAAAACAGTTTAGTCACTAAAAGATAACTACAGGTATGTATCTTGAGAACGTGGAGATAGCTTTAAAAAGCAAGGACAAAGTTGTATCCATCCATCCATCCATATATATACACATACATCATACCCACAGTTATTCCCTTTTGAGAAATGCCAGTGGTATGCTTTGGGTTTTTTAAGTCATTAAAACTTCATTATAAGATACTTTCTTTTGCAGAATCGTAAGCATCTGACTGCATTTTTACAGACTCCTCAGTTCCCTTGTCATGCAGTACCTCAACCAGGAGTGCTCAAAGGTTAGAAAGATTACTAGAATAGTATAAACAGTACTGGAGTGGAAGTCAGTAAAAAAATCAAAATCCAAAGCTTGACAATAGCTGTAGTAGACTGGTCAAATCTGTTGAAGCCTCTTTTGCTTCTCTGTAAAATGAGGTTGGACTAATTGATCTCTGTGGTTCCTTCTAATTCTGACAGTCTTTTTTTTCTCACAGAGAAGTCACTAACCCTGTGCAATATTCCATTTTGGAGGATCAATGGATTTTTCTCCACCTAAGGCTAAAGACTTTAACCAGTCACTTCTTTCTTTAGTAGTGATTCCCATAAACAGTGATTACCCATAAGAATTCTTATACCTTGGTTTGAAGATTTATCCATTTCGTAGCAATAATAGTAATTACAACTGACATAGTGTTTTAAAGCTTTTAAAGTGCTTTACACGTACCTCATTGGAGCCTTGTAACAACCCTGTGAAGTAGATATTTACAAGTATTATCCCATTTGAGATGAGAAACCAGTGGGTGGAGTGGTTAATTGATTTCTGCAAAGTCACACAGTTGGTCAGTGTCAGAAGTAATCCAGGTCTTCCATATTCCCAAATCTAGCATTTGATTAGTTATGCTACATTGTTTCACGTGTACTTTAAATATTTGGGTGATTTTTTTCTGATAATTCTCAATAAAAGTTTCTGTGCGCTATGATTAGAACATAAGAGGAGATAATTGTTCTTTGCCTAGAGTGAAGCATTATTTTAGTCTAACCAACTCATTATAAATCTACTTAGCAATTTTGTAGCATGTGTTTTCAACACCACACACTGCTGCTTTCCCCACCCCTCCAAAAAAGTTTAAATTCTTATACAGACTAAACTTATTATCATACTACTATATGTGTAAGTGTTACCATCATGAAATATAATGAAACTCTAATCTTTTTCTCTTGACTTCTGTGATAGCCATAGATCTGAAAGTTATTCAGGAAGACAAAAGTATTTCCAAGTGAAATAGCCAAAGTGAAAACACAAAGATGATTATGCTCTGATGTTTTCAGATGGAATAAAGAACTCTTTATTTTGTTTATTTTGTAAATCTTAAAGTGACATAGGAATATGAGTTATATGATGATTAGTGCTTTTGATAACTTTGAACTACCATAAAATGTGCTAAGTGATACACAGATTAATGGATTATGGCTAAACAAATTCAGTTTCCTTTAACAGATCATATAATTGCATGCATTATAAAGCTCTGTTTACAAATGTGAAAGGAAATTTCTTAGCATATGTAACTTTGAAGAGTTTTCTGTAGCTTAAGTGAATACTACAAAATATATATACTACAGCCTATGTACTTTATTCATAGGAGAGACCCTCTCAGGTCTTTGCTTAGAGCATATTAATACTTCTCTTTACACAATTCTATCAGATTTAGTGATCTGGTTTCCTAATCCACAGAAGATTAGAAGCAAATTAATTAGAAGGGGGAAGAGGGTCTATTATGTACCAGCATCCTGATAATAGTGAGATGTAATAGTTTTCTCTCATTCCAGTCAGCAGACACGAGTTTTTAAAATTATTTTAAAAGGTATTTAAAATTAAAATAATCAGGTGCAGTTAGTGTAGAATAAATAGCTTTGAAATCCCTCAATAAGTTCTGAAGGCATCACTTTTATACAATGATTGATGTTCATAACTATTGTGAGCCATCATGCGGAGGTGATTGTGTTTATGTATATAATTTAGGAAGATTATTATCAAAAAGTGGTTTAATTATAAAAGTTTATATTCTTAAAGATATGAGTCCTTTACTATTTTAACAGGTAATCAGAATAATTATTCAAAGGTTCCAAATACTATACCCTAAATGTTATAGCATGCCAATTTAATTGGCTGATTAATTGTGGACATGCTGTTCATACTTGGTAGAGTGATTTGAATAACAAAATTTCATTGTGGCAGATTTCACTTCAGTAAATAAGGTAGAATCCATTTAAGAGTTGAGGCACCTGCTATCAGGATAGTGAGTTCTTTTTTTTTTCTTTTTAAAGTATTCAAGCCGATACTAAAGGACCATGTCAGGAACACTGTAGAGGGAATTCCTGCTTTTGAGTAGGAGGTGGGACTAGCTGACCTCTTACATCCATTCCAACTCCAAGATTCTCTTAAATCAGAGGTTCACTAAGATTTACCATGCTAGAGTACAGTGGAAAGAGCATTGACCTTGAAGTCAGAGGATTCACTTTCCAGTCATTCCTGCTTTGCCACTTGCCAACTTTATGACCTTGGGTAAGTTATAACTCTGATTTTGTTTCATCCAATGAAGAGAATAACATTTTCATTACCCACCTCACAAGGTGGTTGTGAGGATTAAATAAGGCAAAGTTTACCTGACATTTCCTAAGCCTGCATGCTTCCCTGTGAATGAAAGCTAGTTCTGTTGTTACCAACTTATCCTATGCATCTAACTATAATTTACTATAGTTCAATACCAACATTATATTTTGAGTTTTTTAAAATTGATTTACTTATTTTTAGTTTTCAACATTCATTTCCACAATATTTTGAGTTCCAAATATTCTCCCCATCTCTCCCCTGACACTACCCTAAGACACTGCATTCTGATTACTGCTTCCCCCAATCTGCCCTCCCTTCTATCACACCCTTCCCTTCCCCTATCCCCATCTTCTCTCTTTTCTTGTAGGGCAAGATAGATTTCTGTACCCCATTACCTGTATTTCTTATTTCCCAGTTGCATCCAAAAACAATTCTCAACGTTCATTCCTAAAACTTTTGAGTTCCAACTTCCTCCCTCCCCACCCATCCATATTGAGAAGGCAAGCAATTCAGTATAAGTTATACATGCAGGGTTAAGTATATTTTGACTTTTAAGGCAAATCTTGAAGTTTGCCATATTTTTTCATTACATAAAGTCAGCTGCTCGGTGAAAGATTTGGACAAAGATTGCACCAATGGAGAAGATATGGATAAGTTTCAATCTATAGAAATAGGGGAAACATATCCACATCATTGAGATTACAGGTGGTTCAACCATACCATTTAGGAACTCCAACATAATTCAACATGCACAATTTGATAAGGCCTTGTAATGCCTATTATGTGGTTTTCACATTCATAGATACGATTTTAAGTAAATTTGATCAATTTATACAGAAAATGGGGAGGAAGGAGTCATAATTCACTTTACAAAAGCAGTAGCAGGGCAATTCCTGCATCTAATTTAATAGTTTGAGTTTTGATGACTTTTCAGGAACCACAGTGATTGTGCTTAAGTGAACTATAATATACATTTCAAAACCAGTCAGTAGCTTCATATCAACATGAGAGCCATGTGACTACTCCATCAGTGGCTCTCACTTATTGGCAGTAATGATCCAAGTTGTGGTTTGTATCATTTTTAAGAGACATAGATTTGGAATTCAAAGGGATTTCTCAATTTTTGTTTTGATGTCATTGAGATCAGAAGTTCATCAAACCCAACAATCATTGATCAAGGTAAAATTTTTCAATAGGTAAGAAATGTCTTTCTTGTGACATAATAGCTAAATACCTAGTGCTAAATAAATAATTGATTGAAATTAGTAGGTAATGAATATTTTATGTAATTCACTAATGAGAATATAGCGTATAGCATTGGCTGAAAAAATATTATTAAAAACAAATTACTCATAAATGGGTAAAGATTGTCGTACAAAAAAAGTTTTTTCATCTTAATACAGTACTGAAGTAAGACAGCATTCATTGACATCTCAGTTTTTTTAGCTTAACGTTAAATTTACACAGTTGAGTAGTGGTGTCATTTTAAATGATGAAATCCTACAGTCAGGTAGGAAAGATGAGGTATTTGCCCAAAAGCCTCCTCCTTAAATGGAGGATCTGGGAGGAGTGCATAGGAAGTCCATCTTCCACCATCTCCAATCAGAGGGAGGGTCAGGTGCAGAGGGTACTAAGGAGGTGGAAGTTTCAGAGTTGATACATAATGAACTGGTTTTATACAGTGTAACGGTGGGAGATTTTTTTTTTCAGTTAAGGGAATGTCATTCCCCCTGATAAAACTGACAATCAAATAAATTAGTTAGCAAGAAAAGTAGAAAATACTGAAACTGAAACAAGATCAATCAAGTATTTAAATGACTAAGCTAGGAGAAAGATGCAGGTAATAAAAAGTACAAAGCAAAAAACATTCCCTACTCACCAGGAACTTATGTCCTAATGAGGAAGTCAACAATACATGTACAATCATATGTGTATGTAATATGCATAAGAATATAGTGAATAAAATTACAAGATAACAAAATGTAGTTTGGGAAGGAAAGCACTAATAAGTGGGGGGATACGATAAGACTAGCAGGTAGTGTTTCAGCTGCATCTTAAAGGAAGAGAAAGAAAGGAATACAGCCTAGGCTCATGGGATGCCTGGAGAAGAAACAGAAGGCCAGTGTGGCTGGATCACAGAATGTGGAAAGGTAGGGGGCCTGTTTATATATAGGGCTCTCAAAGCTAAAAAGTTTATATTTATTGCAGAGGCAATAGGGAGCGGATGAATTTAATTGAAATTAGCTATATGCCAATTGAAATTGAAATGATACTTACTTTGGTACAAAGGACTGGAGTAGTGAGAGACCTAAGGCAAGAAAACCCAATTAGGAGACTGCTGTAATAATCTATACAAGAAGTGAAAAGGATCTGAACAAAAGTGTTGACTGTGAATGCAGGAAAAGGATCAGAAGTCAGATATTGTGAAGGTTGAAAGAGTAAAGTTATTGTATATACAAGATGAGGGAAAGTGAAAAGTCCAGGATAATGTCAAGGTTACAAAGCTAGAAGACTAGAAGGATGTTTGGTGTCTGACAGAAATAGGAAAGTTTGGAAGAAGAGAAGGTTTGGGGGAAGGATAATGAATTCATTTTTGGACATGTTAAGTTTGTAATGTCTCCAGGATATCTAGTTACTATATACATACAACGCACATGAATATGTTTGCATAAGAAAACTTCTGACCTGTTTGTGTGTCATCTGCATAAAGCTGATGGGTAACCAAAAGGGAATGTTGAGGGAGAAGAAGCCCCAGGACAAACTCATAGAGAACACAGCTGGTATGAAATGGATGAAGAGGTTGAGAAGGCATGTTCAGACAGGGAGAAGACAGGAGAGGATAATACCTCAAAAGCCAGAGAGGAGAAAGTATCCAAGAGGAGAGGGTTGTCAGTATTGTCAATACAGTAAATAGGGCCTGAGAAAAGAATTGACAAAATGTCATTGGTAATCTTAGAGAAAGTAGCTTCACTTGAGTAATGAGATCAGAAGCCAGATTGCCAAAAAGTGAGAAAAGAATGAAAGGAGGTGAAGTACAGAGTTTTTCAAGGAGTTTGAGAAAGGAATAGTGAGCAAGGGAGTCCGTTCTAGGCACTGGAAATTACTAAGTTACCAAGCTTTACCTTTAAAATGAATGAAAAACATTTATTAAGCACTATGCATCAGACCCTTTGCTAAGTGTGGGGTATATAAATACAAAAGAAAAGACGAGGTCCCGTCTTCAAGGAACTTACATATAACACTTAGAGAGGATTGTTGACTAAGGAAAGATGTTTTGGTCTGAGAAGTCACAGCTGGAGTGAAACTTAACACTGCTTCTAGAAAAGGTATGTCAGTCAACTCTCCTATGGCTCCATAGTTGATTGACATATGCTTTCTAGAAGCAATGTTATATTACTGATTACTGTTTCCTGAAGAGGAAGTGTGTTTATCTAGTCAGTGTGACTCTCCATGTCCTCACATAAATATACCATACATCTCCATCCTTACATTGATCTCTTAACACTGCATGTAGTGTTGAGGAAGAGATCCAAGGTTCTTCCATAGAATAAGCCCCCCACTGATGCATTTCCTTTGATAACCAGAGAATGCAATTAGCTCAGAACAATCATCTTAAATGAAATGTCATGGTAAGAAAACTAGCAATTAAACATTTCTCATAAATATTGGGACATACTCCTCCACAAATATATGCGTGGAAAGGGGGACACACAGGGAAGAGGGACACATGTTAAGGTATAAATGTGACCAGACCACACATGTGAAGGGGCACATTTGTCAGTCCATAAATATTTTTTAAGCACTTACTATCTGACACCATGCTGAAGTTGCAGGGATACAAAGAAAGGCAAAAAATAGTCCCTGCCTCCAAGTAGCTCACAATCTAATCCAGGAAAATAACATTTTAAAAAAAGGTGAAAGGTAGGGGTCACAGAGTTAGAGAAGTACCTGTTTTGGAGGCATGATGAAATCCTATAGCCAGGTGAGAAAGATGAGGTGTTTTCCCAAAAGCTCCCTCCTTAAATAGAGGATCTGGGAGGAGTACTTAGGATGTCCACCTTCTACCATCTCCAATCAGAGGGAGGGTCAGGGGCAGAGGGTTCTAAGAAGGTGTAAGTTTCAGATTGATTTGATCTTGCAGGGAAATGAGTTTCTGGAGACATGGTGAAGTCCAGACATGCAGCCAAGTGGGAAATAATATGTTATCTACTTGGGGTCCCCTTCATACATAGAGAATCTGGAAACATGTGGCCAAGGTTTCCAAGTAGAGGGACCACTCGTCCCTATGTTAAAAAGCTTTTGATGTTTAGAATGATGCTACACTGCCCCCTACTGGTTGTTCAAGGATTAAGCTAACAGCCTGATGGTCCACAAAAAGTGCTGTTGGAAATGTCTACACCAGTGACTGCCTAGCACTGTTAAATAATAGTGATGCTTCTTGCTATGTGATCCTGCTTCCAGAATAGATATATGTATATGAGAATATATTCATATGTTTATGTAAGGGTTACTTGATCAATAACTGCCCAACTGCTGTAGGGTTCATCTTTCTATTTAAAAAAAAATTCTAAACAATTTCTGTTTTTCCACGTAGGTGAGAGGATAAGAGAAGGGTATAAAGAGGAAGACCAATAATATCAGGAGGGTAATGTCTTGACTTGCAAGTGAATTGGATTTAAGTGAGGTAGGGCTGTGCAGTCACCAGCCTCACTCTCCTCCATGGTCATTTGAGTCCAGTGGCAAGACATAGGTCAGGACAACTAGCAATGGCCCCAGATGCTGTGGGAGACCTTGGCCTTTTTAAGCTAAGGCCTTTCCCACGTCTCAGTTTGTCTGAGGCAATACCCATTCTGTGATTTAGGGCTAGGTAAGAAATGAGGCAAAAGATGGCTTCATTTGCCTGCCCCAAAAAACAAAAAAGCCAAATTTGAACAAAGGAAGGAGTTTTCCTGTCTCAGGCCCAGTGCTCTAGCCATTTCACCATCTAGTTCCCCCTTTAGAGGCCTAAGGACTACAATTAAGAAATATTGGGTTAGGCTTCTTTTGTGACATTAGGTCTTGACAGCTTTTTGTAATCTACTCCCTCACCCCCTTTCAGTCTTCCATCTTCTACCACACCTACCTCCCTTTACACACTCTTCAACCTGGTGACTGGCTTCTTTGCTATCCCTAACAAGATGACAGCCCTCAGCTCCTGAATTTTCTCTTGCTATTCCCCCATGACTAGAATGATCTCCCTTAACTCTGTCTCCTGGCTTCTGTCAAGTACCACCTAAAAACACCTCCAGGAAGTTTTTCCCAACACCTACATTTCAGTGCCTTTCCACTTCTATTTCCTATTTTTCTTGCATCTAGCTTATATTGCTTATGTTCATATGTACTTTTGTTTGTTGTCTCCCCATTGTACTATGATATCCTTGAGGGCATATAGTAGGTGCTTAATAAATGTTTATTGACTGACTGGGAGGATGTAGGCTCCTTGAGGGCAAGGACTTATTTTTGTCTTTGCATCCCACAGCATTTAGTGTGGTACCTTGTACATAGTAGGAACTCAGATGCTTGTTGATTTATTGATCCCTATGAATGACCTTTTCCTTTTTTTACTTCATTTTTTATATATTTAGTATCTTATTTTTCCTCAATTACATATAAAAACAATTTTTAACATTCATTGCTAAAACTTTGAGTTCCAAATTCTCTCCCTCCCTCTCCCCCAACTTTGAGAAGGCAAGCAATTCAATATAGGTTTATACATCTGTAGTCATGTGAAACATATACACGATCGTCATGTTGTGAAAGAAAACATAGAAAAAACCTCAAGAAAAGTAAATTTAAAAAAAAAGTATGCTTCAATTTCTATTCAGACATCCTGATGACCTTTTCACATTTATTTTTCTTTTACCTCTCTGCATCATTTCTGTTACTACCCTTTCTTCCTGGATACTTTCTCCTCTATGGGTTTTCATGATTACTTAATCAGTTTTCTTTTTATCTATCTAAATTAGTCGTTTTTGCAAAAAAAAAATGCTTATCATACCCCCTATCTGTGAGTGTACAGCAAAGTTCTGTCCTTGACCTCCTCCTTTTCTTTCTCCACACTCTCTTGGTGACCTCATCAACTCACACAGGTCTAATGTTTTTCATCTCTATATAGATTAATTATAAATCTACATATCCAACCCTAGTCTCTTTCCTGAGTTCCAGTACTATATCACCAACTGCCTAGTGTCAGTGGGATAACCTGGATATTCCAGAGGATCCAAAGCTGAGCACATCCAAAACATAATTGTATTTTTCCCAAATCACCCCTCTTCCAACTTTCCTAGTTACTGTCAAAGGTACCACACTGCTTCCAGTCACCCAGGTTCACAACCTTAACATTGTACCCAACTGCTCACTCTTCCTCAACCCACAGAGCCAATCACTTGCCAAATTTTGTCATTTCTACTTCTACAATCTCTCTCACACCCAACCACTTCTCTCTATTCACAGATCTGCAACCCTAGTTTAGGCTCTCATTACTTCTGGATTATTGCAATAGCTTCCTGATTGGTCCCTCTGCCCAAGTCTCTATTCCAAACCATCCATACAATTTCTAGAGGATTTTCCTAAAATTAGGTCTGACCATGTCACTGCCTCTACACAACAAATTCTAGTGGTTTTGTATTATTTCTAGAATAGGTTATAATTTGATTACCTGTTGACAAATCTGTTTGGCATTTAAAGCACTTCACATTCTGACCCCACATTATCTTTCCAGCCTTATTACATTGTTCTTGCATTCATGCACACTATATTCTTTTTCCCAAAAAATTTATTAATTTGTTTTTGGTTTTCAACAATCACTTCCATAAGTTCAAAATTTTCTCCTCCTCCCTCCCCAAGATGGCATGCAATTTTATATGGGCTCTAAACAAACATTCCTATTAAACACATTTTCACATTAGTCATGTTGCACAGAAGAATTAAAACGAATGGGAGAAGCCATGAGAAAAACAAAACAAGACACAACAAAAGGGAAAATAATCTGCTTCATTCTGTATTCCAACTCCATAGTTTTTTCTCTGGATGTGGATGGCATTTTGCATCATGAGTTCTTCAGAAATGTTTTAGGTCTTTGCATTGCTATGAAGGGCTAAATCTATCAAAAACAATCCTCACACTCTGTGGCTGTTACTATGTACTTTCTCCTGGTTCTGCTTATTTCACTCAGCATCAGTTCATATAAGCTTTTCCAGGTTTTTCTGAAGTCAGCCTTTTTGTCATTTCTCATCCTCTCTGAATCACAGATAGAGAGCAAATAAGTCAGCCACAGCATCATTCACCAGGTCCTCCTTGATCAGCTACAGCAGGAGTAACAGGCCTGGGATCATCTCTGAGCCAGATCACTGCAGAGCTTGGTCAGCTATGTCACCTTCATCTGTAGCATCTTTGACTATTGAATTCACATTCTCTTCCATTTTTTTCATTCTTTTGGTTTTGTTTTGTGATTTCTTGGTTTCTCAGAAAGTCATTAGCCTCCATCTGTTCCATTCTAATTTTGAGAGAACTATTTTCTTCAGTGAGCTTTTGAACCTCTTTTTCCACTTG
>CM053769.1:314034122-314074176 GCA_028658325.1 Potorous gilbertii | reverse complement strand
GGCAGTTACTTGACTTCTGAGAGTCCTCTCCACCCCTGGCCTAGATCCTCCCAGCTAGTGCTTGGGGTCTGAGATTCAAATGCTGCTCCCCAGCCTCAGGGCTTTTGGCGGCAGGCCTGGCTGCTATTCAATGGGAGCTTATCTGCTGGTGCTCAGGTGGGGGCAGGGCCGCCTCTCAGGCTCAGTTCCCTCAGGGGGTTTATGCAGAGATCTTTTGTAATGGAGCTGCTGCCAAGCTCCTGCCTGCTCTGGGAGCCTCTGGCCGCTGCTGCTTCTGCCTCTGCCGCAGCAGCTGCCTCACGAGGGGGTCCGAGTCCCAGAGATACCCTGCTCCCCTCTCAGCCCATCTCTCTCACTGACACTGGAGATTCCGATCCCTGAAGCCTGCTTGGATCTGCTCGCTCCTCTCAGTGCGGTGTGGCCAGGGCAGGGGGAAGGGAGGGCTCCACTCCCGTCCTGGGCTCAATGGACCTTTGCAGTCGGTTTTTCAGGGCTCTCTGCAATGGAAATCTCCTTCACTGTGTTTCTGCGCGGTTTCCACTGTTCCAGAATTTGTCAGGAGTTCTTTTTAGAGGAAATCCATGGGCTGTGGGTTCGGAGCTACCAAATGTGTGTCTTTCTACTCTGCCATCTTGACTCTACCCCCCCGAACTATTGAATGATGCCAGAGAGAACCATCTACTTCTTCTGATCCTGTTGTCCCCTTCATTTTTTACAGGATGATAGTATTGCATTACAGTTATGTATCATAAGTTGTTCAGTCATTCCCCAAAGAGTGGATAGTCCTTCAGTTTTCTATTTTTTGTTTCAACAAAAAGGGCTACATACTTGGTTTTGCTAAGCCGACCTTTTCTTGTGTTCTCAATGGGAGAGTAGGGAGTGGAGAGGTAGGTGAGAAGGCAATCTTGACCAATTAAATGAAAATATATCATTATCTGTCTATATCTATAAAACCTAGGAACTTTAATAAACACGGTGACCAAAAAGAAATCCTAAGGGCTTATGATGAAATATGTTTCGTGCCTCCCCCTCCACTACATAGTAGGTACTTAGTAAATGCCTGTTCTTTCCTAAATCTTCAGTTAAATTATTTCATTCTTTTGCTCAGTAAATTCCAGTGGCTCCCCATGATGAAGTACAAACTCCTCTGATATTTAAAATCCTTTATAAACAAATTCCAAACTACCTTTCCAGAGTCGTACATTACTTTGCTTTGTATGTGCTATGGCCCAGTCAGACTATACTTCTTGATATCCTTCATCTCCCAGTCTTTGCCCCAGCTGTCTTCCATGCTTGGAATGTATGTCTTCCACACATCCATCTCTAAGAAGCCCTACTTTCATTCAAAACTCAGCCCAAGTGAGATCTGCAAGAAGCTACCCTATACTTATTTTGCATATACTTTTATATGTACACTTTGTCTCTCAGAAAAAAAGCTCCTTTAAGGCAGACTTTCATTTTTGTTTTTGTCTCCCTAGTACATAACTGACACATAGATGTAACTTAACCAATGTGAGAGAAAGTAAAGAACAGATACTGTCCAGGAGCTCTATTAGTATCTATCGATGCTACAAACAGGAAGTCAGAGAAAGGCGATGCACACATTGGGTGGTACCCCTGAAAGGATTTGTGGGAATACATGGAACAGTCACACAAGAGAGACAGCCTTGGATAGATTGTAATCTGTATCACTGGGAGGAGTACCTATATAAATAGTTAAAATCATAGTCACTCAATAAGTATTGAGCAAAAAGGCATTTCTTATTTGGTACTGTATTAATCATTTTTTTACAAATAATGCTTTATATGCTGAGGGGTGAGAGACTCAAGGTGTAAAACAAATCATACACTTTTGAACATGCAAATGTGTGGATTTGGATTTGCTTGACCATACTTATTAAAAGAATTATGTAATTCTTTATTCCTTGGAGGCTAAAGGAGTAGCAATAGCAGTGACAAAAAAAAATCCTTGAGATGTTCGTTTTAAATGTTAATGGAAAAATGAAATAAAATATACGTTAAAGAAGCAACTTTGGAAGGAAATACAAGTAGAACAGCTTTGAAACTAAAATAAGTTTAATACACTTTTTAAAAATAGTATTTATAGATTCAAGGTTTCAGATACAAATCTTTTTCTTTTGTATAAAGATTTTTTAAAAATTGACATTTTGAAAACCCTCTGGTTTCTTCCTAAGTATCTGAGACATAGATATTCTCTCCATTTGGGTTCTGTACCAGCTTAGGGTTTAACAGGGTGTACATAATGATTCTTTTTGAAAAGAAGCAACAGAAAGAGGACGAGAATTGCCTAGTCACAGAGTGGCAGAACAGGACTAGTAGGTCTCCTAACTCTTGGTCTGGTACTTTTCCACTTAGCTGGAAGAAGCTGTCGAGTGGCCCAAATTTAGGCTCCTTAGAAAGCAGTTCACAGAATCTCAAAAGAGACAGCAGAGACCATTTAGACCAACCCCCAAATTTTACACTGTTGAAACTAGAGCAGAATTTTCCCAAGATCACACAGATTGTGATTAGCAGCAACTCATCACCTTTCTCCAAATCCAGTTTTCTTTTACTCTATTCCTTTGCTGGATGTGTGTGTAAAATAAGGTTTCAAGGGTATAGAAGATTTAGAATGACTGAGAATGAAGGTTCAGTCAAAACCTCAACTCGGGCTTTGAGGCAGGAGAATTTTACGACTGAATTAGTTTTAGGGGAGGGCATTTTGGTCATATTTTTAGGATGCCTTGAGATTAGGCAGAAGGACTCAGAATTATTCAATGTACCTTAAAGGATATAAATTACAGAATATCAGTTGCAATTTTTTATTCCTGTGATGAAAGTTGTGGAGTGAATAGGTGTCCCAGTGTTGGGAGAAATAGCACTGCAGCAGGAATGAGGCCTCAGTGGCAAACCATATGCTCTGAACCTCCTTATTTGACAAATGAAGAAACAAAGTCTCAAAAGGGCTAGAACTTGCCCCAGATAATACATACAAGTTAACCGCAGAGTTGGGGATTACAATCTAGGTCTTCTAAATTCAAGCACAGCATACATTATTGAATCCTTATTTTTATTCTAAAAGTAACAATACTCAAAATGACAAAAAATGATTATACATAAAACTGCAAACTCCAAATTACTGGCAAATTTTGTACACGTGATTAATTAAAATGTCCCATTTGCTTTTGTAACCCTTTCTGATCCATATATATATTTTGATTTTGCTGCCAGCTTTTTACATACATTTGTATCCTATTCAAATTCTCCCTTTTTTATTCTGCATGTCACATTTCTTTCAATCTCTCAGGCATTTTCAGATAATCTTGATTTCCTATGGCACAGTAATGTTCGATTACGTTCAATTTGTTCAGACAATCCCCAGCCACTGACACATAGCCTAACTTGTTTAACAGATGAGGCCTGAGGCCCCACTTGATGAGATTCACGCAGCTAGAAAGGCCTCCAGATTCCTGCTCTAACTTTCCACTCCTGTGATGAGACTTGTCGAGGCTGAGAAAAGATTGCCAGCGAAGACACAGCATCGAAGGAAAAGGGCTTGCAGGGGGAATGAGAAGGTCTGAGCTGCAGTCCTCAACTGGGTGACCTTGGATAACTCACTCTACCCACTCTACCTGAACCTCTAATAGGGCTAAGGTGTGTCTTAGAGTTCTAACAAGTTCTTGCTCCTTCCGTTTCTCCTCTAAAAGAGATCGTTCTACCAGGGAACCTAAAGGCTCTGTGCGCCTGCACCGCCTAGCTCCTAGCTAAACCTGGCCCGTGCCCCACGATCGGCACTCGGACCGCCTCCACCAAACAGCAAAGGAGGAGACCTCAATGGCTTAGAAGCCGCTCCCAGCTCGTCAATCCCTAGGAAGCCGAGAAGCTCGGCCCAAGGCACAAAATGGGGTTTTCTGTCCCTCGTGGGCACCCGACGCGGACTACAGCTTCCAGGAGGCCGCGTTCGCAATGACGGCTGCGGGAGCGGCCACGTAACCGTTGGCGGCGCAGGCGCGGGGCGGGCAGCCGGCCGGGCGGGCGCTTCGCGGTTTGAATGGCTCCGGGCCGAGGCCGCCCGTTCGCCTAAGAAGCGGCCGTGGCGGAGCAGAGCGCGATGCCGGCGGGGGCAGACCAGCCGCCTCCGCCGGCGGCGGCCTCCGAAGAGGAGGAGGACGACGGCGCGGCGGAGGAGGCGCCGACGGAGGACGGTGGGGAGGAGGCCGGGGGAGAGCGCGGCGGGCCCGTGGGGCAGACGCCGGCGCCTCAGACGCGCCAGCGGTTTGACGAGCTTTGCGGCCGCCTCAACATGGACGAGGAGGCGCGGGCCGAGGCGTGGGAGAGCTACCGGAGCATGAGCCAGAGCTACACGCTGGAGGTGCGCCCGCATCGAGGGAGGGACGGGCGGGCCTGGGGCAGAGCCGCCGCCGGACTTCGGGCCTAGCCACCGCCCCTCCGGGTCGAGTGCCCGCCTCCCGCGGACTCGTGCCCACGCGCGCGCGCACGGTGGGCGACGTACGCCGTCCCCCGCCCCCGCGGGCCTGTTTGCCTTGGAGAGGGAAAGGCCTCTCTTTGGGGCGGGGGATTTAAAGGAAGGCTGGTCCTGAGGCTCGTAAAAAGGCCGGAACGCCGCGTGACCTCCCCTCCCCCACCCTCCATGGCTGATCTGTAAAATGGGGGGGTCGGATTAAATCATCTCTGAGGCCCCTTCGCGCCTTCATGTCCATAGTTCGTGAACATTTAGCAGATAAATGCCTGCTGTGTGCCAGGCCCTGTGCTAAGCGCTGGGAAGACAAAGAAAGATGTGACGAGGCCTGAACTCCCCATCTCCCGAGGGAGAACACACCTGAACAAGTGAGGAAGGAGGGGGGCGGGGTGTCCTCTGGCTGTGGGCAGGAGGAAGGCCGGCGGCTCGCCTGGGAAATGACCCTGGGAGGTGAGGGTTGGTGAGTTGCTGAGATCATGAAATCCAGGAGGTCATCTGGGGGGGAAATAAAGGCGATGAACTATTAGAATAGAAGCCATTATTAATTATTTTTTGTGGGCAGTCATTCCTTGAGGGCAGTTCTTTTTGACTTGAGGGATGCTTGATGTTACTAAAGTTCTGATTTTCTGTTAACTTTATGGAAGGTTTCAGCTAGTTCAGCCCCCTGACCTAAGTAGTGTTTTCTTATTCTTTAAAGGTAGTAAAAAGATTTCATTCCTTAAGATAGGTGCAGGATGGTATAATTAAAAGATTACTGAGCTTGGAGTTACAAGAGCTGAAATTTAGAAGGGAACGGGACTTTGGGAATCATTGAGAACGACCTCTAATATTATTTTCACCTCTAAATCCTATTAATCTATGACCTGAACAACATTGCATTCCTTTGTATGCTAACAAGTGGTCATCCAATCACTTATTTTTTTTTATTTCATCATTATTTGTAAAACAAACAAACCAAAACATTCCCATATTTAAGTTTTACAAAGCACTTTGCTGATGACTCAGTGAAATAGGTAATGTATTATCTCCATTCTTTAGAGGAGGAAACAGTGGCAAAGTTACTTGCCTGAATTACAATGCTAGAAAGTTTCAGAGCTGAGAGTTGTTAGGTGTTTCATATCCCTCAGTAAACGGTTATGTATCCAAGCCATGTATCCATGAAGGCAGGGACAATTCTCACCAAACTTTGTATCTCCCCCTCATACTTAGGGTATACTCTTAAAATACAAATAAATGCATGCTGACCCATAAATTTAATGCATTGACCACTCAGGACTAATTTAAACCATGTGGAAAGGATGTCAGTCATGCGTTTGGATAAGAGTGAGTCTTTGAGGTACTGCTAAATGCAATGGAACTGCACAAAGGTTTTTATCGACCTTGTCAGTTTGACACAGTGTTTCTTCCCTTCCCCAAGTATTGACACAGTGACTATATTGTGGTCATGTCTTCACTTACAAACTAGAGAATGTTTCCTTCTCTATCTAATACTGGGTAAATCCCCCTGGTACCCTTTCACAGACCAAAGAGAAACATCCAGAAATCTTTATACTTTATCAGATATTTGGCTATTATAGTCTAATACCTAATATTCAGGAAAACACCAAGTAAGTACTGCTTACTGAGAATCTTGGCCTTTAATGAAATACTGATTTGAATCCTCATTTACTATACCACTCAGAGACAAAAAGAGTACTTTTATTTTTGTAATGTTGAGAAATACTTGTCTGCCTACTTATCACAGTCTCTGTGCTGCTTTCTATATTATAACTGCAGTTTCAGTTTGGCAGACCACATTTGTATGCAGCCAAATACGTTGTATTTGGAAGTATATGTGACATAGTAAATGCCACATTGCAAATTGGAAAATAAAGTTCGGTTTGTTTAGTACATAATTTTACCCTTTGGTCTGTCAATCTACACAAATTATATGACTTATAGAAATGAGGACAACAACTGTTTTTTGCTTGAATTGGAATGTATCCCTGTTTTCCCTTAACCAAGGATTTTAAACTTGGAGTTCATGAACTTTTTAAAAAATATATTTTGATAAATTTATTTTCATGTAATCGATTTTCCTAGTAACTACATATTTCATGCATTTCATTTCACTGTATTTGATTTTGTGCAGGGTCTATATGGACTTCTGATTCTGAGGAGTCCATAGGCTTCCCAGACTGCCAAAGGGGTCCATGACACAGTAAAAGGCAAGGAATCCCCCACCCTCATCAATTAAGTTAGTGTTCAGTGTGAAGAAAGGAAAACTGTCCTTTTCCTTCCTTTTTGATTAGAAAGAATACTAACTGCTGTCAAAGCAATTTGCTTGAGCATCTTTCAGGCCTACCCTTATCAGGGAAAAGGATATTCTTATAGTTCTTGAAGATAATTGTGAAGGTGTTCCTTGGGAAAGAGATTTCATATGAGTTCCAGGCATTTAGACTTTCCATCATGAAGGGAGTACAAAATATGTATATAAGGTATGTGTGGCTTTGGAAATTAAGCACTGTTTTTCTTAAACATGAATCTTGAATGGAATGTCAATGGAGTCACCAGTGTCCTTGAGAAGCAGCATAGTACACCTGTATTTATACTTAGAGGACTTGGGATTCTAATTTACTTAGATCCTGATTCTGCCAACTGTGTGACCTTGTACAGATCTCTTGTTCTTTCTCTGCCTTAGTTTTTTCATCCATAAGATTAGGAGATTGGAGTAGGCATTCTTGCTAATTTAAGGTTAATTTGACTTCATATGCATTTTCTAATTGCGAGCAAAATTATTATATTTAAACAAGTACACAGTTTAAATTCCAATTTGAAGTTTCTTATTTTTGACTTGTTAGTAGCAACTTAATTTTGTTTTATTTTACAGGGGAATGATCTACATTGGTTAGCATGTGCCTTATATGTGGCTTGCAGAAAATCTGTTCCCACTGTAAGCAAAGGGACAGTAGAAGGGAACTATGTCTCCTTAACCAGAATCCTGCGGTGTTCAGAGCAGAGGTAATCTATATATTAAATATATTAAGTGTAAAAAATAGAGTATGATTTATATAAAAGCCCACTAATCAAAGTAATGATAGACCAGAGGTTTTTAATCCAGGATCCATGGAGATAGATTTCATTGGGTCCATGAATTTAGATTAGAAAAAATAATTTACATCTTTGTTTTCACTAACCTTGAAATTTGAAATTGAAGTTTATTAAAATTTAGCATTTCATTCAAATATTTTAATAGTATTTTACTTTTCCCCATTACGTATCCAGACAATTTTTAGCATTCATTTTTCTAAGATTTAGAGTTCCAAATTTTTCTCCCTACTTCTCTTCCCCTCTTCCAAAAATGGTAGGCAATTTGGTATAAGTGATACATGTGCTGTCATGTAAAATATATTTCCATATTAGTCACAGTTGTGAATGAAGAAATATATCAAAAGGAAAAAAAACATGAAAAAGAATAAAGTATATGCTTAAAAAATATGCTTTAGTCTGCATTCAGAGACCATCAGTTCTTTATCTCGATGTATAGATAGCAAAACTGATAAACACACAGTGTTGCTGTACAGTATTTCCTGGTTCTGTTCATTTCTCTTTGCATCAGTTCATGTAAGCCTTTCCAAGTTTTTTCTGAAATCTGCCTGCTTCTCATTTCTTATAACACAATGGTATTCCATTACATTCATATATTATATTCACCTTGTTCAGCCATTGCCTCAGTGTCCAATTCTATGCCATCACAAAAAGAACTGTTATAAATATTTTTGTTCATGTAGGTCTTTTTCCTTTTTTATGATCTCTTCGGGATACAGATCTAGTAGTGCTATTGCTGGGGTCAAAGGGTATGCACAGTTTGTTTGCCCTTTGGGCATAGTTCTAAATTACTCTCCCAAATGGTTGGATCAGTTCACAACTCTACCAGCAGTACATTAGTATCCCAGTTTTCTCACATCCTCTCTAACATTTACCATTTTCCATTTTTGTCACATTAGCCAATCTGATAGGTGTGAGGTGGTACTCCAGAGTTGTTTTTATTTGTGTTTCTAATCAAAAGCGATTTAGAATACTTCTTCATGTGCCTATAGATAGCTTTGATTTCATCATCTGAAAACTGCCTTTTCATATCCTTTGACCATTTATTGATTGGGGAATGAGTTGTATTCTTATAAATTCAACTCAATGCTCTGTATATTTGAAAAATGAAGCCTTTATCAGAGATACTGTAATGGTTGTTTCCCAGCTTTCTGCTTTCCCTCTGATCTTGGTTGCATTGGTTTTGTTTGTGAAAAACCTTTTTAATTTAGTATAATCAAAATGGTCCATTTCACATTTATAATGCTCTCCATTTCTTGTTTGGTCATAAATTCTTCCCTTCTCTATAGATATGACAGGTATACTATGTCTTGTTCTTCTAATTTACTTATAGTGTCATCCTTTATTTTTAAATCATGTACTTATTTGTAATCTTGATATATGGTGTAAGATGTTGGCCTATATCTAGTTTCTGCCATGTTGTTTTCCAGTTTTTCCAGCAGTTTTTGTCAAATAGTGGATTCTTATCTGAGAAACTGGGGTCTTCAGTTTATCAAACACTAGGTTACTATGTTCATTAACTACTATGTCTTGTGTACTTAATCTGAAAGAATGTGCCAGGACCAGTTATTTCTTCTTCCTTTTTACCCACGTCACTTATGTCTTAATAGAACTGAATTTAACCCCAGCCATGTAAATGGCGTGGTGAGAATATATGATTCATGAGTCTAAAGGCATTGGTTTGAATACTTAGTTTGATATTTCCAACCTTAACTGACCTTAGGCAAGTTGTTTCCCATCTCCAAAACTCCATTAAATAAAGGCTGAATTAGATGATTGATCACTAATGTTTCTTTTAGTTCTAAATTCTGTGACCAGCCTTCACTGGGGCATTACAAGGGAACACATGGTCTATGGCCTAGAAACTTAAGTCATAGTTCAATTCAGCTTTATGAACATTTATTATGCACCTAACGTGTGCAAGATCCTAGAGCTACAGAGGCAAAAATGAAGTGATCCCTGTCCTCAAAGAACTTATGTTGTACTTGTTGAATGTACACAGACAAGTTAACCGAGAGAGAGAGTGTGTGTGTGTGCGTGTGAATTTCAAGAGAGAATCAAGAAAGGGATGGTGTAGAAGGTTGTATGAGAGCAAGATTTTCAAGAAATGAGAGGCCTCTTAGAATGTGAAGAAAAGCCTTCCACACATGGAGGATCATGCACGCTTTCAAGAAGATGGAAAATTGTGGGTGAGAATAAAGCAACAAAGAGGGACCGCCTATAGCTTCTTGAGCAGGGAATGGTGTGGTCAGATGTGCACTTTAGGAAGATTCTTTTGACAACTCTGTGAAGGATTGATCAGAGATGGGAGAGACTAAAAGCAGATCAATTGAGGATAATGTGTTAATTTAGGCAAGAGGTGAAATTCGAAACTTCAGAGCGATGTATAGGAGTAGAGAGAAGTGTATAGATGTAGAAGTTGTGGAGATAAAATCATAAAGACTTAGCCATTAATTAAGTTTGTATGGCAGGGGTAGGGGCAGCTAGGTGGTGCAGTAGATAGAGCACCAGTGCAGGAGTCAGGAGGACCTGAGTTCAAATCTCATCTCAGACACTTGACACTCACTAGCTGTGTGACCTTGGGCAAGTCACTTAACCCCAACTGCTTGATCATGGGTCATCTCCAGTCATCCTGATGGATATCTGGTCACTGGATTCAGATGGCTGTGGAGAAGTGAGGCTGGTGACCTGCACAGCCCTCCCTCACTCTAAACAAAGTCAAGTGCAAGTCATGTCATTATATTTCTGATGGCATGGTCTTCTTTAGCAATGAAGGACAAACACGCATTCCACTGCTCCACCGATCTATTTCTTAGCCAGTACCAGATAGTTTTGATGATTACTGTTTTATAGTATAATTAGAGATCTGGTATTTCTAGGCTACTTTCCTTTGCATTTTTTTCACTAATTCTTTGGATGTTCTTAATCTTTCTATTCTTCCATATGAATTTAGTTATTATTTTTTCTGGCTCTATAAAATAAATTTTTAGTAGTTCGATTGGTATGGCACTGAATAACTAATTTAGGCAGAATTGTCATTTTTATTATATTGGATATGCCTACCCATGAGCAATTGATATTTTTCCAGTTGTTTAGATCTGCTTTATTTGTGTGTTTTGTAATTGTGTTCATGTAGTTCCTGGGGTTATTTTGTCAGGTAGACTCCTAAATATTTTATATTGTTTACAGTTACTTTAAATGAAATTTCTCTTTCCATCACTTGCTGCTGGGCTTTGTGGGTCATATAAAGAAATGCTTATGATTTATGTGGGTTTATCTTATTGCCTGTAACTTTGCTGAAGTTGTTAATTATTTCAAGCAATTTTTAGTTGATTCTCTGAGGTTCTCTAAGTATACCAGTATATCATTCGCAAAGAGTGAAAGTTTTGTTTCCTCATTGCCTCGTCTAATTTCTTTTTCCTCTCATTGCTGTAGCTAGCATTTCTTGTACCATTTTAAATAATAGTGGTGATAATGGGCATCTTTGCTTTACCCTTGACTTTATTGGGAAGGCTTCTAACTTATCCCCTTTATAGATAATGCTTGATGATGATTTTAGATACATACTGCTTACTATTTTAAGGAACACTCCCTTTGTTCCTATTCTTCCTAGTGTTTTTAATAAGAATAGGTGTTATATTTTGTCAAAACTTCTTCATTATCAGTTGAGATAATCATATGATTTCTATTCATTTTGTTATTGTTATGGTTAATTATGTTGATAGTTTTCCTAATATTGAACCAACCCTGCATTCCTGGTTAAATCCCACCTGGTCATACTGTATAATCCTAATGATATATTATTGCTGTAATTGCCTCGCTAGTATTTTGTTCAAAATTTTTTCATCAATATTCATTAGGGAAATTGGTTTATAATTTTCATTCTGTTTTGGCTTTTCCTGTTTTAAATATCAGCATCACATTTGTGTCATGAAAGGAGTTTGGCAGGATTCATTCTTTGCCTATTTTTCCAAGTTGTTTATATAGCAGTGGAATTAATTGTTCTTTAAATGTTAGTAGAATTCACTCATGAAGCCATCTGGCCCTAGCAATTTTTTCCTAGGGAGTTCTTTAATACATTATTCAATTTTTGTTTCTAAGATGGGATTATTTGGACATTCTATTTCCTGATATTTTCATAAATATTAATCAATTTCACTCAGATTATTAGATTTATTGGCATGTAATTGGGCAAAATATTTCCCACTGGTTGCTTTAATTTCTTCTACATTGGTAATGATTTCAACCTTTTCATTTTTGATCCTGGATATTTGGGGGTTTTTTAATTAAATTATCCAGTTGCTTGTTTATCTTATTGATTTTTTTTTTAATAAAACCAGCTCCTAGATTTATTTATTAGGTCAATAGTTGTTTAACTTTCCAATCATGTTAATCTCCCCTTTGATTTTCAGGATTTCCAATTTGGTCCTCAATTGGGGATTTTTAATTTGTTCTTTGTTTAGTTTTTTTAGTTGCATGCCCAATTTGTTGACTGTTCTTTGTCCATTTTGTTGATGTAAGAATTTAGAGAGATAAATTTTCCCCTAAGTACTATTTTGGTTACATTCAAATAAATTTTGGTATGTTGTTTTATTGTTGTCATTCTCTTTATTGAAATTATTTTTGATTGTTTCTATGATTTTTTCTTTGATCGACTTATTCTTTAGGATTTAATTTAATTAATTTAATTTCCAGTTAAATTTTAGTCTATCTTTCCACTGCCCTTTGTTGAAAGTAATTTTTATTGCTTTATGATCCAAAAACAATACATTTAATATTTCTTCCTACATTTGATTTTAAAGTTTTTATGCTCTATCACCTGGTTGGTTTTTGTGTAGGTACCATGTGCTACAAAATGTATATTCCTTCCTGTTTCCATTCAGTTTTCTCGAAATGTCTGTCTGTCATATCTAACTTTTCTGATATTCCATTTACCTCCTTAGTTTCTTTCTTGCTAATTTATTGGTTTTATTTATCGAGTTCTGAGAAGGGATAGTTGAGGTCCCCTTCTAGTATAATTTTGCTGTCTATTTCTTCCTCTAATTCACTTAATTTCTCCTTTAAGAATTTGGATGCTATGCCACTTAGTGCATATATGTTTAGAATTGATATTGCTTCATTGGCCAAGGTGCCTTTTAGCTTGATGTAATTTCATTCTTTATCTTTTTTAAATAGGTGTATTTTTGCTTTTACTTTGTCTGAGATTGTAATGGTAATTTAAATAGGGATTTCTTTTCATATTCATTAATAGGCCCTTGTGTCCTGACGGGACACCGGGAAGCCTGTGGTGGGAGGAGTTTGCTGAAAGGGTAGAATAGAAAGAGTGGAACAGGAAGAGGTGGAGTTAGAGCAGAGCTGAGAGGAAATTAGTGAAAGAGCAGTCAGAATTGAAGGATGCAGGCAAGCCCACATTTGTTTGTGAGTGTGGGAAGGGCATTTTGTTTAAGGGAAGCCTGCTTGTGATTTGTTTAATGGAGCTGGTTTGTGGGAAGCCTGCAGTGGGAAGGCTTTGGGATGGTGTTGTGTTCTCTGCATTGTTATTGTGTATAGATTTTGTTACTACGATGAATTTAACTTCCTGGTGTCTGGATAAATGTTTTGGTTTTGTCTTCCATGTGGAGAGTCTGTTGTATTTTGTGATTCAGAATTGTGCTGGGATATTTATGGTCGCCATGAAATAGTCACATGGGCACTGTAAATATCTCATTGGTGCTACAGAGGTCAGGATTGCTACCCTCACTTTTTTTTAAATTTCAGCTGAATCGTAATAGATGCTGCCCCAGCCCCTTAGCTTTGTTCTGTCATTCTAGTGTCTTTCTTGTAAGCAACATATTGTAGGGTTTTGGTTTTCAATCCTCTCCGCTATCTGTCCTTCAATTAGTTTAAAAAAATTTTTTGAAAAGGGGTCCATAGGTTCTACTGGACCTTAGAAAAGGTCAGTGACACGCAAAAATTTAGAAATCTCTGTAGTAAACTAATATTTCTTGGCCTAGAGTGCAGAATATTAGAGAGAGGTAGTAATTTAGCCTTTACCTCATGCCATAATTCATCAGTTTGTATTTTGGGAAGGAGCATACTTAAATTATTTGAATATATATTAACTGTGAGAGATATATTGCTGTTAATTTTGTCAAATTTTTTTTTCAAATTCTGTTAATCATCATCATATTGAAAGATATATTGTTTTTCTTCATAACCGTTTGAAAAGCTGTAAGAGAAACCCTAGCTTAGAAATTAAATGTATTGGGTAGTAGTCATATAACTCATTGCATAATATTTATGGGTATGTGTGTTCATGTATAACTATGAATGTGTATGTGTACATAAATATCTATATGAACATGTGCGCAGATATGTTCTATACATACGTGTTATTAATATTAATGTTAATTGCTGTTTTTATTTGGGTATCATTGAAATAATTATAATTGGTTAATTATAGATAAGTTAGCCTATTTGGTGATTTTGTTTTTAAGTTTTAGTATAATAAGCTGATAATACATTGCCGCCTTCTACCAATGCAGATCAGCAACCCTTTATAGGTTGCACTCTTAAAGCGTTGTCTCCTATACTGTGCATGACAAATGACTTGCCTCTGATCACATAGATAGTATATTAGAGGCAAGATTTGAACTCAGGTCTTCTTGACTCCAAGGCAAGTCCTTTATCCTTCATGCCATACTTTCTCTTTATACTTAGTACATATTAGTTAGAAACATCTAAATTCCACCCTTCAGCATTCTTATTGTTAAATTTAAGCATTTTTAGTTTCTCTCTTTTTAAAACTAGTAAGCCAAAGCTGTTTTTTCATTTGTTTGTTATTGTTGTTATTTTTCCCAATATTTACTAAAGAAGTGTTACAGATAGTTGTTAGAAATTAACCTAACCAGATATATGTATGTACCATGAGTAAAAATTTTAAAAATTCTGAAGACAATGATTAGCACTGTCAAAATTCTGTATCAACACATACAAAAAATATAACTGCCTATTTAGAATTAATTCATGGCCTTTTGAATTGTGATCCATATCAATATTCAAATTAATAAGAAGTAATATCATTTTTAAAAAGTTAACATTAGTTAATTTATGAATGTCTTAATTTTTTTATCTTTCAAAAACCAGTTTAATTGAATTTTTTAACAAGATGAAGAAGTGGGAAGATATGGCAAATCTACCTTCACGATTCAGAGAACGTACTGAAAGACTAGAAAGAAATTTTACAGTGTCTGCTGTGATTTTTAAGAAGTATGAACCCATCTTTCAGGACATTTTTCGATATTCTCAAGAGGAACCACCTTGTCAACAAAGAGGACGAAAATACCGGTAGGACTTTCTGTTTGTTAACCAGAAATAAGAAGTTTTCTATCTTTAGGAGCCATGGATTAGTTATATTTCATTCTGTGTCTTTAAGACTTTAAATTGCTCTTTCCCCCCTAAATAACCAATATGCTCATCTGTTTTGTCGTAATCATTCTTTATGTTTGTATATACTTCCACAGTTTATGATAAGAGTACTTTCGTGTGTTTTCTCATTTATGTTTCCTAACTATTCTGTGAGATACAATTAACTCCCTTTTAGAGATGAAGAGAGTTAGACTCAAAGAGGAAAAGTTATTTACCCTTGATCACACAACTGGTATTTGGGGAGTCTTTTTATGCAGAGAACAAAATCTACTTCAGCAGGATCTCATTTTACTATGTCTAAAACAGAAGGCTGCATCTTTAAACACATGGGCAAGAATAAGACAGAGCATTTGAATAGACATTTAAAGCGTAAAAGTAGACTTTTCAAGAGGATTGAAAGCATTTTAAACATGACACTGCTAAGTGGAGTCAAAATAGACTAATTTATTTTTGTTATCAAGTCATGCCAGTTACTGTTAACACAATATCTGTCTACCCTTAGCTTGTATCTCTCCACAGTGGCTGACAAAATTGGGAATATTTGCATTTCCTACTTCCAGTCGAAGCCTTATAGATTTCTGTCAGCATAGAAGTTTAACAGCCCTGCAGCTGCTTCCCTCCAGTACCCCCGCAAGTCCTCACCATAACTCCTCCTTAGGACAATGGATCCAAAGCTCCCTTGGCCACAGGTCTTTAGTTTATCTGCTGATCTATAGCTATGAGTAATCAGCAAGCAATTTCCAGTCCCAACTTCCTTAGTTGATTAAACAGATGATCTCAAAGTAGCTCCCAAACAGAATGTTCCTTAGCTGTCTTTCAGTCACCACTTTTCTGGGAAGCTTTCTACTGACCCTCAGAACATTAAAGAAATAACCCAATTCAATTTATTAAACATTTATTATTTGCCTAGTTTGTGTAGGGCACGGTACTAGGCACTGGAGATACAAATATGAAAGCAAAGCTCTCTGTGAGCCCTCAGGGTACTTATAGTCTTTGGGCCCTGGAGCAAGTATACAAATAAAAACTGAGGAAGGACATAGCATGGACAACAGAGAATCAGGAAGGACTTCATTGAGGAGGTGGCCATCTAGCTGAACACTAAAGGAAACAAGATTCTGAGAGGTAGAAGTGAAGAGGCTTCCCTTTCCATCTGGAGGGGATGGATTGTGTGGAAGCCCCAGCAGGAAATTTAGGGTCAAGTTCAGAGAACACAAAGTGGGACACTTTGATGGAATGTAGAATTTGTGAAGGGCAGTAATGTGAAGTAAACCTGGGAAAATGAGAGCCATATTGTGGAGATATGCAAATGCTTGGCTCACAAATTCGCATTTTATTGTATAGATCATGGGGAAACCCCTGAAAGATTTTGAACAGAGAATAACAAGGTCACACCTGTGTCTTGGGAATATTATCTTGGTATCTATGTTAGCAGATTAAGTTGGAGAGGGAAAAATTAGAATATGGGAGACTAATTAGGAAGCTGTTACGGTAAAACAGGGATGACTACCTGTATTTGGATGGTAGCTGTGTGAGTGAAAAAAAAAGGGAACAAATTTAAGATGGTGTAGAAATAGAATTGACAATATTTGACAACTAATGGAACATGGGAGGACTGAGGAAAGAGAAAAGTCAAAGATTCCTCTAATGTTGCAAACCTGGGTGACTGGGAGAATGACATGGCCTTAATAGAACTAGGGAATTTTAAAGAGGGACAGTTTTCATGGGAAAATGAGATATTTCATGCATATTGAATTTGAGAAGCCAATGGGAAATTCAGGGTGAGATGTCTAGTAGGCAACTAGAGATATGGTGCTGGAATTCCAGAAGGGGAATTAGGGCGGGATATATGGATTTGAGAGTTATCTGTGTATATAGAGTTGATACTTGAACCCATGGGAACAGACAGAGTTGCCAAGGGGAGCACATATGAGAAGAGGAAGGGGCCTACGATACACCACAGGCTAAAAGGGCAGGAGATGAAAGGTGATCCAACAAAGGGGTCTAAGAGAATTTGGGGAGAATGGTGTCATGAAAGCCAAAGAGGAAGAGAATAGATGGGCCATAGCACCTCGTGTGCTGCAGAGAGGTCAGGAAGAAGAGGGCTGGGAAAAAGTTACCAGCATTGAAGCTGTTGTTGCTAACCTTACAGAAGAATTTCAGGCTTCAAGATGTCAGATTTCAAGGAGAAGGACTAAGTGATGAGGGAGTGGAGAAAGTGAGTATTAAGCTTCTTTCTAGGTGTTTGGCTCCTCCAAAGGGCTTCACTCCTAGACCCTGGGCCTTTTTACTCTTTCAGTTGTGCCTCTTCCCAGTTTCCTTTTAGTAGATAGCACATAGAGTCAACTGATATAAAGTACCCAAGGCTGCTTTGTAACGTACAGCAAGGAGGCGATCTCTCAGTACAAGCTACATAAGGGCACATTCTCTCAGAGTATTTTGTTTGGCATGTATTTAAATTTTTAATCACTTCTCGACCCTCTTCATTTTCTTCTTGTTCCCATTGTTAAGCTTCTTTTGCTCTAGCTCTTTTGTCCTAGTTCATTATGTTTCTGCCATACAGGAGTCATTCTCTACCTCTCTCCTTCTCTGCCTCCACCTATCTTCCTCCCTCTGCTTGTCTCTTTTAACTTCCCAGTGCCCTTGAGAAAGGTCGTGTTCCGTCTGCCCCTCACATCTACTTCTTTGACACCCAATGGAAAATGGAGCTACGGGCTCAGTCATATGAACCTCACTTTTGTTAATTATCCTCTAGACTTTACCCACAGAAATTTTCTAAGCAGAATCTTTTCTGGGAGTTTAGCTCTCCTGATCTTAGCATCTCCTGGGTTCTCCTTCCTTTATTGTTTTCTTCCAGCAGAGTGTAGGCGTTGGGGTTGGGGAGAAGAGCACGTCTCAGGAAATGAGATAAGGTGATGAAGTAGGGTTAGGCCAGATTGGGGAGGGTCTTAAGTAACAATTTCATAATTGTAGAGTTAACTGAATAGATGATCAAATAAATAATTGGCAGGTTTACCAAGTGTAATTGTAAAGCAGTAGAATGTTATGCCGTTTGATCCCTACGGCATCCCTGTGGGTTAAGTAGGCTAGGTTTATTGGACACAGCAGCTATTGACAGAGCTAAGGCTTAAACCCAAGTCTGCCAGTGCTTAAAGCGCTGCTCTTCCTTTCACAGGGAGAGGTTAAGCTGTTGCAATCCTGCTAACTGGCCTGAGGGCTGACAGATCCTGCTCAGGAAGCTGTCAGTTAAAAAGAGGCCCCAAACTCCTCTTTTGAGTACCCTTTCTCAATTGACATACCAGAGCACAGTGATATGCATTGAAAGATGGGAAATAGACATGGGGAGCTCCTGAAGGGAAAGGAGAGATGGCCTTTATTTGGAATGGACTTTTTGGGGGAAAAATAGTTCTACCTTAAGAGAAGGGCATGTAGGGCAGGTTTAAGAGTCTGGATCTTCACACACAGCATTTCCTGTATAGTCTTATTGATATCATTTTAAAAAATATCTGCTTGGTCATATTTTCTATAAACACTTACGTTTCAGCATTTCTCCCTGAAGTATATTTCCCCAGCTATTGCATACCTGCCAACATCTGGGCAGAATAGGTTTTCCTGTCAGGAAGATAAAGTCCCTGTTAGCTTTCCATCTGAAATAGAATTCAAGATTGTTAAACTCAATTGTGAGTTTTTGATTCTTAATTTGTGTTACTCTAAGAGGTCATTTCTAATTCTCATGGCTTTCCCCTTCCAAAGGCGGCAACCGTGTACAGTCTCAGAAGTTTTCCAGTTTTGTTGGGTACTCTTCGTGTATGCAAAAGGTAAGAAAACCAGTAGAATCTGATGTTATGAATTTACTTAATACTTCAGATTCAGTCAGCATGAATGTTTTAAGTACTAACTTTGTAAACCTGAAGTACCCACATATCACGGTTAACTTTGAAGTGATTCTAAAGGAACCTAACTTCAAATTTCTTTTCTTTACTTCTAATCCATAAATATTCCCATGGTTTGCATGAATTTTCCTATGTCCAGATTTCTTTTCATTAAATATCCTTATTTAAATCTGTCCTTTTGGTAGTTGGAATGTGTATATTGAGTATCTTTTTCTTCATGAGCTATTTTTCAAAGCTAATCTGTTGAGTTGTTCACTGGAAATGTACTTTATTCATTACATGTTTATATAAGGATTACAGACTCAGTTGTGTGTTTTTTCCTTCTTTGGGGGTGAGGGAGACTCTGTGAGGATGGAGCCTATAGCTCCTGGTTGAATCTAGATTAGTTACAACTTGTTTAAGCAGGTATGTTATTTAAACTTTGGACTTACCCCCCCCCCCACCTCACTCAGCTGCCTATAAGTCTGCTTTTCATAAAGTTTATCTCCACAGAATTTTCAGGCTCTTTATAGTTCTGGCAAGAAATAAGTGTTGTCAGAAACCCTCTGCTTTAGAAAAAAAAAAAACCTACTCTACATAGCTTATTTGTTCCAGCTTGAGCTTCCTTTGCCACTGAGCTGCCTTGATATAGTTACACCTTAAAAATAGTAAAGTCCGAAGAGACTTAAGATTGAAGTATAACTTAGTATTATTCAATATCTAGTGCACTCCTTTTATGTTACAGATAAAAATAAAAGCTGAGGAAGCGAGAGCAAAGTTGTATAGGATTACAGTTGTTGATCTAGCTAGTTAGTTAATAGCTGAGCCTGCACTTTGAATTTTGAACCTAGGGGTCTTTACTCCCAGACTCTTTCTGCTAGAGCTCACTTCTCTGGCCACAATAAAGATGACCACATTGGTCAGGAATTTTAAGGAATACTAGTGACAGACATTTTAAGGAATACTGGTATCAGACATAAGCGTTTAAGCCATTCTTAGAGCTCATCCTTCAGCTTGTCAACAGGGCTGCTGTGTTCTAGTAAAACACTGTCCTGTACTTTAGAGTTCACCTTCGCTTTCAAGCCCAAACACATTCTGTTTGGTATAGAGCTATAGAAAATATTTTACTTGGGATGTAGGAGAGCTCTTCTGATAGTGAAGGAATTTTTATCTACCTGTTGCCATTGTATGGATACTTTTTTATATGGTCTCCCAGGTCATGTGTATTTGTAATGTCACAATTTAGATGCAAGGTAGAAAGTATTTCAAAGTTGGGAAGCCCAGGAGTTTAAATTAGATTTAACTTTTAGAAATATTGAAGCTCTTTATGTTGGGAACTTGTTTCCTTTGAGTGGCAACCTCATCTGCTTCCTTATGGTGGCAAGCATGCCACAGTGACAAGTTTGGGCTTGTTTTATATCAGGCTTTGTATCTTGAAGACCAATGAGTACAACTTCCTGTTTTATATTCAGAGTTGAGCAGATTTTCTTTTTAACCTCTTTTCAGTGGTGTAGGGTGTCTTAGATTTGCTCACATGATTAAATCTTAGCTAATAGTGCTGCAAAAATTAGATAATAACTGCAGTTTGCATTTCTGACAAAAAGAAGAGGAATGTTATTTTTTCCCCTTAATTCATCTACATTAATTTGTTTATTATTTCATTTAAAGTGAAGCTAAAAATAGTTTATCCAAATATACCAAGGTAAATGGTTATCTTTTTGGGGTGGAGGGATGTGAGATAAGTAGACAGATAATAAGGATTAAGAAATCTAAAGTACAAATGTTGAGTGTTTTAAGAATCTTTTAATTCTTTTTAAGAATTAGATATATGAAATTCTTGAGGAATCATCTTGACGATTTTAAAAACAATTTGTAGGATGTCTTTAAGTTTCCTGTAAGTTGGGTATTGTAAAATTCATCTATGAGAGGCATATTAATAAAATAATATAGAGAATGTGAAAGATTGGAAGGCTTGCATGAATGTAATATTTAGCCTAAAAGCATATTATTAATATTCTTAGTTATTTGAATTTTACCTATTTTAAGTGTAGTAGATACTTAGACTCCAAATAAAAGTTAGTTTTAATGTTTCTAAATATTCATGGTCTCCATCATTACATATTTCTTTTAAGTTTTTGGCTTTTTGTGTTTTTATTATAAAATAGCCGAATAATTATTTTTGGCATATATTTGCTTTTACTCTCTAATCATTTTAAGTAGCTGTGTTTTTTTCTTCCTAGATTTATTTACCATTACTATGCAGCAATTTGAACAGGTTTAGGATTCTAGAGTTTAAAAATCTTAAATTGTACGTGCATATATTGCATTAATTTGCAGGAGTTTGCAGTAATTTATAATCATTTGCCATTACAAATTAACTGAGATATAGTCATTTATACCTCTAGAGGGTAAAATATTGCCCAAATTGTGGTGGTTTGCAGTATGCCTGTATAATTTATGACAAGAGGTAGGTACCAATTTTTTTTTCAGTGTGTGCATACTTTTCTTAGTCATTTACTCCTAAGCAGTTTGACTATTGTGGATTTATAATTTTCATTATAGAAGAGTACTTTGCCATGGAAGTAATGTTCCTAAAGTTTGAGATTTCTCTTAAAGATAAATTTTTAATATATAAAGCTTACAGAATGAAATGTAATGATAAAACCCCAGGTAATTAATAGGTAATTAGTAAGTCCTTGACTGAATACTAAATGAATGAAATTCAAAATACATTTATAACTGTAAAATGTCACTTAATCTATAAGATATCTAAACTACATAGCACAGTAGTGTAAGCTTTACATAATAAGGTATGTAATGGGAAGAGTATCTCAAATTTATTTAAATTTGACTCTGAATATTATAATTCTGTAGGTAATTTCCCCATGATCAGTGATGACTTGGTCAATTCTTATCACCTTTTGCTCTGTGCTTTGGATCTAGTATATGGAAATGCCCTTCAGTGCTCTAATCGTAAAGAACTTCTGAATCCTAATTTTAAAGGTAGGTGTGTTAATGGGACATTAACTGGCTACACAACTTTGTAAGTAAGTTGTGTTTGTGGAGAATTTTCTTTTGATTAATATACATAAATCTAAATAGTCCATGTTATTGGTAACTATGTTCCATAGTTAACTAAAATGTTTAAATTATTTAGTTATTTGGAATCGGGTTTGTGGGAAAATTCTCTGTATTACATTGACAAATAATGTGAGATTTAGGGTCTGTGATGATGAGCTCCAGAGCAGAAGACTTTTAGAAAAAGGTGGGAAGCAGAGTCGATTTGTACACAGCAGTGCTCTGTCCTCTGCTGGCATCCCTGATCCTAGAGATTTAAAATCTGTGACTCAAAGAGGGATTATAATTTAAAGCAGTAAGATAAATCTTTTTCATGATTAATAAAATACTGAATTAATACTTTTATTTATGTGTTTGACAGACTTCAAGCTTATGATTTCTGTATAATTAAAGACGACAAAGTTCTTTAATGATACCCTGAGACAAGTTGAGATTATAGTGTACAAAAGCAAACAGATAGGACAGCCATGGAGCTGGTATTTAATGTTTCTATTACCTTGAATGACATTGTGTTGAATTATGGTGGATAGTGTCTAGAATATTTCAGACAGGTTTTTTTGTTAAATGGCTCAGTTGACCTCAAAACTGAAAGTTAGAATTGGCTACAAGAGTTACCTCTTGTCAAAGTTGACCAAACTTCATATTCACTGTTACATTTTCTTTCTTCTCCAGGCCCTTTCTCTCCTATTTATTCCTGTCTGCTTTTTCTGTCTTCTCTCCCTGTCTCTCTTCTTTTCTCCTTTACCTCTTTTCTCTTTCATCTTCTTCCACAACTACTTCTTCTTCTTCGGTTCCCATTTAACTTTGTTTCTTTTTGCTCCTCTTCACTCCTTTTCCTTCCTCTTTTATTTTCCTGTCACTGAGCTAAGACAACAAGAAGCTGTAAGTTGATGAGATAAATGTTAACAAATAATTAAGTGAAAGTTAAGAAGTTTTGATTGAGTGAACACCATAATTATCTTTCAGAGCATTACTTTCACTTTGTATAGATGTCTTCTGTCTAGTATAGCTCAGCAGTTAGGATAATTTTTTCTTGCTATTCCAAAAAATATAAGAGAATTTCTCAAAATTTAAGATCATCTGAGTATTCTTGATGGATAATTAAACTATAAAAATAGATTAGACCTATTCTTTTGCTACATACTTTTTTACCTTGTTGCTGCGTTAGGCTCTGTATCCAGTATTTCTGTTTGTTTTTTTAGTACGTTACTTTTAATATTGACTGAAAGCCTCATTTATCTTGTGACTGTTTTGTAGGCCTGCCTGAAGATTTCCATAGTAAGGACTCCAAGCCTTCCTCTGACCCCCCATGTGTCATTGAGCCACTTTGTGCCCTGCACGATGGCCTAGTTTTAGAGGCAAAGGGAATAAAAGAACATTTCTGGAAACCTTACATTAGAAAGCTTTTTGAAAAAAAGGTTTGTAAGAAAGAGAAAAGACATTCTACCAAATAGCTAAATTTTACATGATGAATTGAGCAACCTTTCCTTTTGTTTCTTCATAGCTTCTGAAAGGAAGAGAAGAAAACCTTACTGGATTTCTGGATCCAGGAAACTTTGGAGATAGTATGTGAGTGTTTTTGTTATATAATAATAGATACTTAATGATTATATTTTTTAAAACACAAAATAGAGGTAATTCTTTATGGACAAAAAATGCTTATTCAGCTTGTTATTAATTTGTCTAGTTTCAAATTTGATTTAGGAAAACGTGTAGAAATTTTACCTGCTAATCCCCAAATATCAAGATGCTTTTTAAATGTTTGTTGGAAAGTTTGAGGAGTCAGCATAGAACAGTGGAAAGAATATTTGACTTAGGAATTAGAGAATTTGAGTTCTTAAAATACCCTTGCTCATGCTTCAGTTTCCTCATCTGTACAATGAATGGAGTGGACTAGATAGCATCCGAGGTCCCTTCTGGCAAAAAATCTGTGATCTTGTTTTGGAAAAAAGAATACCACAAAACTTTGTTGATCTTATGGATTTTTGTTAGAAGTTAAAATATACTTACATGGAAAAATCTACTCTTTGAAAAATAATTATAAGAATTTGATGAGGTCATTACAGGTCCTCTCATAGAAAGCTAATTATAAATACAAGACCGTATAGTAGTATATACTGGGTGTCACATGCAATGTGACAATTTTTCACTCTGATATTTAGAAATGGACATAAGCATACTAAAATCAAACATAAACTTAAATATGAATTTGCATTTCTTCTGCTAGTTAAAAAATGAAATGATTAGGCAACCTAAAAGCATTAATTGAAATAGCTGTTCTCTGAAATTGTACTGTTTCCCTTCTTAAAAATTACTGACATTTTTTGTACTGTCATTTCCTAATCTATATCCTTTTTCTCCATTGAATCTTCTCTTATAAGTAAAAGAAACCAGTAAAGCAAAACCAGCCAACAAAGTGAATGCATCTTGTAGCATATGCAACATTTCACACTCTTAGAATCTCCCTTCTTTACTGAAAAGAGACAAGTATGTGATCCAACCATTCTGTAGAACAATTTGGAACTGTGCCCAAAGGGCTATAAAATTGCATACCCTTTGATCCAACAATATCACTTATTCTATATGCCAAAGAGATCATAAAAAATGGGGAAAGGACCAATATGTACAAAACTAAAGCAGTTCTTTTTGAGGTGGCAGAGAATTGAAAATTGAGGGAATGCCTGTCCATTGGGGAATGGCTGAACAAGTTGTGGGTATATGGATGTAGTGGAATACTGCTGTGCTATAAGAAATGATGAGCAGGCAGATTTCAGAAAACCTGGAAAGACTTACATGAACTGATGCTGGGTGAAATGAGCAGAACCAGAACATTGTATGTGGTAACAGCAACACTGTGAGATGACCAACTTTGACAGACTTAGCTCTTCTCAGCAATACAGTGATGTAAGACAATTCCAAAAGACTCATGATGGAAAATGCCATCCGCATCCAGAGAAAGAATTATGGAGTCTGAATGCAGATCAGAGCTTTTTTTTTTTCTATTTTCTCTTTTTTTCTCTTCTATTTTCTCTTTTTTTTCTTTCTCATGATTTTTCCCCTTTGTTCTGATTCTTCTTTCACAACGTGACTAAGGTGAAAATGTATCTAATAGGATTGTATAAATATAACCTATATCGGATTGCATGCCATCTTGGGAAGGGCAGAAGGAAAGGAGGGAGAAAAAAATGGAACTCAAAATCTTATAAAAATGAATGTTGAAAACTATCTTTACATGTAATTGGAAAAAATAAATATACTGTTAAGTGGGAATAAAATGGAGGCAATATGTTTCCTCATCTTCAGGACTAGGAGATCTTTGTCATTGCTGACTATTGCTTTCTTTCTTTTTCTTCAATAGCAAAGCCATCAACAAAGCCTATGAGGAATATGTTTTATCTGTAGGAAATTTAGATGAACGAATTTTTCTTGGGGAGGATGCAGAGGAAGAAATTGGGACACTCACAAGGTGTCTGAATACTGGCCCTGGCCTGGAAACGGCTGAAAGGGTTCAGGTGAAGTACAGCCTGCAGCAGCACTTTGACAAGGTCAGTAAAGCAATCCTAGCCCCAGTGTGCTTCTGGAGGAGGTTGGAATCAAAGGAAAACAGGACATGGCAGTTGCCTTGTTCTGCCCTCAGTCTGGCCTCTTGGCTGCTTGAGTCTTAGTCATGACAAGCAGGTTTTTTTGTTGTTTTTTTCATGTCATTTGTGTATAACGTTGGAAGAAAAAATGCTTCTTAGTCGTCTTCACAGAAGAAATGGTTTTATTTATATCATTTACTTTAACATCTGTGAAAAAGATTACATTTTAGCTTTATTTCACACTTAACTTCAATTGAGTGTACTGACAGTAATTAACCTCTTTAAGAAAGCTCAGCTTCTGCATGAATTTGGGAGGCTGAGCCATAGAGAGACTTAAGAGTCTGTGCAATTTTCCCAGCCACTTGCTGTACATTGCAGTTTTCAGCTGCATTTCAATAGTGATAAAGTCTTGGCTCAATGTTTTTTTGAAAACTAATCATGTGGTATTAATTGAAGCAGACACTCAGGATATTGGAAGTAAAATGAGAGATTTTCAACTTCCTTCATGGTAGTTTATGCAAAAAAGAGAATATGAGACTTCCAAGGAGAGTGCAGCCAAAGGCAGCATGGGTTATTTCATGGGTGAATGCCTGTAAATGAGCAGGCGCAAGCTGTTAAAAACAACAGACTCAGAAATAGTTTATGGTTTTTCATTAGTGAGAAGAGAAAAACAAACTGCTGTTTTAAAAATTCAAACATGCCTTTTATTTTTGTATCTGGACTGTCTGAAGCCTACTAAGTATAAAGATGTTGGTATGTGGAAGAAACTTAAACTGTGCAACCAGCAAGCCCTGGGACTCCTCTGAGAATCACTAGCAGGAAGTTATTACACTTAGAATTCTTTCCTGAACCATTGTCAACCTGTGGGATTATTTGGCCACATTTCTTTGGTGGTCTTCTGCTGTAGTCTCAAATGAATAGCTACCTTCTTAATACAGCACCCGTAGATGTCTAAGTCAGAAGTCACATCTTGACTTTGCCAGTGTGGGGTGAAATTCTTAGCCAGATTAATTTTGGAGGGCAGCCTTTTGAATCTTTTCTCCCCAAATGGTTCAATTGTTTTTTTCCCTAGAGTTCTGACATAAATTTACTTGGAGTAAAAAAGCTGTTGACTTTGTGTATTGTTCATGTTTTTATTGTTTCTACTAAACTCACAGACACACATAGCTTTATTTCTTCTCAGTGACATTAATTATTATCTGTTTTGCCCCTTCATGCCTTCTGGTCTGGACAATAGGCATTTGTCACCTTTTTTCTTTCTTGAAAGGATTGTCAGGCCAATATTTTTTTGAGTGGTCATAGATACCATTAAGGAGGTCCTGCAAAAATTCTAGATTTTAATATAGTCAGTAAAATGTCTCATCTTCAAAGATGAACATCTGGAGGATATCTTCCACAAGAGAACATACCTTTCTGTTTTATGTAAGTCGCACTTAATAGTATATAATCAGGAAAATATGACAGTACAAAATTAAAGAAAAATATTCTTTTAAGGGCATGATTTGACTTAACATTTGTCATATTTCTGAATTATTAGAAAGGATGTTTTTATTAAAAATTGATTTTTATGCTTATATCTTTTGACACCAATTAATCTCTTTTTCAGAAGTGTTCAATTTATACCATTAAATATTGAGATTACCCTTTATTTCAACGAAGAATTATCCAATTTTATTTCTTTGAATTTTAAAAGAATTAACTCCATTGAAAAATTGAGGTAAAGTAGAATTGTTTAACTACAGTAGCTAAACAACAGATTACATAGGGAAAGAAGAAACTTCTGGAAAAAGAGTAGTCTCCATTGAGTTACCTTTCTTTAGCAAACATTCATTGTTTTAGTGGATCTTTTCCCCTTCTCTTTAAAGTAGATTTTATAGATCAGATGAGATTTGGTGAGTCATTAATTTTGTTTGGGTATCAGATCTTGGCAAACCTTTTGTAGCCTCTGAGTCATTTTTTTCAAGTAATATTTTATTCCTGCTCCAATTACATGTAAAAATAATTTAACATTCTTTTTTGAGTTCCCAGATTCTGTCCTTACTTTCTTCTCCTCCCTGAGATGGTAGACAGTTTGATAGAAGTTATACATGTAAATGTATATTCATATTAGTCATTTTGTGAAAGAAAACTTTAACAGGGAAGGAAGGAAGAGAACAATTGTGTGCTTAGGGCTGTATACACTTTCCATCCGTTCTTTCTTTGGAAGCAGATAGCATTTCTCATGATGAGTCCTTTGAAATTGTCTTGAATCATTGCATTGCTGAGAATAGCTAAGTCATTCATCTTTGTTCATCATACAGTATTGCTGTTACTGTGTATAACGTTCTCCTGGTTCTGTTCATTTCACTTCAGTTCATGTAAGTCTTTCCAGGTTTTTCAGAAATCATCCTACTTGGCATTTCTTATAGCACAATAGTATTCCATTAACAACCATATACCACAACTTGTTCATCCATTCCCTAGTTGCTGGATATTCTCTCATTTCCAATTGCTAACCACCACAAAAAGGGCTGCTATAAATACCCTTATACAAATAGGTCCTTTTCTTTTTTTTTTTTTTAAGTCTTTAAGGCATTCTTAAAATAAGTAGAATAAGTCTTGAAATTTTGGTTTTCTAAAGTGAGGACAGTGCAAGATTATTGGTAATGTCATTAATGATAACTCATTTTTTCCTTTTGGACTTAGTTTTGGAGAGGTGGCTTTATTTTTCAGGAGACAGTCTCATTTAGGTGAGGCAAAAGCATTACATTTATACAGACAATTATTCATACAATATTGTTCTTAAACATAAAGACATATGAGTAACAAATAATGTTCTATTAAAGTCTTATCTGAGATTTCCTTGGCCTAGTGTTCCCAATTGTGAATAGTGTTGCTTTTTTTCTGACCTGAAATAACACTTTTCATTTGGTTTTCACTTTCTTTTAGTCTAAAGCATTTAGGATTTCAACTCCACTTACTGGCCGCAAATACATTAAGGAGAACAACCCTTATGTGACCCCCGTTTCCATAGCTACTCACAGCTTGAGTCGTCTTCATACCATGCTGGCAGGCCTCAAAAATTCACCAAGTGAGAAATTAGAACAAATTCTAAGGTTAGTTTGAACCATGGTACCAGGCCATTCTAATTGAAAAATTCCTAATATGTTTAAATTGATCAGGAAGATATAGTACTTTACTGGTCTTGTTGAGTGCAAAAGTATTTATTGAACACCTACTAGTAATTTTAGTAGATTTATTGTTGTTTAGTCATTTTCAGTTGTATCTAACTCTTCATGACCCCTTTTGAGGTTTTCTTGCAAAGATACTGGAGTGGTTTGCCATTTCCTTCTCCAGCTCATTTGGCAGATGAAAAAACTAAGGCAACCAGGGTTAAGTGACTTGCTCAGGGTCACACAGTCAGTAAATGTCTGTTGAATTCAGCTCTTCCTGACTTCAGGGCCAGCACTCTATCCCCGTGCCACCTAGTGGCCCTTCTTTGGTAGGTACAGAATTATAAACAGGAACTTACAGTATAGTTGAAAAGATAAGATTAAAATAATTAGTTGAAAGAAGACAGGTATGTAATTGAGTGCCAAATTATGTGATACAAATAGTGTGATAGTACAGAAGGAGGGAGATCCATCAGGACAAGAGATTTTAGGATAGTTCCATGTAAAGGGTGGGTGATATGGGAATAAGCAGATGGAAGTGGTAAGTCTCATATATAAAAATCAGGAGAAAAGTGGTAATAGTTGTATTTTCTCATACCTTTACATCCCAAGTGCCTAGCTCAAGGCCTTGTGCATTATAGGCATTGTAAAAATATCAATTTGTTAAATATATACATATTTAAGTATATATATAAGCATACACAAGTATACTACATATATATGTATATGGTGTGTGCAGGTGTGCATGTGCAGGTGCACGCACACAGTACATTATTCCTAGGACCACTGTAGTGTGGGATAAAGGAATGAGAACTTGAGTAGAATTTGGAGTTCCAAGACTTAAATTTTAGTTTCAGGTCTGCACTAATTTTTTGTGTCACCTTAGGTAAGCTACTTAACTTTCTGGGGCTGAGTTTCTGTTTCTGTAAAACAAAGCTGAATGAGAGCTAAGCTCTTCTCCATCTCAAAAATCCCATGATGCCACAACATAGATTGTTATAGCAACCCAGTTTGTAGGAGGTGGGTGTCTCATTGTTAAGAATTTCCCCTGGGGGCTTATTATTCTATAATTACCACAATTAAAATTACCTGAGATTGTTACCATAAGGACTAAGCATTGCCCATGGGTGCAAATAGTGGTCATAAGGCAAGACAGGCAGAAGGCTAAAAAGGAGAGGAGAACTGGAAAAGTAAGAGGGAAAGAAAGAAAAGAGATTACTACGGCAAGAGGTTGCATAATACAGTGGAAAGAGTTTGAAACTTAGAGTCAGACCATCTAAGGTCAGATCCTGGCCTTTGTGGAAAAGTTATTTAAGCTCTATGATTGTCCAGCCCACCTCTGGAAAGTGAAGGAGTTGAATTAGGTAATTTCTAATATCCCTTCTAGCTCAAAGTCTATGACTCCAACCTGATCCTCAGTGGTGTGTGTTATAGTGGCAAATTCTGTTTGCCCTAACAGGTTACAACTCCTTGTTCTTTTTCCTGCAGCTTTTATGTCTAACTTAGACATGATGTAAGGATATTTTGTGATTTTTGTACAAGGTATTTCATATTACTTTAAATGTATATTAGCAAAAATGTATTGTTTAGTCTATGCCTTTGTGAGTAGCCAGAATATTTAAATTAGATCTTACATTCATTTTTTTCTAGGGCATGTACCAGGGATCCAACTCAATCTATTGCTAACAGATTGAAAGAAATGTATGAAATATATTGTCAGCACTCTCAGACAGATGGTGATTTTAGCAGTTGTGCTAAAGGTATGGTTTAGCACTAGCTGTGTTACACTATTGTCGCACTATTCTTCAAAGTTGAGTTAAATGTGACCCTTTTTTGATGAATCAGAAATGTGATGAGAGATTGGTGACACAAACATCTACTTCAGACTGTGGGATGGAATATACTGTCTTCTTCTAGCTGGCTTAGTTTCTCTATTATCCAAATGGCAGGTCTTTCTCAAAATGAGTCAGCTTTAAACCCTCATCATCCTGGATCTTAAGTGATGGGTTTTTTAATTCCTTTGTAATATTTTGAGAAAAAGAAATTAAGTGTTAGAATAGTGATTCCTTAACATAAGAATACTAGAGGTAGTTGTTTTGTGTTTAAATGTTATGCAAGGCATGGGTAGTATTATAAGTGATTAATCAGATTATAAAGTATCTCATAAAAAGATAGTCTTCCCTTTCTTGTCATTCCTCAAAATAGACTTAAATTTAACAAACAAAATCTTGTTATCTTAATTGAATGATACTATGTTCTAAAATTCTTCACTAAAATAAATTTCATTTTATACTTGTAAAAAAGTAACATTGCCAAGCATATTCAGAGATTTATTATTGGTTAAAACACAAATAGTTATATCAGAGATCTGCAGTTGTGTTTAGATTTTGATTTTTGCAGAGCCAAATTACTTCTGGATACATGGTTTAGGTGTTTTTAATTTTTTTCTGTAGAAATTGCCAGCAAACATTTTCGCTATGCAGAAATACTTTATTATAAGGTATTGGAATCAGTCATTGACCAGGAACAGAAAAGACTGGGAGACATAGATTTATCTGTAAGTATAATTACTAAAGTTGAGATAAACATGGTCAAATATTATTGCATTAAGACAGTCATTGTTGCCTGAAAGATAATACAGAGGAATAAAATCTATTGAGGGGATTTAACTGAGTATCTGGGGAAACATGAGCCATGGACCTTAGCTACACAAATCACAATTCATTGAACCTCTGATCTCATCCTTGTGGGTACTTTTCTCTGCACATAAGTCTGTCTATGGTTCTCATCTTACGCAGTTCTTATCTCTTTTCTCCTGTAAGTACTTCATAAGGGATCTGCCCAGTGTGCTGGAAGTCTTCTTGTAGGTCTTTTTATGTTTTGTGGCTATGAGGGCAAGATTCAGGCCGTCATTATCTCTTACTCTTGCTACACGGCCGGCACATTGTCAGGAGTGAAACAAGTGAGGAATAAAATAAGGATATTTGTTTTTAGTACAGCCATGGAAGATGCTCTTCTCAGGGTCCAAATGGAAGATTTTCTTATGATAAGGTCTTGTAGATCCTCTTATCGATAGATGACATCATTCTGTTCCTCAATTGCCCTAATATAAAAATCCCTACTTAATATGATCAGTGATCACTATAAAGAAATTGGCCTAACAGTCCATGCAGGAGAAGCTAATGGATGAAACATACTCATTTTCTAGATCTTGACATCATAACTTCAATTCCAGTATCTGTTTGGATCCAGTTTAAAGGTTTCCCAACATGGCCATCAGGAAGCTGTAATTTTAAAACTGATTTAAGTGGAGGCATTACCTTTGAAGCCTTCCAGAGTTAGTTTAGTTTACTTGAGTATGTAATAAATTTGTGAGATTTCATTTAAACCTTATAGAAGTAGTGAATTTAAGCATTGAAGGGATCCTTCAAGCATAAAAGAATCCTTTTAAGAGTTCCATCCTCTTTAGTGTTCAGTAGCATATTGAATAAATTATAGTAGCAAGTTGTATATTTATACTTAAATAAACTACCAAACTAGTAGCCAATGTAAGAATTTTTCCTAAGCTGTTTCTTTCCTAAGAAAACAAGTTGAGTTCATTTCTTATTCTAAATATTTGCTTTTTAGAACATGAGTTAATATGTTGTAAATAAAAGAATTAACATTTTGTTTTCTAAATTTTAAAAATAAAATAGGGGTGGGCGACATCCAATTCCTTGATACAATTAATCAGTGTTTTTCTCTTCTAAAGAGATTGATTATATAAGTTCATATACAATCTACAGTTCCAAGACTTCACTGATGTGGATATTCTCCCAATAGAGACAGATATTATCTTAGTAGGAGGTTACACATACAGAATCCAACAGAATTTGAAAGTTGGAAAGTGACTCAATATCTATCTGGTTCAAGTCACCGTGGTTAAAAGAAGTCATCTTCTGAGGTGACCAACTTTTATGGTAATGATCTCTTTTAAACTTAGCTAAGCCAGTTTTTTGACTACAGAAATACACAAACAATTCATCACCATTTTGTTTATAGTTCTTTCAGTTAGGTAAGTTCTGCTAGTACTTGTCCTCTGGTTATAATGTTTATCCAAAATAACCACTATATCACAATAAAGCATTAAAAAAGTATGGCTTAATGGAAGACAAGTACCTACCTTCCCCAAAAGTTATCTCTAGTATCTTTGTTTCCAAAATGGCTATAGTGAAAGTTGACTCTTCAGTAATTTTCTTGGAAAAAATATATTCCTCTTCTTTTGACTAACCAGGAAGAGACTGATTGATGCTTTGAATATTTTTAGTTCACTGTGAAATAGTCTAATGTTTCTGTATCTTACTGACTTTATTTTACAGGGCATACTGGAACAGGATGCTTTCCACAGATCACTTTTAGCCTGTTGTCTTGAGGTCATCATTTTCTCTTACAAGCCTCCAGGGAATTTCCCTTTTATTGCAGAAATCTTTAATGTACCACTTTATCATTTCTATAAGGTATTTTTAAAATTCAGTATTTATATTTGATGGTGGATTAATCCATATATAACTTCAAAAGGAAGCATTCTGATTTAACTTTTCTCGTTAAATCATCTTTAGTTGTTTAGTTGTTTCAGTTGTGTCTGACTCTTTGTGACCCTACTTAGGGTTTTCTTGGCAAAAATACTGGAGTGGTTTGTCCAGCTCATTTTATAGATGAGGAACTGAGGCAGAGGGTTAAATGACTTGCCTAGGGTCACACAGCTAGTAAGTGTGTGAGACCAGATTTGAACTCAGGGAGATGAGTTTTCCTGACTCAGGCCTGGCACTCCATCCACTACACCATCTATCCACTCCCAAGTCATCTAGTTGCATACTAATATTTGAGTATATTTCTCCTCCTTTTACTTAATGACTTCTAAATCTCCATCTAGAGGAGCAGAAAAGAAATAAAATAGTATTTTTTACAGAACCATAATTACAGTTTTACATTTAGAAAACAGTTTAGGGAAATCATTTAATTTAATTGCTGTTCTCTTCACCCAGATAAGAAATTTGGACTCTTATAAATATATTGAACTAAGATGATAAAGGAAATAAGCAAACCAGTCACAGTCTGTTGTTGTGGCAGCCTTCCATTTTATTTTGTGAAAACTGAATATAAGAAATGTCAGTGCCTTACCAAACAAAAGGCAGAAGTTTTCTTGAACACTGTAACACCAGATAACCATGGATGAAATTTTAGATCTTTTAATTACTTTTTTCGTGGTTTTGATTAACTGTACCAACAGATTTTTGTCAGGGCATGGATAGAACGAACCCAAGTTTGGGTCACAATTTTATTATTATCTAGTTGAAACATTATGAATGATTTGTTCTGCAGCCTAAATGAAACTGGGTCTGCTTCTTCATGGCAGGTAATAGAGGTGTTCATTCGAGCAGAGGATGGCCTCTGTAGAGAAGTGGTGAAGCACCTCAATCATATTGAAGAACAGATCTTAGACCACATGGCCTGGAAGCCAGAGTCACCACTTTGGGACAGAATCAGAGACAATGAAAACAAAGTTCCTACCTGTGAAGAGGTTTGAAAATTATCTTTTGTACAGAAAAGATAGAATAATAAAATCACAGTCCCATTTTTCAGGGGGTTTCCATCTGCCTCGCTGGTTATTCTACTCATATAATCTCTTTAAAAAAGGATTTGTGAGTGTCTTAACTTTAGAAAATGCACCTGTGGCAGAGTTGAATGTTAAAACCCAGATCTCCAAACGTTAATTAGTGTGAATTCAAATTTTAGTTCTGACTTAAAGTACGAAAAGGTTGTAAGGGAAATGTTTTTCCCCATGAACATTATTTGCTTTTAATATGTATAAATATATAATATTCCTAGTTTGTAAAGTTGGAAGGAAGTATTTTTGCAATTATGAAATAAAATCTTTTGGAAAACATGCTTAATCTCATCTTATCGACTGTATTGAGCAGTATCTGTGTTCAGCAATGGGATTGTAAAGGCAGCTGAGATAGCATGTAAGTCCCACAAGCAACAGCTAGATAAGCTATTAACTTGTTTGTTTTCTTTTTTCTCATAATTTCATTGGCGCACCCTGTGCAAATAATTTTGTTTAGGTTATGCCACCTCAGAACCTGGAACGGACAGATCGACTTAGTGTCACTGGCTCCCCTTTGACTCCAAGAAGGGTCAATGAAGTTCGTGCTGAAAGTGGAGGATTGGGAAGAAGTAAGTTAAAACTCACAGAAGCTCAAAATTGAGACTTCTAACAGCTTACACATGTAGACATTAGAATTTCATGTGTACCTGTAGGCCAGAGTTGGGGAGTGATTGAAACTATAAGCAGGAAAAAATTCTCTACTCATAGTGCGATACATTTGTGAGCTGGCACACATATGATTTAGATTCTGTCCATGGGGACATGTATTATTGTGTGTGACTTAAAAATAACTGCGGTGGAGGAAAGGTAAGAGTAGTAAAACTACAAGGTGTATATTTCACTGAGTTAGGCAATCTGAGATCTTTCTGACCTCTTAGTAGACGTGAATTACCTCATCAGTGCAGCTGGTGGAAAATGGCGTCATCTCAAGGCCTAGGCTGCCATTAGAGGGAAATTTGTTGTGGTTATAATAATTGTTGTGCTGTATTTGTGTTATGCCATGTTACTGTCTTCATTAGTCTGTTTTATGCCCAATTCCATGATTTTTTTGTGACTTGATCAGCTCAGATTCTAGGAAAATTTTACGTTTTTATCAGGTGTTCCTGTATGTAAAGTCCAGATTAACTCTGGAGAACAGGGACAGGGCCTTCACCCTTTTGCATTCTGTACATAGTAGACACAGAGTGTTTGTTGATAATCATTGTTTAAAGTCTGTAATTATCTTTTGAGAGAGGACACTTATTACTCACTTGATTCCTCCATATTTCTGCTGAACTTACACATAAGTCCTTTTTCCATCATTAGTATGTACAATTTGTTTTTTCCTTCCCAAGTCTGCTATCCCATACTGACTTAGTGAAGCAAGGTTACATATTAGCTACGGGCCTGAATTCTGATCCTGTCTTTCTGATCTTTCAACTTTGTGTCCAGCTATAAATGTAATCATCTTGTTCTTTAGTCTGTCAGTGGGATATTCATGGGAATCAGTAGCAGTGTCAAGCCTAGCTCCTGTTATTACCCCTTCTCATATCTTACTAATATTTCCTGAAAGTAATTCCTATATAGGTCATCATTGAAGTTGGGGAAACTATTTTTGGAAACCTTAGACATTTGTGCAGAATGCCCAAAATAACTGGATTCAGTCAGTAAATTTGTTTGAGTTTAAATGGAGGAGACACTCATTTCAAACAGAAATTAGTGTTGTAGTTGTTGTGGGGAATTTTATATGTATGGATGAAAGAAACAAAAATTCAGATAATTGGAAAATCCAATTTCCACCTTGAACTGTAGTTACAGTAGGGGGATCAGGGTTTTCCCCAAAGTACTGATTTAGAGGGCGCTGGCGGTGCTCGAAGAATCATGGAATTTCATAGTTGGCAGTGACCCTAGTCCTACCAGAGAATCCACTCTACAACATCCCCAACACAGAGTCATGAGCATCTGCTTATGGGCCTCCAGGGAGGAAGACATATTCACTGCCTCCCAAACCATCCCACTGTTCCGCATTTGGAGGGCTTGAATGCTGCGTGGTCTTGCCACCCATTGTTCCTAGTTCAGCTTCCTGGGGCCAAGCAGAATAAGTTTGATCTCTCTTCCATAACCAACATAGAAACAGTTGAGCCCATTATTTCCCAGAAGAATTAAAGTAGGAAGATACCACCTGCTAGCACTCCCAGCTGAGCCAGCCCTGCAAGCTCACTCCCCTATAACTGAATTTGTCTGGAAGCCATTGCATGATGCTTGCCCCAGCGTCAGAAATTGCTAATTATGGCTCAGTTTCCATATTGTTTTGGTTTCATCAGATCTCCCTTTCAGAGCTTAGCTATAATTGGTCTTATGCATAACAGCATTCACCTGTCTTCGGAAGTGAAGTGGTTTTTTAAAATTGTGTTATTTTGCCCTCAGGCCTTACGACATCTCCTACCACATTATATGACAGATACAGTTCCCCAACAACCAGCACTACCCGTAGGAGGCTGTTTGTGGAGAATGATGGTCCCACAGACAGTGGGACATCTGTGCGGGTTTCCCCACAGTCCCTCGCCAATCCAGTGCCACTGCAAAATGTAACAGCAGAGTCTGTGTCTGTCACTCCAGTCCCTGGACAGACATTGGTCACCATGGCAACTGCCACCGTAACAGCCAACAATGGGCAAACCGTGACAATCCCAGTACAAGGTTAGATGGGGATGGGCGTGGGGGGCGGTGCTCAGTTATGTCTATGTGAAGTTGGAGAACCAAGGGCAGGAGTGAGAAAGAAGCTTACATTGAAATTACCTGTCTGAAGATTTTTCAGGTTTTTATTTTCTTCCTATTTCTCTGTAATAAACTATAGGTATTGCCAATGAAAATGGAGGGATAACATTCTTCCCAGTCCAGGTCAGTGTTGGCAGTCAGACTCAAGCTATGACTGGCTCCATTCAGCCTCTCAGTGCTCAGGCTCTGGCTGGGACCTTGAGCTCTCAGCAAGTGACAGGAACAGCTTTGCAGGTCCCAAGTCAGGTGGCTAATCAACAGATTTCCTCCACTGGACAACAGCAGAGACAGAACCAACCTTTAACCAGCATCAGACCCAGGAAAACAAGCTCCTTATCCCTCTTCTTTCGAAAGGTACCCTTTTTCCTGCAGTCACCCCAGCACTGTAATACTGTGGACATTTTTAGGAATGCAAGTTATAAAAAGAAACTACATTAAAATTGCTTTGCCTTTCCAACAGGTTTACCATTTAGCAAGTGTTCGTCTCCGGGATCTCTGTGCAAAGCTAGATATTTCTGATGAGTTAAGGAAAAAAATCTGGACCTGCTTTGAATTCTCTGTGGTGCAGTGTCCTGAGCTTATGATGGATAGACATCTAGACCAGCTATTAATGTGTGCTATTTATGTGATGGCAAAGGTATTAACTACTGTGGGGCAAAAAAGAATTTGACTATTGAAAAGGGCCTGGGCAAAGATGTTAAACCCCTCTTCATTATCTTTCCAGGTCACAAAAGAAGACAAATCCTTCCAGAACATAATGCGTTGTTATAGGACACAACCACAGGCTCGGAGCCAGGTAAGTATATTTGTCATTTTGGTTAGGGCTGTAGAAAACTTAGTTTTTATTAAACATCCAGATCAGCCAATTAAGTCAGAATATAACTAAAACACATTTAAAAAATTCCTCAGAATAACTGAGAACTTTATTGCATGTAAAACAATGACTCTCTTTTGTGTGGCCATTTTATTTTTAAAAGCTTTCAGAAGGCAGCCATATTAAATAGATATTGGTTGGTTACCCCTTAAATTTTACCATGAATTAAGAAATTAACCTCTGTTCATGATCTTTTCCCCACCAAGATGTCAGTTTTCAACTAGACATGAATAGGCAAAAACTAACATATGGGTGCAAACATTGACCCAAATCAATGGATTTTCCTTTTTTCAAGAGCAGTTATGCTAGATCAATGTGTAAATTTGAAAATTGAGATGTTCAGGTTAGTATGAACTATAATAAGCCTGGATAGAGGTACTGGACTTGTTATAAAGTACCTTCATCTTAATTATCTGAACCTTTCTATAGGTATATAGGAGTGTCTTAATCAAGAGGAGGAGAAGAAGAAATTCTGGTAGCAGTGATAGTAGAAGTCACCAAAATTCCCCTACAGAAGTGAACAAAGACAGAAGTAAGTAGCACCATTAAAACTGTTATAAAATTAGAAATTTCTTTTCTTGATCAGCAAATCAGGAATGTTGTTTTAGTAGAAAATTATTTACACATTAACTTCATTAGATACATGAAAAATACTCCTGCCATGTTCTAGATGATGTTCAAAGATGATGTCTGATAGGAATTTTTCTGTTCACTGGCTTTATGGCAAGTAGCAGCAGGAACAGGATGTTGGAAATATTAGGTAATCCAGTCTGCCTAGGGCCCTGGGCTCCTGAAAATATAGATACCCATCTTGTGGAGGTAGGGTAAATGAGGAAAGCACTTTCTAACTGATCATTTAAAACTTAGCTAAGTAAACAGACTTGATGTATTATTTGCCACAAGTGGCTCACCAATTTGCTACCTGGAGATTAAAAATGCTTTAGTCATAAAAAATGAAAAAATATTTTGAATGATTAACTGTGGGACTATAATGGATTTGCTGTAATTTAGTAATAAGTTTACAGGTATGATAATACTGTGAATAACAGGTGCTCCTGCGTACCAGGGGGCCAGAGGATATAAACACAAGTCAAACTTACCCTTTAATGCAAATGCTCTTTTCTGACATAGTATAAAATAGTCTCTTGTGGTTACCAGATTGGTTTAGCAAGATGTTATATAATACCTTGTATTATTACATCTCTTCTAGCAAGCAGAGACTCCAGCCCAGTCATGAGGTCTAGTAGTACTCTGCCAGTTCCACAACCCAACAGTGCCCCTCCAACTCCAACTCGTCTCACTGGGGCCAACAGTGATGTTGAAGAGGAAGAGAGGGGAGATCTCATTCAGTTTTACAACAACATCTATGTAGAGCAAATTCAAACATTTGCCCGGAAATACTCTCAGGCAAACACGGTAAGTTTAACTATTATTAACTATTATCTTCACTAATTTTCAGCAATGATTTATTTTCTGTGAGTTTTCTCATTGAATTTGGGTAATTAAGCGATTCATTAAAAAGTAATGCAGGCAAATTTAACAGAAGTACTACTCTAGTACTGTAGTTTCACTTACAATAAAGTGCTCTAGAGATGTTAAAGTGGTATACATCCCAACCCACACTCTGTATTAGCACAAAACGTTGCTTGTATTTCAGGCAGTAAACATTAAGCACTTTACTATGCGCCAGGCACTAGGCTATGTACTAGGGACACAAACGAAAAGATGAAAGAAAATCCCTGCTCTTCAGGAGTTTACAGTCTAACGTGCAAACAACTCTGTACAAACAAGGAAAAGCAAGGAGAGGCTGGATCACAGAGTACTTGGAATTGGGCAGGAAGGGAGGTGAACAGAGAGAGAGAAGAGAAACTTGTAAGGTATAAGAAGACTGGAAAGATGAGGGATGGACCAGATCATGAAGGTAATGAATGCCAGAGGATTTGATATTTAGTCCTGGAGATGACAGGAAATCACTGGAGGATACTGCACAAGGTGGTGGTATGGTAAGACCTGCACTTCAGGAAGGTCACTGACAACTAGCCTGGAATAAGGAGAAGTTGGTGGCAGGAAGGAACCTGTAGGCTTTTGCAGTAAACCTAGAATTAGGTGGTAAAGACCTGCA